>VTPC01090290.1:556847-1134293 GCA_011009095.1 Ignelater luminosus
TACGACCACCACTACCACGACCACTACGACCACCACTACCACGACCACGACCTCGAACTACGACCACCACGACGACGGCGTCCACGACCGCTACCGCCACCAGGACCCCGACCATCACGACCCCGAACCATGGCCACGATCACCACGGCGACGACGATCAACGCGTCTACGACCACGACCACCACCTCAACCACGACCCCGATCACTATGACCCGGTTACTACGACCACGACGATCCCGATCACACGACCCCGAGCACTACGACCTCGACTATCACAATCTCGACCACCACGACGACGATCAACACGACCACGACCACCACCGCCATCACGACCCCGATAACGATTTCCACAACCTCGACCTCCACGACCCCGACCACTACGACCCTGACCATCAAAAACATTTGCATTTGAACCTAATTGTTACATTTTACAAGGTGTCAATTTTAGTTGCAATAAAAATTTCATGTAAAAATTGATAACTGTAGGTGGTTTTGCGCATGCCCTAACTTTGGAGCCATATATGCAGTTATATTCCTTATTAGTATATAGTTACCTATGATGTTGTTTAAAGGTGCATCTTCACTTGCTGTAATTCCATTTTCTTCATTATATGGTGGTTTAGGACAATTGACTAATGTTTGTAATTTGTCTACTTTTTTAGGTGACCTTGTAACTTGTTGAGTAAAAACTTGATCTTTTGTAATAGCATCTAAATCGAACAATTGTCTTAAGTGTGTATCGTTAAAAGATACCTTGTCATCCTCTATTACAGGTGTTATGATTATGCTATCAGGTGTACCCCTATTTAAGTGATACTCTCTTGGTTTAGTTAGTTTATTATTTTTATCAGAAATGCCAACTTCTTTCTGATTTTTGTTATACTCATTATATACATGAGTAACATGTCCTATAACCTCATTCATAGACTTACTTATATCTGAAAATCACAACCTTTATAATATCTAGAACATTATTAGCAAATACTTATTTACTTAAACTGTTGTCCAGATACATATCTGTCCTGGTTTCGAGGCTTTTCACTGGTGTTTGTAATTTGGTCATCTTCTCAGGTGTTGATTCCGTAATTTCAACAATAATACCAACTTGTGTGGCAGAATCTGTATCTAATAATTTTTTCAAATATTGATCGCTAAAATTTGTATTATTATTGTCAATTACGGGTGATATTATGACACTGTGAGGTGTATCCTTATTGAAATGATATATTGTCAGTCTGATTAAGTTAGGATTTTTGTGATTAGTATTGGAACAGTCTTCACCAGAAATGTTAGCTTTTCTCTGAGTGTTATGTTCCATGGCATGGCTAATAACATCACCATTCATATTAAATGATAAATTCAATGTAGCCTTACTTGTATCTGAAAACTAAAGCCTTTGTAATGATCTATAACATATATTTACCCAAACTTACTATTGTTCAGATACATACCTATGTTAGTTTCAGAACTTTTCATTAGCATTTCTAATCTGTTCATCTTCAGGTAATGGTCTTGTAATATGTTCAATGATTATTTCAGCTTCTTGAGTTGAATTAAGATTTAGTATGCCTTGATCACATTGATATGTTCATCTGGCTTTTTACTTTTGGCACTATTTTCGATAATGCAGCGGTTACCTAAATAATTATAACATCAATTCCTTTTTAACTAACAGAGAAACTGGCTATGGTATTGTTAAAATAATACTGTTATGTGTATGCTTTCAGTTTCAGTTTTATAAACAAAAGTTCTAAATCTGCAGGGGGTAACTTTTAGCATAAGCAGGTATAAGTAGTGCATCACTTTCGAGCTAAATAGAAAGACTGTCTTCATCTTTCTTGCATGGCAGACATAAAGTAGTATTTTCCTACATACCTTTTTTTGAATATTTACACCTGTACCTGTTATTGTTATCGACAATGTTTTGTTCATACGGCTTGTAGTGAAAACTATTTACTTAGCTTTTGTTTGTGCGTCTTAGCAAAATAAGTAGAATTGTACAGATAATAAAAATAAAATAAAACGTGATTACACTAAATTTTCATATTTTATCTTATTTTTTTATTATTAACATGAAGATTCGCAAAGTAATAAGAAATTGTTCTTTGTTTTAATTGACACCAAATTACCAAAGAAGGATTGTAAAGGCAGTTTCTGTGAAAGCATGGTCTATGCATACAGTACAAATTGGCATATATTAAACTTTAAAACTCTATCACTATAATCTCGCATAAATAAGACTCAGCAATATGTTTTATAGATTAATATTTTAGTACTTATTTTAATAACAAAACAATTCAAAATACCTGATAGCTGGAACTTCATTCATTTACTGCTTTATTTTGTAATTGGATTGTACAACACATACAATTTATTAAACAAAGTTAATAGAATCAAAATGTCTATAGTGGTAGGGTGAAAACCAGCTCATGTAATATTATTGAAAATATCCTTGCAGATACAACATAATTCAGATAAGACTATTTCCATAAAGCATTGTTAACTACACTGTCAGCTAACGAGATCACTTCTGAATTCCTATCACATGATTGTAAAATGCCCTCCTTTAATCAAATTGAATTATCATGTTTGAATTCTCCATATATGGCAATAAATAAAAATCATTATCAATTTATTAACAAGAGTATTTTTTTAAATTTAAACATTTATTGATGAGACATAGTTATAAGTCAAGTTATGGACCATAATATTTTCAGCTATAACACTGCTTTCTTTATACAACTAGCTCATGATTAAAAACATATTTTATGATTTCTCTCTTATCAAAACTAGTTTCATCCTTTTAGACTTCACCCTATTAGCTAAAAACACATATTACCTGTGACTACAAACACTGTTGGTTTGTCTCCCAAAAATAAAACAATATATGTACTATCGATTGATTTGTAGCTGCACACGTTTAAGTGAAAATGAATTATCCATTTGTGGTAAATCTAAATATTTGATAAAACGCAATTCAAGTCAATCTCATTACCTTAATTACTTATTTTAAAAATATGACACATTTTGTGATAGATTTCATAAACAGTCCTCTAGCCTATAAAAATTGAATTTGCAATAGTTTTAAATCCTTGCCTGAAAATACTACTACAAACAGTAGCTAGATGCAGTTGTATGTTAGGAGTGTTCTGCCCAATTCTTCCTTTTTATAAAAAAATATTTTTCTCTAAAGTTCTATTTCAAATCAATAATAGTGGCATATCTCAAATTTATCTTCCACCTGTTTATCAGCTTTCAGATTGCATATATATGTCGAATGCGATTTATTAATATTGTGGGTTTTTAGTTATCTGTTAATGTAGGATTCCAAGTCACAAGCACTCGAAACATGTCATCGCTGGTATTGCTTCAGTATGTTACACAAATTATTTATTTATTTATTCAATAGTAAATAATAACTTCGCTTATTTGTAGAGTTGCCAAACTACAAAGTATAACAAATAAAATATAATATTAAACAATAAAGTAATTATAATCTTTAGCAATTGGTTATAAATTGAAATTGGTTAAACAGTAAATTAAAAAAAGTGGGAAATTTTAAAATTGATAATGTAGCAAACATTACTCTTGTTAAATGAATATGTATGTTTCCTTTGTTATTGTAAAAGAATAAGTATCAAAATGGACATATAGTTATTATAATCGTTGGTGATGAATGTTATGAAATGTAGACTTCTCATCTAATCTGTCGGGGCACAGTAAAACCAAAATAAAATACTAAATAATTAAGATGCTGCTTTCATTACTGACTGTTATTATTGTCTACTAATAAATAAGCACAAATACGTATGTTATTAAACATTTTACTGTCTAACTGAGGTGGTTATGAAAATAACATCTTGGTATGCTGCTAGAAACTAACATGATTTTTATGTTTTATAATGTTAGTAAGTGTTTGTCACAAGATGTTTATTTTGTGCCATTTCTGTTACTTGAACATAGAGCTTAATTAATGTTACACGAGTACCTCTTACATGTAATAGTTACTAGATTTGTAACATCACTTGGTAGTCGAGTTGCATTTTCCGATGTTAAGATAACATGAATTGACCAAGTGGATAGTCAGGGTTATTTGAGCTGTACACTAAAGGATTTTTATTGATGGGAATGCATGTACATTAAACTGAGGTTTCGGAACAAAAACACCATTTAAAACAAAAAGAAAAGGAATTTCATGTTAATGAGCAGAAGCAAAGTGGTGGAAGTATAAATACATTTTTTAGTTAATAAGTTTTTGGTCAATCTTATTACCTATGCTTTGTTTACTTTATATAGAATATACAATATAAATTCACTTCTGTAAATGTAATTCAAGAAACAAATTATTTTCTTTGCAAAAATTTTATAATTTAAATTGTATTCAGTCAAACAACAGTGCAGTCTTTTTCTTAAGTAAATCTCTTTTTCTATCACTGTAATATAAACTGAACTTTTTAAAATTTGGAGTACAATAGTTAACCAATGAAATTAATAGATTACGTAGTAGAAATTAAAATAGTAAACTCACCTAGCGTCTTTCCTAGATGACAGAGAAGACCACCAAACGGTTAACAAGTAGCTTTAGAAATGCACCAATCCCAGACGAGTACGCTTAGGAATGGACAAATCACAGATTGTTATTTAAATAGACTAAAACGGAAATACTACTCCACTGCTAGAAAAAGAACACTACTTTTTTATTTGTATTCGTTAGCCGCAGTGTTGCCAGGTTAGTGAATTTTCCGCTAGATCTGGTGGCTTCAACTTATGTGTTAGGGCCGTTTGATACGGTGGTAAATTTGACGTCAAAATTGACTATAATTTCTTCACTGAAATTTAACATCGTTGTATACAGCACATTTGACGTCAAAAATGCATTTAGAAATTTAACAAGGAAATATTTAGAACATGTTTTAAAAATCGTATCAATTCTACGTGTACAAATGCGCAGAAGTTAACGTTGTCTGAACACAAGTACAAGTTCTTCATTCAACATATTTAGTACACCTCTGCTTTGTTTGCGTCTCTGTAACCACTTTCTTGACCAAATTCGCCTCCTCTTTTTTATTTTTGTTGGTATTTGCTATTACTAATAATAGCAACTATTGCAGCAGCAGCATCATATAATACTGGATTCTGCATTGTTGGACACACCGGTTTAGAGTCAAACATTAATGGATAGAAAGTGAAAAGAAAAAAGACTTGTCTCAAAACCTTAGAAACTGACATTGAGTGAAATTGAAGGTTACATTTTCATTTTTATTGTGTCAAATTTGTTATCAAATATGCCCGAAAATTTATCGGAAAATCTCGAGGTCAAATTTACCACCGTGTCAAACAGCCCTTAGAGCTGCAGTCAAAAATTACGTAAAAATGCACCCTGAGTAAAGTAGAGAGAAGACGTTAATCTAATGTAATAAGAGCTATAGCTTTTTTATACTCTGGCAACATTTCTGAACGGGTCTTGGTGGTATAAATTTAACGTTTAGCGTTAGTGGTTTTAGTATCTTTGTTCTCTAATTATTTTTTCATAATTGGCAGCAATCTTGAGGTTTCAAAGTAGCAATTCTTTGGTGGTGGTAACCTTAGATGGTAAGGTGACAATTTCTAAGTGTCAAAGGTGACAATCTTTAGATGACAAAATGGTAATTTGTAGGTGGCAATGTGGTAATTTCTAAGTGGCAAGGTGGCAATTAATATACTAGAAAACAATAACATAATAGATAACTACTGATTACCTAAATACCACGAGTACTTTTAACTTCATTTCTGCAATAAATAAATCAACACGTACAAAATAACAGCGAGTCGTGTTTAAATCATGTTCTTGCCACACTCTTGTAAAAACAGATGATATCGTAAATTACTTTTCAAACAACTTTTCGTTGAAATTAAACATATCAAGATCAAAATATAAAGGATGCTACAGATTAATTTATAAATACTTTTGTATCTCTTAAGGCCCATTTACAACCACTTCAAGAATGAATTTCTGTGCAATGCCATCTCTTAGAATATTATTACAAATAGAGTAACAGAAAACAAGATGTTAAAATAGGAAATAGTGTAAGCAAAGAAGTTTGTGATTCAGTTTGGAGTTCCTCAAGGAACAGTTCTCGAATCCATCTTATTTTTAATTTATGTCAACGAAATACTTCTATGGAAGGAAAAGTCATTAGCTTTGTAGATGACACTGTCATCTTTTACAGTAACACTTCGTGGGTTAAATTAAAAGAATTATTAGAATTTGACTTAAATAACATAGTCGATGCCTTCAATTATTATAAATTGCTAACAATAAATTACAACAAAAAACATTTTTTTTCAAAAGTACTGGACCCGATTTTCAAAACCTTACCGTTCGTAAAAATAATAAAACTATCAATATTTCAGCTAGAGATAGTATTAAATATCTAAGTGTAGTAATAGATCCTCATTTATACATATATAAATGTAAAAGATTTACATTTGTTTATTATGTGGGTTCAATTATTAGAGTAACTTATACACAAAAACGAATTGAAGACGTTATATCATGGCCTAGTAGATTCTTATAGAATCTCAATTTGGGGTAGTGCTGCTTAGTATTATTTAAAAAGTTTAATAATTACCCAAGAGACTTTTTTTTTAAATAATGTTGCATAAAGACAGGGTTTGTCCTTGAAATGTCTTATCACGCTTATTAGATGTCAGTTAGCTTTTATTCTTAAAAGTTGTCACATTTCAGTTTAAATATAAACTTCATTCGGAATCGTAGAAAGCAGCTTGCTTGTTCAGAATATTTTGCACTTATTGATTCTCTTTTTAATAACAACCATGTTAACTTGGCAATGATCGTAATTATTTAAATCAAGATGTACCAAACTCTGGAACCGACTTGCAGCTAACTTCAAGGTAAGCTCTAATTTTCGTGGCTAACGAGTACAATTTTAAAAAGCTTTACTGTATTCGTAAATAATAGTAACCAGCTTCCTGCAGCTGCATCTTCCTGTTAGTTACCTGAGCCTAAGGCTCCTTAAGCCTGACTCCAGCTATCTAGAATTTGTGACCACTCCGCAAATACTTCGCTGCACGAAGTGTGTGGTTTGTGACTCTGAAAAGAAGCGTATAATCTTGACCTATCTTTCACTCCTAACCATTCCCTGATCTCTCCAATAATTTCCAAACCAATCGACTCGCGAAGTATTTAAACTCCACTAACAGCTAACGTATTCCAATCCTTTCTCCATGGCTACACCACAGTAATTCCGTTACCTCCCCTCCTCAGCTACACCTAAAACTAAATCTCGCCGCCGTTCACCTTCACCGATCTTGGCTTTAACATCGACTAGAAGCGTTCATTTTCGGTACCACTATCCAACTAACCTACAGTAATCCACCAACGTCGCTGTAACACCAACAAATTAACAAATACTTCATAACTACTTCAACATCTACGCCAGTCTACAACTAATTACAATTTTGCATCACTAGCATAGTTGCTAGTCATCATCTGAACCAGCCTCGGACGAGTGTTGCATACATTCAGATTCCAACAATATTGCTCCATGGCTTGGGAGAAACTGCACCGTTTCTAAAGCCTCTGCTTCAAAGAAGCAGAAATTGCGATGATAAGTTCAGCTGAACACCCGTGGTAACGTAAGGGGAAGGCAAGCTATTATTATCCTGAAAACGTCATTACTCACCCTCTTTGTTATAGATAGTACATATCAGTGTAAAAACACATTGATAGTCAATTTGCCGTGGGAGATTGAAAGAGCTGACGTCCTCACTGTGATGAATATTAATCAAGATAAAAGAAACGTACATGGTCTCTTCATGAAATGCAATATTGAAAACTCGATTACTTCACAAATATTTTAAAATAATAACCCAAATAGATATACAAATAGAATATAAATATGAAGTCTCGTGAGGCATCTGTTTAAATATAAATAAATTCTTGTAATATAAAAGGGTAAATGTCCACAGAAAATGAAATTATCGAATTGTATCTCATCATTTTAAGATAAAAGCGAGACGTTAAAACTTTTTGTAAGATTTATTTCATTTTGGATTCTAGCTATGTAGTCGTTGTAGTCAAACGATAATATAAAGATTCCATTCCCTTTTGTGTATACAACAATACAAGTGTTTTCCGCTTTTATTACGATATAATAAGTAACAATCGAATAACATAAATACATTTGAATTTTCCGCCAACGCCGTTGACAGATATATACTGTTATTGTTGACAACCAATAATAATCCAGTATTTCAAATAAAAGAAAAAGAATAGTAAAACATTAAAAAATAATATCTCGCAAGTAGTGAATTCGTTGCAAAGCTTTCATGTGACGCAGCATAAAAAAGTGTTAAAAAATTGTAGTTTTCGTGATTAATAAGAAAGTTTTTATTGGTAAGTTATACTTATTATTATTTTAAAAATTATCATGATCTAGGACCTATAGAATTAATATCAAATTTATTTCATTCATTCTTGAAGCGCTGTGTTATAGTTGAGCGGCATTAGAATTTTCTTTTCTTACTCAAATTCCATTTGTCTTATCACAGCAATAATACGTTATAATAATTTAATTCTTTTAATAGTTTCCTGTTTATTGAATATTGGGACAATAATCTTGAAAAATGCCCGACGCGGTTAAATCCAGGCGCCCAATATCTCAAGAAGGGAATTGCGATGCCCTGCAAGAGCTTCTAGACCAGCTGCATGAAGTTTCTGATATAGATGAAAGGGTGTATATACTATACGAAGTTAATAAAATGATATTCGAGGCTATTAGTGCAGCAGAAGAAGCCCAAGTCGAAGTCATGGATGATGTTGCTATTCAAAAGATTGCTGTAAGTTAATAATATTTTTGCTCTTTTTTATCATGTGCAATTTAAAGTAAATGGTAAACAAAGGTTTGCTTAAGAACAATTTGCATTCTATGTTAATTTGATTTTGATTTCTTTATCGCTAGTACAGTGAGATTTCCAATAAGAATAAAATATCCGTACAGGCATGCACACTACCTCAGCAAATTAATGTTTATTTGTTTAATATTACATGAAACTGAAAACTATTTTAATAGTAGAAAAGAAAGAATAAGCGTCTTACAATAACTAATAATCATCTTTTCAAATTTTATATAAAGGTGTAGTGTATACGTATTACTCGTGTATTACTCATATTTCAAGTTAAAATTTATTAAAATTTTTTTGCTTGTCTTGCAAAACACTCGCAAACCAAGTTGCTCGCAATCCAGCAAACCACTGGCATCACTACACAGAATTTTCATGGAAGTTCTTAACAAATGGAAAAATTCTTTATTTTTATATTTAAATAAAAATCATTTTAGGGAAAAAGTTTTGCATAATTACAAATCAAGATTGCGCATCAAAAATCTTGAAGATTTCAAAAGATATACAGAGGAGAGTTAAAAAGTTGAAATTGCCACAAGAGTAAATTTAAATAAAGTATATTGTTAATAATTAACAGATTTACCTGAATATAAAATCATAGCCTTCTATCTCAATTTTTGCTTTTGGGTTGATATACCGCATCACTTGTCGGGAATTCTTGAAAAGAGCTTTAAGCAAACACCGATTAATTGAATAATAATTCTGAATCTTAATTTTGATGTGATTAGGTCAATGTTTTATAATTTTGTTTTGGCAAGAAATCTGGTATAGATCGAGATAAGAGACTATGATTCAGATATATCTTTTAATTATTATTAATAATTTTTTGTAATCTTACAAAATAAGAGTACTTTACTCTTGTGGCAATTTCAACTTTTTGGCTCTCCTCCATATATCTTGACTTAAAATGATGCAGAACCTTTTTTCCAAAACCAGTTTTATCTATATAAACGTAAACTTAAAGCTAAAAGATTTTCCCATTTGTTAAGAACTAAAAACTCGGTATAGTACTACTACAGTCCATCAAGGTCTTACCTTTCTCCACCATTTCGTTCCAAGTTTTTCGATTTCTTATTTCAACTTCTCGGTTTGTTATCTCAATTTTTTTCCGATTTTCTTTTTACATAGTCCCCCCAATTTCTTCTTGACATTCTTCTCTGCCCCGGTTTATACGATTTTTCTAACTACACTATTTTCACTGCATATTCCTCGCTAAATCTACACATTTCATGACCCAACCACTTTAACTTTTGTTTTCTAACACTCGTCAATATGTGTTCTTCTAATGTCTTTAGTTCTTCATTCGTCCTGCTTCTCCAATTACCCTTTCTTCTTCCCACCATAAATTGTCCCTAAGATCTGTCTTTCCCACTTCCTTAAGTTCCTTTGTACAATCTTAGTTAATGTTCTTACCTTACACACGTAAAGCGTTACCGGTTTTATTACTGGCTTATACATTCTTTCTTTTACTTTCTTGGCTATATTCTTTACACCTAGAATTTTATGTAGTACAACTGCACACTGGTTTCCAAGTGTAATTCTTTGGATTTCCAACTCTGGTTCATTTTTCTGTGTGATCTCTTCGCCTGGGTTAATAAATTCTTTGTCTCTTTCGAATATATTTTCTGCTTTCTAAGACTTTAACTTACAAGTGTCTGCCTTTCTTCTTTCTTGCTTCCAAACGTCATGTATTTTTTTTTCTTTTCATTTACTTCCAGTCCATACTCTTGGGATGCATGTGGTATTTTTTCTGTTATTTCTTTCAATTCCTGTTTTGTTTTTGCTATGTAGGTTAATTCATCAGCATATGTCAGTAGTTGATGTGATCTATTAAATATAAACCCGTTTCTAACAATGCTCTTCCAGATTATCTTGGCTAGTACCAAGTTAAACAGTAATGTTGAGAGGGAATCTTTTGGTCTTGGACCAATATTGACTTTAAATGTTCTCTACAGCTTTCTTCTATTTATCCCTATTCTAGTGTCAGTTTTATCATTCATATAAGTTTACCTGATAATACTTTTCTTCTTATTATTTGGTCATATACCTGACTATAATCAATAGATATCATTTACAGCTGAATATTTTTATTTCTGGTTTTGTTTTTTCACATATCTGTCTTAGTTTGAACACTTGGTGTACCACATTCCTGTTAGCTCAAAACTAAAACTGATACTTGCCAATCTCTCTCTCTCCCTCCCCCTCCCCCTCCCGCTCCCCCTCCCCCCTCTCTCCCACTCCCCCTCTCTCCCCCCTCTCTCCCACTCCCCCTCTCTCCCCCCTCTCTTCCACTCCTCTCCCCTTTTTCCCACTCCCTCTCCCCCCTCTTTCCCACTCCCTCTCTCCCCTCTTTCCCACTCCCTCTCTCCCTCTCCCTCTCTCCCTCTCCCTCTCTCCCTCTCCCTCTCCCCAGATGGACTTTTAATCTTGTTGCTAGCAGATTCCTTAAAATTCTACAAACTACATTTGATAGCTCACACATAGTTTATCTGCTTTCATATGCAGTAGAATTTTCATTCCACTCTCTTTATTCACAACTCCAGATTTATTTAATTGGATCTGCTATCTTTCTTTGCAATCTTTCCGTACCGCTATTGTACCCTTACACATATAATATTTCTAAAATTACTATGCACATACAGTTTCACATTGATTAAAGCACATTCTATTTTCTTGTGCAATTTTAGTTACGTAGTAGAGAAATAAGTTTTGGCAATACATCTTTTGGTGTTGGTAGTATTAGTATTTAAAAAACACAAAATCCTACAAATACAAGAAGGAACAGAAGAGATTAGACAGGTTATTCTTAAGCTTCTTTATGGGGTTAAACACTATTCATATGAAAGGTAGAATAAGTTACATCGTTTGGTGTTTTCAAGAAATATTAAGATTACTATTTTAAAGGAATGGCAAAATAGAAACAATATTTCAATGCGTTGTGGTTCTGTTAAAACTGTATAATTATAGTGCCAACTAATTCAAATGAGGTATCATGTGGCGGTAATCTTGATGTAGCAGCCGTATTAATTATTTGTCAAGGCGATAAGAACGAAAACAAAAACATCCTTGCCATTCGAAGAATCGGGGCTATATTTTAACATTTTCGATAATAGCGGGCACAATTTTATAAAATATAATTGCAGAATCATTTAATTGTTTTTCTAAAGGTAAGAAGATATTAGGATTAATTTGCGTTATAGAGAATTCACCTACCAAATATTCGCAGTCGTTTCCAAAACATCCTTTGTGTTCAAGAACAATTTTGAGTACGACACTTTGCAACAATTTCATTTACTCTACCTTTTTTTATGAACGGATAATAGATACTACTTGCTTACGTGCCGCTGCTCTTCAGCTGGGATTATAAAGTGGAATTTTTTGCGGGGAGAAGAGTGTCGATCACTTCGGTGACGCTCGGTAATGAAGGCGGAACGCGGATTGCGGGTATGTAGATTACTCAATGCACGTAGGGACAGTAGAATGTTGATGGGATGACGACTGATTTTTGAGGTGGTGTTTCGCGAATGGCGAGATTTCCGGTGTTGTTTCCCTTATTGTGATAATACTTCGATATTCGATTTCTGGACCTCCCAAATGCGAACATAGTGCAAGACCATTAACTACATCGCTCGGGAAATTGGAGAGAGTAGGTGATGGAATGCAGTATGAAGTTGGTTGTATAGGATTAGATAAATAGAAGCTATCCATAGACAACGGGCGTGGATTTGAGAATGTTCTCTAATTCTGAAGTCAAGTTGTTGGCATTATCGAGAAAGTAACCGATTGAATGTTTGTGTCGTTTTCTTCTGGTGACTCAAAGTGTCTCCAGTACGTGATCTTCGTTATAGAGTAGCAATCTGGAATGCCGCCGCTGTGTTTATAGAACAGCTGCTGCGCTCCTGGGCAAAGTTCAGGCAGTGTTTCAACTTGTTGCTCCACCCCAACTTGAAAGTGTGAAGGTAATGCAAAGGTAGGTTGCAGAAGAAGAAAGTTTGAAGAAAGAACTAAATAAATCTCTCGGTTCTGGTCTGGTTACTATAGAAAAACAAAATGATCTGGGGCTTTTGAATGTATGCGTGCTGGTTGTAGGTGTGAAAAATAGTTCTCATGTGGATAATTCGAAAGTTGTACACGATTTCACATGCATGACTGTAAAAAGCAGTTCTCTCCCTTTGTAACAAATTTGTAGCAACTTATGAATTGCTTTAAATAATAATTGCGGCAACAAAATTGCATATATCACGTGCTTATATGACTCCCAACTTCATGACTTTTTTTTACAAATCTGTTCTAGAGGAATATAGGCAGGTCATTTATTAGAATTGAATTTTTTAAGCGTTAGTTGTCTTTTAACTTAACTTTCATTATTCTGGCCTGTTACGTTTTTGTGGTATACCTAGTAGGATTGTGAATTAGTTTAAAGTTAGCGGGGTCTGCTTTCAAATGAACTATACTCTTCTACCAAGCATATACTAAGGATAATCAATGCAAGATTCTTAATTATTATACTACTGCAAAATTTTTTTATTCAAATTATGAGCGTTTGTGTTCAAGTTTTTATGCGGAGCATGAATTAATGCTACGAGTTTAAAAATACCGAACACTGTTTTTTAATTTACAATCAAAATAACTCTTGATTTTAGGTTGCGATAATCTATAATAATACCTTAGAAGAGGTTTTGACACGTTTCCCAGATCAGTTATATCAATTACCATATGTGCAACAAGTGGAAGATATTGCAAGACTTTTAATTCATTTTGAATGCGAAGTAACTGATCATATTGAAGTTATATGGAATTCCCAAATTGACAAAGAAGAAGCTATTGGAGAAAATATTTATATCTTGATGCAAAGTTTGGCCTTAGACTTGAGCGCCACTCACATAGAATGGCTTTCTGAACACTTGGTAGATTCCTGGCCTCCAACAAATATTCAGCATCAAAACAGAATTTTACAATTATTTTTGACTGTCTCTAGAAATGATTTGGATGGATTGACCATTCACAAACTGTTAAGTGCATTGTGGAATTTATCTCACAGAAAAGATATATTGCCTCAAATAATGGATGATATATTTGAGATACTGGTGAAGATACTAAAGTATTATTATGATGATGATATAGAATCACCGAAATTTAGTTGGCTAATAAAGTGCGTGAAAGAATTTCAAGATGACACCCTCTGGGAAGTGCCGTCGATGATTTTAATGAAGAAACTGTTTTGTTCTTACAAACCCTACACAAAATTGATGCACCAGAAAGAAAGACGTTTTTGTCGTGAAAGCACAATCGATTATCTACAAAGCAAATATAATCTGATTGCTATGATCGTTCAAAGTCTTACTGTATACATAAATAAAATAAAATCTTGTCTTGTAGATGATCCAAAGTTTATTATTGATGGTCATTACACCCATAATCAGCAAGTGGAAGAACGATTGGAATTTCTAAGGTAATCTTATGTTACAGGTCAATATATTTTTTGTGGTTGCTTAATTCTGGGTAAAATTCATTAAAATAGCCTTCAATTTTGTAGTACTTTTTGGTAGGTAAAGTTATTTAATACATAAACTTAATTTTATTGCAGTTTTTTATTAAAAGAAGGACGTCAAGCAATATCTTTAAATCAATCCGTAGAAATTTGGAAAAGCTTAATTGAGAATCCTGTCAGTCGTTCAGATCACACACTCTGTTTAGAGTGGTTTGAGAAATTACTGTCCCAAGGGCAAGATTTAGATCCGGTCTCAGTTAATATAATATTTGTAAATAAGATTCTCACTCTTCCAACTACTAATATGTGTGAAATCGGATTTCGATGTTTCAAAGCATTCTTCTTAGCTACAAATACCATGCAGAAAAGATTAGAGCACAAAAAAGACCACCTGATCGTTAGGGATCCTGAATTGGTTGGATTAGATTATATATGGAATATTATACTTTCTGCTAATGATAAAATTGCTGCAGCAGCAACAGATTTACTACGCCAAGTTAGCATTCACATCAAGTTAAAAATGCCTACATCTCAAATAAAGTATCACGATCTACATATTAAGAAATTTTTTACCTTACTTAAAAGTAATTATGATACGCCAGTTGACATAGACATGAAGAAATTGACAACTGTCCGTAGAGTGTCAAAAGTACTTTGTGATTATGTTGAAGGTTTTGAAAGAACCTGCAGGAAAGGAAGACAGAATCTACCTTTGAAGATAGCAACCCGTGGAAATGATATGCTACTGATTACACAATTTACGAAACCTATGCGTAACGTACCAGATTTTGATTTTTTTACGCATGAAAACGATATCTTCCTGTCACTCCGAAAATGTATTTGGAGAAAAGTAAGATCATATTGTTCTATGGAACTGACTTATGAAGACACACTTTTGAGTAATAAAGAAGACTTTAAGCGACTTGTGGATATTCCGCTCCCAAATAAAGCTGTAGGTTATTTATTTTTTATCTTTACGAGTTTTCTTTAATCATTTTTAATTACAGGTCATCAAAGTAACTCTTTATACTTCCGAGAAAGAAGATCCAGACATTCCATATACTGATTCAGAATTCCTTTTACCTGGGGTTTTAATATCTTTAGAACCGGAATATCACTCATTTATATGTAACCTACATGAACTTGGCAGGCAAAGATGTGACAGATTAAGGGATACGTCTAGACAACTTTTATATTTATTATCATGCCAACCAAAAACTGTAGAAGCTATAAATGCTGTATTTAATGATGTAGGTTCACATAAAGCGGATTTTCAACACATGTTTTTTGATGGAAATCCAACAGAGGTAAGTAATTTTTCAAACATGTTAACTGTTTCATATGGACATTTAATTGTTGATTTTGCTTTTTTTAAACAGATTCTGTACAACTTAAAAGTTCTTTATACTATTCTAATGCCAGCAAAAAGCTGTTTTGGAGAAAAGACACACCAATTTCGAAAAAAGTTTATGACAAACGAAAAAACCATTAGATTCTTTGAAGCATTTTCCAGAGATTTCTTGCAGGGTTGTGATAAAAATACAATGTGTTCTATTTTTATGGAAATCCTAAAAATATGTAAACTCATTTTACTAACAGTTTGTGGAATCGTGGGTAAACCAAGCTTTGGAGGTGCTGTTATTTGTTCAAAAGAATTACCGGCATCTAGAAAATTAGTTCAGGAAGCTTTAACAACTATACTTGCAAAAGGAAGCGATGTCGTAAGTTACTTTCTTTATTGTAAAGGTTTGACCGAACGTATCTGTAGTAGTAGTTAATCATTCTGAAATAAAATTTTGTAATATCGGTGTTTAAAACCCCATTTTTGCCCTCAAAGGTAAGAATTTTTAAGATCCTGTACTCATTGTCAATTGCCATCAAAACTTTATTAGCACATGTGTCAGTATTTGTTAAAAAGCACACTCACCTGTAATGCTATCTCAGAGACCAAGCATTACCTCAACTTTTTCAGGTGACGTACTCTAGTTTTTGATTTTGAAATTGTTTAAGTTTAAATCTGTTTGACTTTAAAATATAATAACTATTATTACTTTTATTGCATCTTAGCAATACAAGTTCTATAGGGAATCTTAATATATGTGCAATTTGAACCGGTATTTGACAGTGGTGCCGTCTAGTAAACGACCTGAGAATATACGTGATGTTGTTTAAATGAAAATTTTACCGAGATTTAAATTGGCGCTTAATATGGCGCTTTTTTCATCTCAGATGGTGCTATTTGGTGCTTTGACGGAACGGAACTGGCGCTTCTATAAGATAAAATATTGGCAACACTGGGTAGAGAGTTGAAGTCGTTTCTTGGATGACCTAACAATGCCTACGTTGTTATGTAGACACGCGATCTACTAGTTGTGGTAAGAAATATTAAATAATCATTGATGTCTGCTTTATTATTTATAAAATACTAGCCCCTAGCAAAATTTTGTTGCATTTTAAAATCTGTGTAATTAAGAACCTGTTTCGCGTTTTTTGAGATAGCATTACAAGTTTTGATGGCAATTCATCAGAATCTTAAAAATTCTTAACTTTGAGGACGAAAATGGGGTTGTGAAACACTGATATTACAAAATCGCATTTTAAAATAATAAACTACTATGAAATGTCTTTCAAACAGTACAGGTGAGATTAGGTTGTAAACCCCCTTTCTAAATTTTTTGAACTTTTAACTACTAAAAAAATTTTACAGACAATGCTGAAGGTAACGAGATTATTATCTAAACAACTATTAATATTAATGAAAAACGATCACAATATTGCATATGGGGTGTTATTTAAAAATGCACAAGCTTGGCAATTACCAAGTAACGCCGGTGTAATACAAATTACACGTTTGATATGGGCTACGAGTAGTGGAAATATTCAAGCATTTTATGGTTCAAATGAAGTTCTTCATTCCCTTTGCGCTTCAAATAACACACTTGAAACTGAAGAAATCTCACTGTATCAGAGAGCACTTGAGTTGTTAAGTATCGCAGTGGTTACAAACCCTAATGGTTTACAGTTGTTTTGTTACGATAAAGTTTTTCCGCTTTTCTTAAGTGATCTACTTTTGTTAAACCCGAATCATATGCTAAGAATGGCAGCTGCCGAACAGATTCTCATAATTTTCGTTTGCGCTGAGCAGAATCGTAAAGTTTTTCAAAGAATTAGAGCTTTATTATTTGCACTTATAAAAGATCAAACAATTGATAAACATGCCTCTATGACTCACGAATTATTTTATTTATTATGCCAAATAATAAGTTATGATAAGGCTTGGAATCATGCCGATACTTTATTAAATGAAGAAACTGGATGGTTAAGGAATACCAGTTCTCCACATCCAGTCCTCTTGGAAGGACATTTACGACTAACAACAGCATTACTAGATTGTGTTAAGTCTACACGAAAACAAGAAGTAGGAGATACATATGGTGGAAATTTAATAAAGATATTACTAGAAAATGTTTTATTTCCTGCTAGTAAGATTATGAATTATCTGAGGACTACTAAAAGAAAGATAAAGGATACTGTATCTGTCTCTGTATGTGATACTCCAAATTCCAGAGCTGCAGCATTCAATTTACTTAATGCTCTCTGTGAAAACTGTATCTCTAATTATCGCCTTTTATATGCAGTGCTAAATAACTTGTTTTTCTCAGGTAAGATAAAAGCTTTCATGTGAGTGATGCGTTTGATTCTGCACCATAGGGAAATAACATGTGTTTATTAATTTATTTAAATTCCTGATTCCCGCAATGTTTTCAAGGGAAATTTTGTTGGGAGGTAATAAACTTTCATTTTAACAAAAAAAAAAAAATAAAACTCAAAGTCTAGTCATTAAATCATCGAAACAAAACATTGAAAACATTATGAGAAGCAAGAATTTAATGGAATTCATAAACACGTACTATTTCTCTATTGTGCAAAATCAAATGTATTTACCACCCTATGTATTTTGACAATAAACACATATAAACAAATTTCAGACGAAAGTTTATGTTTATATGAATGGGAATGTATTCCAATAGCAAATGGCCAAGGACAACGTAGATTTGTAGGCCTAAAAAATGGAGGAGCCACTTGCTACATGAACTCTGTCCTACAGCAGTTCTTCTCCGAAAAAACTATAAGTAACAGCTTAACTTCTTTTCACTTATCTGAATATGAAGGTCTAGAATTGGATTTTAATACAATACTACAACTAAATAAACAAAATATTGACAGAAACATGTATAACGTAATTATACTTAAAATTGTTCAAGAAATATTTATTAAGCTCAGGTTCTCCCAGATGCAGTTCTATGAACCTAGTTTGTTATGGCAGTATTTTAGAATTGACGGTGGGTTACTAAATTAATTATTTGGAATTATTTCTAAGCTATTTTCTTACAGGGAAACAAATTAGAATTACAGAACAGCAAGATGCTGTGCATTTCTATTTATTGTTAGTGGGTTGTTTAAAAGAAGCATTGGCAAAATTAGAAGGCCCTCGAGTTCTACATGCTTTGGAAGGAACCTTTTCCGATCAAATAATCTGCAAAGAATGTCCTCATCAATATCTGAGAGAAGAATCATTTAGCATTATCAGTGTTAATATCAAGAATCATAAAAATTTGCAATCATCTCTGGAGGAGTATGTAAAAGGTAAGAATGTAAACATCTGCAACTTACTCTTTTTAATTAAATCTTCCTGAATTAAAAGAATGAATATTTCTACGAAATCATGCAAGTTTTGCTCTTGTGGTACCAAGTGAACAAAATCAAATAGATTTTATCAAACGACCATGGAAACATTAATATTTGTGTACAGGATGTTTCAGTTTTAATCTTGTTTTGTCTTGTTCTTTGTTAGAAGAAAAAACATTTTCCACTAATATTTCAAAAGTATACTATGATATTAGAATTGTGTTTTCAAATTTAATGATAATCAAGCTGTATAGCTTGTATAGTGCCCAATAGCTAAAAAGAGCTACCTACTTTTAATGCAAATTGGATTATTCCATCTATTAGGCCCACTTTTGCAATTTGTTGGGTTAATTTGCAAATGTAAATCCGTTTTATCAAAATTGAGATTTGTACAGGATTTATTGATAAATATTTCTGTTTTTTCATTAATAATTAAAGCCTTAAAGTATTTTGGAATATCATAAAACGAACTAAAATTTGGTGTACGGGGCCGCAAGTACTGTTTGCAAAATGTTTTTGTTTCTCAGGCAAAATTGTTGTTTTTGGGCTTACTATTTTGCAGATTAAGCCGACGAATTGTGGATAAGTTTATTTATGAAATGATAAACTTATCTGACAACTGTAAAAGTGGGTCTTAATTCAAAATAACAATGGTTCTAAGGAATATTTACCAAGTCAATTGTAAGATATGTATGGAAATATTTTACTCGGAAAGCATAGGATTTTAGACTGTAATTAGTCTTGTTTTGAATCATCTAATAATAATGCAGCATGTTGATAACCAAAATTTTGCCAACTTTGTACAAAATGAAAGTTAGGAAGATGCCTCAGATTTCACAATTATTCAGGGTGATTCTCAACTCTTTCTTTTCTTTTTAAGAAACAATAGAGGAACATAAAAAGAACCTATACATGTGATGCGATCTGTAAAATCCTATACCTCAAGTCAGGAAAATCTTTTGAGTACGTTTATATTTTACAGCCCTAGAGGGTAGTATTTAAGAAAAGAACAGCTCGATTTGTTAAAAATTCAGTGAGAAACAATGTTTTGAAAGTTTAGTTTGTAAAATCATAGTTTTGAGAAAAAGTTTTGCATACCATTTAATTATAATGTGACATTGTGTAGAATAATCATAGATAGAATAGCAAAGCGACAACCTGCAGAGCTAGTGTATAGCTTAAAATGTTGCCCACAAGTTGTTAGAAACATATGGGATTGAAACCTAAAAATCCATAGTTTAACCATGACTGCATCTTTTGCTCTAGATAGGAATTCACTTTTCCAACTTAAGATACCTTTTTATATATCGCATCACATATGTTAAATTGCATTTACAAAATATGCCTAGTTTTGAAAATATAAAACTTTAAATATTAGACCCACTGTTGATGCCTAAAAATTTTTGCTCAAAAGCTAAGGAGGCATAGCTCATCGTACCACTTTTTTTGATTTGGACCATTTTTGGTTCCAAAGTAGTTAACTTTATAGTCGCCTAAAGAACGTGAGATATTAAATAAAGAGTTTTAAAAATGATTCATTCAACATGTATATGCGAAAATCTATTCTTGTCTTGAAAATTGAGGTATTACATCAACTGTTATCTGATGAAAAAGTTTTGATCCCTCACTTTGAAAGTTCATATTTCAAAAATTTGCTAACGTTTTGATCAAATAAATTTGATTTTCTTAACTGTTGATTTCTGCTTAAACATATGCCATTTCAAAATTTACCAAATAGACGTTTATTTCCTAGGGCAAAATATGTTCCAGGAAAAGCGGTTTTTCACTCGTATTTTAAAAATACTTGCATTCAAAAATTAATTAATAAGAAAGTATTCATCTACAAAAATACTTCAATATATAAAAGAGTAGACTTTATGCTACAATTTAATTCAGTTAACCTGCTATTTTGTTGGTTAATAAATAAAGTTATAGTGAAAAATCATGGCCCACTCAAAATCGCTAATTTGAAGAGATATTGAAAAAGTTCTTAATTTCTTGCTATAAAGGAAAACAAGTTAAGAGATAGAAATGAAATTTATACATTCTAACTACAAACCGTAAAATTTGAAAAACCTAAAACATTTTAAAGGGAGAGGTCAGGACTTTTTGTGCAGGGGAGAGACTTCTCCTCCTCCATAACAGGCGCCCACAGAAAACTTTCGAGTCCATACCCGTGACGGGTTTTAACTTTAATAAGCAGTTTTTAATATAAGTTGATAGAACAAAATGCATTTATTATTCGATGTTCTATCACCTCCAGAAGTTATCAAGACTAAAACTGAAACACTCTTCAGGTATACCCTTTTAGGATTGTTCAAATATCAATGGAATTTGTTTGAAAGAAGTTCACTTTATAATACAATTTTATAACAATAGTTCTTTTACTTCTCTTTCATTTTTTTTGCAAAACAACTTACACAACTAAATATATGAAAATTTCTCTTTGCGTTTCATCTTACTTTTACAAATCTTTTAATTCTCGAAGAAAACCTTTTTCTCAATTTTGCCCTCAAAATTCGTTTTATAAAATTATGCCTTTATGAACGTTTTTTATTATCAACAGAAAAATTATAAATGTTTTAGTAATTCCTGGTCATTTTTATTAGATATAAGTCAAAGTGAAATTAGAGAGGAATAATCAAACCATTTTTAACTTACAGCGGAGATCTTAGAAGGAGACAATGCATATTTCTGTGACCAATGTCAAAAAAAAGTAGCCACTATAAAACGATTATGTATTAAAGATTTACCAAAGACGATGGTAATACAATTGAAACGTTTCGAATATGATCGGCGACTGGGTTGTACTGTAAAGTTTAATGATCATTTTGAATTTCCTCGTGATATTGATATGTTACCATATACTATAGTCGGATTAAATAAAAATGGTGAAGACGTTGTATCTTACAATACAGACAAAGATAATTATCATACAAAATATAAATTGTCAGGAATTGTTATCCACAGTGGCGAAGCTTCAGGTAAAGCATAATGCATATTTGTTAATCCGGTCGATTAACCTTTATAACTCTGAACTTTAACAAATACCTATTGTAATATTCTTAATCTTTGTAGCTACATAATGGAATGTGATGCTTATACAACAAAAGTTATTAGTTTATATTAACTATAATGATATTTCCTTTTCTTATTTTTTAGGTGGACACTATTTTTCCTATATACGTCACGACAATAATACATGGTACCTATTTAATGACGAGTATGTTGGTAAGGTCAATCTGCACATTGATGAAGAAATGCAGGGATTGTGTTTTGGGGGCCAATTTGGGACTTTCTCAGCGATGAAAAAACCATACAGTGCCTATATGTTGTTCTACACTCGCACTGATGGTGAATATATTGCAACAACTGCACTAGGTAAGGCTAATTATTATTATTTATGTTAATCTTATTCTTTTCCATACATCTTCAAACACAATATGAGAGTGTAGAATAACTTGATGGATGTTCTTAGATATCAACTATTTTAAAATAAAAATGAAATCAATAACTTTTAACTACGTAGGTACAGAAGTTGCTTCACAGACCAATAAAAATGCTCAAGAGAAGGATGTTTTTGTTTTGCACAAATCCTGCCAGTTCGAAGTAGAATACATAGAATTCATTAAAAAATTGCTTCAAGATAACATGCCATCACTAAGCGATATAGAAAGTAACGTCCAAATTCGCGAAGCATCCGTATTAAGTTTTCAGTTAGCATGCAAGTATCTATTCCAGACAGGATGGCATGCAAAAATTAATTTACGTGGCTCTGCTGCGTTATGGTATGAAACAGAAACGGCGAGAGTTTACTTAAAAAGTTCATTTTAACTTATGTTTTAGGAGTGATGTTTTATGTCAATATTTACAAAGTTATCCTGAAATTAGATCTTGGTTTGCTATCCATATATTATTCAGAACTCCTAAAATACTTTTTGAGTATTTAGTTCGTTGTCCTGTAAATGACGTAAAACTAGCATTTAGAAAAGTACTTGCTATGGTTACAAGTCTTCTGCATGATGATGGACCTTGTCCACCACCACCTAATTATACCGAATCAAGCTCAAAGTTAACGATGGGTGATTACATTATGGGCGCTTTGTTAGATTTATTAGTAACAGAAATACCAGCACATCTAAACTGTATATCAACATTCTGCGAATTCTTCTATGCATATGCTGAACAAGGTACGTACAATACTTTTTATTACATTCTAATACAACCTAACCAATCTTTTAGGAGATTTTGAAATCAAGCATATGTTAGATTTAAATATATTACCGACTTTTATTCTGGTTGCTATAAATGAAGGACCAAATCCTAATATCAAGTACAAACTTCAATCACTGACGGAACTACATCGTATTATTTTCATATTAGTTCGTAGTTCAGACTGTAAAGCTCCAGGCGAGAGTGAGAATCTTCATTTGGAACCTAATAAATTTTGTTATAGCAGATATCCTTTGGTAGCACTTGAAGAAAGAACACGGAGGATGTTATTTGATCAAACCAAGTAAGTGTTTCTTAATGCTTATTGTAGTATTTATTAGAATGTATATTGTATATGTCACAATACACCCGGAGCTTTGTTTCCAACTCACATAAAAATTAAATAATAGCAGTAAAACCAATAGAGGCCTCTGCAGGAAAAGCACTGGGGCAATACTACAATATTTAATCACTTATTTTACAGTATTTTGTTTTTGATTCATTTTTCATTTTTTTCTTAATTACTATCTTTAGTTCTTATTATGAAAATAAACAGCAATAGAATTGTTAAAAAGCATAAAGCGAAATACCATATGGGGAAGACACCACTGCTTGTGCTCGATACTCTAGAGTACCGAAGTAAGCAGGCATAGTGCTTACATCGTGTTGTAACATCACGCTAATGATCTACTGCTAATCTAATCTAATCTACAGTGCTCAGAATTAATGATTATCTTAAATCGTTTAACATCAAGGCCTGAAGTACACCAAAAGGGTAGATCTATGTCTTGTATTACCATGGATAATGCTAAGATCTAAGAGATATAAGAATTTAAATTTAAAACAGAAAATTCCTCTTTAAAAGCAAACTGTTTAAAATACAAAGTATGTTTTTAAAAAACAAGAATTAAAAATACAAAATATGCCTTAAAATGAATATATAAAATATGCACTTCAAGTACTGTGCAACCCTGGTCATTCTCCTATAGTAATCAGATATAAACCCAGCTATTATATGTAGAGTCAATGTTCTTTAAAATTTATTGATATTATAGTATCAATACAATTTGAATAAAGCTCGAATTTATATGCAGAGAATCTGCCCGAAATATGCACATATACCATGTGTATTTCTCATACAAAACCAAGTAGTTGCAAATATTTGCTTCCTTAGTTATTTTAGAGCAAAAGTGCAAATAGGTTTTTTGTAGAGAAAAGAATACTGCACCCGACCCGTACATGTCATTACTTTTTATTTTTCGTTTTCTAAAACAGGAGAAATTAATAAACTAAAATGTCTAATTTTACAGAAATGAGATATGCGTTAGAATAATTTTATCAAGACATTGCTTGTTTCTTTGCTAAAAATGATTTCAATGCATATCTGATTGGTGTAAAACTAGACATTTTAATTTATTAATTGTTCCAGTTCTAGAAAATGGAAAATAAAAAGCATTTGGAAAGTTTCCGAAATCGTCCATAGATGGCGGCCGTAATTCACTTTATTTTGCATCATCAACTGTTCATAGAAAAAAAATGAAATTGATCTGTCATATAGTTCACTGTTGATAACTGTTGATGCACTCGTATTTTGTGGTTTTTCAATTATGGAGAAAAATCAAATTAGAGCTGTCATTAAATTTCTATTTGGAAAGAAATTCAGATCCAATGAAGAAATTATCAAAGCTTCAAATGCCTATTTTGCAGGCCTTGAAGAAAACCATTTCCGTGAAGGGATTGAAAAATTGGAGATGTGTTGGTCCAAGTGAGTTGAATTACAGGGTGATTATGTAAAAAAATAAAGTATATCTTATGTTAAATTTCATTTGTTTTCACTTGAATTCTGGAAACTTTTCAATCCAATCTCATATCTACAAAAAAAGCCTATGTACTCTATTGCTGTAAAATAGTTACAGGATCCAGTATTTTCATCTATTTGGTTTCGTATGGGAAATGTGTATGTCTCAATTATGAATCGACACACGGTATATGCAGGAATTTCTTGGAAAATATAAAGCAAGATGTCCAACATATGCAACAATACATACAAAATATGCTAATAAAAAATAAACTTTTTGAGTTTCAGCATGAAAATATGATTTCTTTTTATTTAATTTGGTAATGTACATCAAAGAAGTGAATTACAAATAAGTAGAAACTGGTTATGTTTGAGGTTTAAGAGTTGTACTTATTTTAAGTATAAATCAGTAGAACTTTTCAGCAAAGAAAATAAGTGCAGAGTTAAATTATACAAATGTACATATTTTTGTAAAAATTAATACTTTGTAGGAACAAAATCCAACAACTACATTAAAATATTCCAAAAGAAGATGATTATTGATTTTCTATGAACAATATTAAAAATCAACGTCTCTTGTATGTATCGCAAATACATGGAAAATTTCTAGAATACACAGTAAAATTAGACAAATATGAACAAATATGCACATCACATTAAAATATACAAAAGGTGCAAAGAATAGGCCTAATATGCAAAAATCTGAGTTTTAGTTCTTATATTAACATAATCATAAAAGCAATCACATCATGAATTTAATAGTTGGGATTTTTTAAGTTTTAAAAATTTGATATTTTAAACATTATTACAGAAAAATAGTAAATGTGTTGCTATGTTATGTAATAAAATAATGCCAGAAAATTTCTTTTTAGGTATTTAGACAGCAGTATACAGGAAATATCATTAACCGAAGAATGTCTCCAGTTCCTACAATATTGTGCTTGGGAAAATAAAAAGTTTTCAGGAAGAGTTTTGACAGTATTAGTGAAAAATATGACTAGTTGTCCAGACTGCATGTTTGCACATTTTAAGTGCTTATTGTTGGGAATTCTACTTTTGAAAGATTCCTTACAATCATTTAGATTAAATTACTTGCTACACAGAACGGAATATGCAACTGAAAATATTATTTCAATTATCATTAATCTTTCAAAATGGGATCCTCAGAGAACTTACCAATGTATAAGGTTTATGGTTGATTTTTTCTTTGACTGCCAAGAGGCTTTAACATGTTTGTTTGAAAATATAAGAACACTGGACACTTGGCATCGTTGCATGGATTGGCTAGAAGAACAAATCACGATGGGCCCTGGATCAGTATCGGAAAGTATTTTAAAGAGAACTGCTAGTATGAGCAGAATTTATAAATATGGACGTAATCTTGAATTGATCCTGTGTGATGAAAATAAAATGCCCACAGCTAAAACTTCTTAAAAAAACAACTCACAAATTGAAAAAGGCTTTATCATAAACTATATTTGTGTTTTGTGTAGTTTAACATTTTGATTTTGTATGATTTGTTTGAAACATGATTCTGTGGAAATTCAGAAATCTATTTGATTATAGGTTTTACCATTGTACTTTCTATAACTTTTTTCATAATATACAGTGTGTAAAAAAGTAAGGCACAAATTCATTTATGGCGTTATTTTTAATTTTTCGGAAGAATGCTTGAACACATCGATTTTATTTATTTATTAACAATATTTTAAACAAAAAACTTTTGTTCCAAATTTCGAGATGGTATGAGGACGCCAATTTGTAAAAAAATTTTTGCTTAAAATATTGCTGATAAATAAATAAAATTGACGTGTTCGACCATTCTTCCGAAAAATTAAAAATAATGCCATAAATGACTTTGTGCCTTACTTTTTTTACATACTGTGTAATGGAAACCTAATATTTTGCTGTTTTGTTCTAACATAAAGTCAAGTTTGTATTTTGTAAAATCCCATGATAATTTAAACTTCAATTACATAAAGTCAAATATAGTGAATGATCCAAGAACTTTTTACAATTTAATGTTGGTAGTATTGGACAACTAAACTATATGATATTTTCCTTGCTTTTTTATGTGTAATAAAATAACTGCTCTGCGCAGCTCTATGTAAGTAGTAACATAGTTCCTCTGTTCCCTTAAATACTTCCCTTTTTTTAGTGCTGTACTTGGGTTGTTTAGTTTTTACCAATAATCATTCTTTTTACACTTGATTGCAAGTAACCCTGAGCGAGCAGTTGTGTTAATTATAAAACAGGTCTTTCAGAATGTTTGGAAGTTAATAATTGTTAGTTTCTTTTTCATAGCCTGTAAGTTTTTATGATATGCCAATGAATAACATCATGACTTAAATAGGTTGGGCTCTGATAATTAGGTATCAATCTTCACAACTTATTATGTTGTTTGAAATTCAAACTGTATTCAAACCTATTTGATAATATGGTGTTTGTATCCATTTGTTGGTTAACAATATAATGAATTAAATTTAAAACTAGTTAACAAAGTTTGAAATGCAAGTAATATTTTAAATATTTGTAAACACTTCTAATGCTTTGATAGTTATTAATTACTTGAAAGTTTCCTTTGTAAAATCTACAAAAAAATTGAAATTTGTAAATTTATTTGTATAAGTATTTCCAAATAAAATTGTAAGTAAACCCCCCCTTCAGAGTTTTATTCTTAAATAATAATACCAATATACATTTATTCTGGAAATACTCCATGCAGAAGGTTTGTTTGCATGGTGTTGATATAACACCAGTCTGTAGTACTATATACCTAGGGGAACGGCATTTAAAGAAGAAGGTAGGAAAGTTAGCACTGCTACTGGTTTAGCCAACCTTCTTCTTTAAATAGCAGTGGTAATAAGTTATGCTTTTTTTAAATAAGCCTTACTAGGTTTTATCATCATGTGGTAGTAGTGTACACTTTACACTACACCAATGGGTAAGTGCAAAGATTTCTCCACAATAGCTCTAAGGCACCTGTGAAGCCTAAGAAGATTGCAGCTTCATAATCTTGAAAGGGAAGGCAAGGATAATATGGATGTTCGTTTGCAGTTTTGAATCGTAAACATAATTACGAATTCCCTCTTCGAATCATGAGAAGCTTATCTTTGGTAACATAATGTTGAAATGTGCGAACATTCACTTATGATTTGTAAACATGGACTATGTTCAAACAAATCCTGATTCAATAGTGCACTTTTTTGTAATATAGGGTAATTCTGGGAGTGATGAACCGCCGGTTGAGATGAACCAGTGGTTTATTTTGTAAAGTATGCAGCAGAGGTCGTCTACGGAAAATTATACCTTTTAGTTATGTTACAGCGTGGTACGGTATAGTGCTTTTTGGTGAAATTAAATCTTAAAAAGTAAGTAATTTGCAATATAAGTTTATCCCTAGCCTCAAATTTTTTCTTGAATTACTCGACGAATCTATGTAAAGCGTTGTACTTCCTTTTCTCGTTGCTTTTTAATATTATATGACTGAATGGAAGTTACGGAATATTTCTAACCCCAAATAATTCAGCTGGTTATAAACAGTGGGAAATTCAAAAATGGTCCATCTAACCCCTAAAAACGGGATAGTTGAACCACTTATGGGCGGGAGAGATGAACCACTATTCTTCTCCATATACATATATATACTTTTTATTGTAGTTACATTCCTTGGTTCATCTAAAATTATTATTTTCAGCAATAATTAAATGATGCCAACCAAATACATAAGAATTAATACAAAACTAAGGGGAAACTGGACGGAACAACAGCTAAAAGATGATTGAGAGTGGAAAGATGAGTTTGAATGCTGCGTGTAAACATTTTGGCGTTCCAAAAGCCACTCTTATTAGAAGAAGACGAGCCGGTCATCTCGTCAGAACAGGTTCGCTGGGGCCATCTTGCACACTAGGGGAGGAAAATGAAAGGAAAATGGTGAAACATATAAAGAAATTGCAGAAACATGGTTTTGCTCCTTCTAGAGATTCTGTAAGGCATATGGCATATGCCTTGGCAGAACAAATGAATATTAAGCATCGTTTCAACAATGAAACGAAAAAAGCAGGTTACGATTGGCTGCAGTTGTTTCTGTCTCGACACCCGGACTTGAGTATTAGAAAATCAGAAGGTGTGTCGCTAGCTAGAGCGTCTGCAATGAACAAGGAAGTAATAAATCAATACTTCAATTTATTAGAAGAAATCTTAGGCACACATAATTTATTTGAGAAACCTGGCAGCATATTCAACATAGACGAAACAGGCCTACAATTAAACACTAAACCTGGTCAGGTGATAGCAATCAAAGGATCCAAAAACGTGCCCGTTCTTGCCTCGGGGGAAAAGGGTGAAACAATCAGCGTGATAACCTGCTGCAATGGGAAAGGAGTATTCCTTCCACCCTTTTGCATTTTCAAGGGAAAAATAAAAAGATAGAGTGGTGTCAAGGAATGCCCCCTGGATCAGTAATTCATATGTCTGAGAAATCAGCTTACGTGAACACAAATATTTTCTTTGTGTGGTTGAAAAGCCATTTTGTCCCTCGCAAACCAGCTGGTAAAGTCCTAATGATTTTGGATGGGCATACATCCCACTGCAATCTAGTCGAGATGTTGGAATATGCAGATAATAATGACATATTACTGTGCTTACCTGCACATACTATGCATTTCCTACAACCACTAGATCGGTCTGTGTTCAAGTCTCTGAAATCATTTTTTTTACTCTGCTTGTAACAACTTATTAAAAGCCAATCCTTCCAAAAAATTATCCCGTTTACAATTTGGTGCTTTATTATGTGAGGCTTGGACAAAAGCAGCAACGGTTAAAACTGCAACATCTGGTTTTAGTGCAACGGGGATCATTCCATTTAACCAAGAAGCAATACCAGATTACACCTTCTTCAATGCCGAAGAGAATACTCCTACTACGCCTGACAGGGATAATTACACTCCGGAGGGTATAAGCCAGCCTACTTGTTCAAGATATTTGGATCCTGAGTCACAGCAAAATCCATCAGAAGAGTCAGAAGATGACACCTGGAACATTGTTAAACAAAATTGCTCCAGAGGCCGGTCAACCAGACACACGTTGACAAAGTTTGAAAACGAGGTAGACAATTTGCTGAACTTCTTACATCACCTGAACATTTAGAAAAAAGAAAAAATGTGGTTAAAGTTAATAAAAAACAGAGGGTTTTGAAGCCTGAAACACCAAATCGCCAAAACGGTAAAAGAAAAGCCAAAAAGAAACAAGCTAAGTGCTCTATTGCTTCGTCGTCTGATGACGAAGATAATGTTTACTGTTTAGTTTGTGTTGGTTCAAATAAATCAAGCAAAGGTGACTGGCTACAGTGTAGGGTGGGTAAAAATTGGGCATACGCATTTTGTGCAAAAAATGATCCTTTGTATGTTTGCACTAACTGCGATACAGATGATTCAGAATGACAGACTGGTTTTTTCTTTGTGTTATTATAGTTTTCATTTTTTTAAAACTCTTTTAAAAATTATTGTATTTTATGCTTTGTAAGATAATATTTTTAGTAATCTTACTGTATGTTCAAAATACTTTTAAAGAGAATGCTACTTTTATTTGTTTCTGAATGAAAATATATTTGTATCCTAGGTTGTATATGTTAAACAAGGTTTTGTTTTTATGTTACATAAATACTGTAATGCAATAATATATATTTTCATAAATCTACACTTCAATTTCTCATCGGTTCATCTTTCCCATACTAACTAACTAACCCGAACAGTTTGGGTGAGATGAACCTACCCCGTCCGTTTAAAAACTATACCTCGTTCTATTAAAAAGCTCTAAATAACTAAAATGAATAGCTGTATCAGCTAGGTTATTGTGATAGGTATGTCGTAACAAATTAATGAATTCGTATTACAATTTCATGTAATATTTTTTGCTCTTTAAAAAAATGTGGTTCATCTCTCCCGGAATTACCCTACATTATTTTCAGTGTTGCAACAGGTACTTATTTTTGTGTACCTAAGTATAGTTACAGAGGTACATGATAAAATAAGCACCTAGATACAGATACAACATAATATCTACACAACTGGTAGGTATTTTCAGACGGACAACAAAATAATCAGAAATTCTCACTTGTTAAAAAAGTTTATTTGGAGATTGATAAATATATAAATATAAAAAAATGTATTGTGTTTTATATTAAAATAGTTAAACATTTAACTAACATTTAATAATTTCAAAAGTTGAAAAACCATGCAGTAGTACATTTTATCATTAGTTATTTAAGTGTAGAAAAAGATTTCAGTCTATTGACTGGTTCAAACCCACAAATTTAGTCAATGTTGTTTTAAAATACCCTGTATGTTGCATGTTAATAATCTGAATTGACACAAATCTTATTTAATCTACTTGCATTATAATTTATAAATAGAGAATGTATGTTGAGTCACAGTGCAAACCCCATAGAGGCTTGCAAAGTAGTTTCCTCTTATAGTAGTTAGTTACCTACTTAACACAAGGAACAAGTGATATCACACATTATTTAACTTTTTTTAGTTGTATATCATCTGCTTTTTAAAATTACAATAAAATGGAAATTGTAATAAATGTCTTGCTCCTATAGTAAGGACTCTATATGCCACCGTACAAAAATTGTCTTTCGATTAAAAATTCATTCATTTGGCAACACTTCATCTTTTCATGCTGAACAAAAAACTCTAATCAAAAATTAATTCTACGGAGTTTTCATTCTAAAGTCAAGGTAAGAAAGTTAGACTTTGAGGAAATATGAAAATAACTCTCATTTATAAACATTTTTTGTCGAAATATGTGAAAACCATTATTGACAGTAAATAACCTTAAAATGTTAAACTAAAGAAGATAATTTAAAAATTTAATTTGTATGTATTGAGTAAAGACTAACCTATTACAAGTTATGACCTACTCCAAACAGTTTCATTTCTAACCACTCGATCTGAATATTAGGGTGGTTTATAATTTTTAAACATATCTTTTCTAGGTTGATATATTTTTATTTTTGAAGGTCATACCAGTTAGTTGTAAACACATTTTATTTAATAAATTTACATTTTACTTTTTTTTGTCTAGAAACTTTGACAAGTTTCTTACTTTATCTCCTTGAATAATGTAAATCAGAACAAAAATGCATTAAAGATTCTATCCTATTTTTTCATTCACGTTTCATACTAGACCTATGTATTAGCTCAATTTTCAGAACTACCAACATTTCAGTCAACAACAAAGAATGAGAATAATTCCGTTTTCTACGTTTTCTTTTATTACAAAGTTCATACAGCTCCACAATCTTAAATATTTTTAATAATTTCTTTAGTTTTTGAGCCCTATCCATATCACTTCTTTATTTGCAATATATCTAACCCCAGAATTGCACAGAATTAGATAAATACGTAAATAATTTCATTTATTTATTTGAAAAGTTGGCCATACACAGCTGATTTTATATCAGAGTTTGCGCAAATGACTAATCTTTGTTTAAATAGAAGCGGGAAATTGTAGGCGAATCTAGTTTAGATTCTAGTTCATTCTAGTATAGAAACGCGGCTAGACGAAAAAAGTATAATGTAAATCGAGCTTACAACATATTTTCACTATTTTAAAACAGGAAACTATTACTGATATTATTTATAGAGTAATAGAGATAAGTTAAGGTTGGCTTTTTGCACAGCAAGTGTAATTTGATAACTAACTGTTAACCTGAATTATTGTACTTCTATAAATATCTTTTATACTAGCTTAAGATAACTTCAAAATTCCGTTTACTAAACACTTGCCTGGGCAATTGTGTAGTAAATATCGGGACGCTACCATTGTCATGATATACTGAGAAAAGTGTATCCAACGTGCACTGTGAAGAAAGATTAATTTGTTACTAGTTGAATTATTACCCGTACATGTATTTGAACAGATACTTATTCTTACTACACACTTACCCCACTTCACCCTATTATAAGAACCAATGATTTAAGTAATCTTCAGAAACTTTCAATTAATTGGTCAATATAAAACCATCAAGCAGTTAACTATTGATATACTAAACATAAAAATGTCAAAAAGATAGGATTTTAATAATCATTGTTTCCAATTTTAGAAAACTGTAGAATCTCAAATTGTGTCTTAAAAGTCTTGCGTTCAATATAAAAAGATAAACAAACATCAAAAATAAATGGATGTTACCTAAAGACAACTCCCATAAGGTGACATGCGGAGTGTCCTTTAGGAAGGACAAGCAACCCATATTAAGCACAAGACATGACATAAACATAATGATATCAGTTCTTATTACACTAGATTCTGCTAAGAGCTAAGTTAGGTGATCTTATTCTGTACAGTTTTAGTAAAAAGAGAATAAAAAAGACAAAAGCTGAAAACTCAAAGTAAATTATTTATTTTTCAGTACAGAACTTTATTAATTGTACTTAATGTAGACGCCTTACATTTAGAAAACAAGGGAAAAAACTAACTCTATAATTAATATTAATAAAATATTAGTGAACTACTTTATAAAAAATTTATGGCGACATATACAAGTCCCATAAAGACTTTCCAAAATAAAGTATGACAAGTTCAATAATGATCATAACCCAACTGTAAATGCAGAAGACTAGGTTGCATGGCGTACCCTGTAAATAAAATAATGAAACAAAACTGAATAAATAAATAAACAACAACTAGTACTTACAGTCCAGTGCCCCATTACTCCATCATCAAAATTACAATAGGTTTGATGAATAGCTGCCATCGGCACCATTCCAAAAGCTAGGAGGCCTCCTAAAAAGACTATTAACCATTCTTCTTGATGGAATTTGAGTGCATAAAAAGCCAGATAAAAGAAGGCATATGTTAAGAATACCAACCATTCTGCTAGCATTGTCTAATAAACACATTTATGTAATTACATAAAATAACTATAAATCGTTTCTAAAACTTACATCAGGTATGTCAAATTTTGGAGTGTTAAAGATTAATGGAATAATTCCATTGAATACATTAGCTGTTACTTTAAAAACCATTACCAAAGCAAGAAAGCAGTGCACATACACAAAATAAAATAAAATAGTTCTGTAGGCTCTGGAAACAATTAATTTTAAGTACTAGTAACAATTAGACAAAGCAAAATTCTTTACCTTAAAGTTACTTGAGGGTTCGGAACGTACTGGTGATTCATTATTCAAGTAATATTAATAGTAATCTCAAATAGCACACAGCCTTTCCTTCTTCAAACAAGTCAAAATGGCGACAACTTTGAGGCGTGGCGGTGAGGGTGACGTGTCTGCAAAGAAACCAACATTTAAATAAAAAATGTTCCTATGTTATTCTTTATGTGCTAAAAAACCTCGATAACAAGAAAAACATAAAAAAGCGAACCAAAAGGATTTTTTTGTTACTAGAGAGTTTGATATTCCACAGAAAACTGATGGCAGTTAATTTATATATGTTAAAGATAGGGATTCTCGTGCAACAAAATAAAACAGAAACATTTAATAAAATTACTAAAGAAATTTTGCGCCAAGTCTCATGTTACGGAAATAACACATTTTTTTGTGTAGTTGTGATCACAATGACATGATGCCAATGAAAAAGCTCTTGGTTGGTTGACATGTGAAGGCCTTTTTTACTTTTTCAGTAACATCGTGTCATCGTGACTATTGCTCTTGGGCATAAGCATTTTTATTTTTTAATTTTAGGACGTACCTCCGCTGCCGACACTGGTGCCTAATACAAATGTCAGTGTTGGTACTTACTGAATTAGTAAAAAAAAATATATAGATATCCAAAGCCTGAGTCCATTGACATTATTATGCAATGATCGAGTCTCACTATAAAAAACTTACGTACCTAAATAATTTTATAAATATAGCTGACTATAAAAGTATCAAAAGTGAGGTTAGAAACGTATAGGGCGGGCAGGTCCGCTCTAAGATAATACCAAAGGACTGGTAAAATATATTCCCGCATTTTATTCGCTATACCAGAAATTTTACTTGCCCATCCAAGTTGTTTCTAGCTACGGCTCTGGAAACGTGTGCTGAAATTTATTAAAACCTTATTCTCAACAGTCAACTCCAAATAAAATAAATAACCTAAAAATATAAATAAATCATACAACTACAAACACAAAATCAAAATGCGTTGATTGCGTCGGTCGAAGCCTACGAAAAAGTACAAACCAACGTTCTGAATTTATGAATTATGACGTCAAACTAAGAGGCAGTTACATCATAGTTGTCAGAACAACTGTTGCTGTTGATATGTAAGATAACTAGATTTGCAATACTTAAAGGATGATCTACTAGATGGCGCACACAATTTGCTTAAAATAATTGACGGCTGAACTGAAAGGAAAAAAATATTATGAAGGTATATTTCGTACACCCCGGTCTAGCACAATGTGGCCTAAAATAAACGCATGCAATTATCAATATCCAATGAGAAATGAGTTTGCAGGTTTTAGAGGGCGTTTCTATTTTGAAAGGTATTTATGTGACGTCATTTCTGTAAAACGTAGACCTGTCATACTGTAACAATGTTTATAATTGTAAATTTTTACAGTGAAACTCGGTCTTTAGATTCTATTTATCATCTTTCTTATTTTAAAACATTTTTATTTAGAGATGCATGTGCCTAGAATTTTATGAAACATGGATAATTTCTGTTGTTGGACAAGACAGTAATGTAGTTCTATATAACAGCAACAAAGACAGACAGAACTTATAATTCAGTTTTGCTAGGAGGCAGTTTTCAAAACAATAATTGCCACTGACAGTAACAGATATAGTTGAAGATGTTCTTTGTCTTTGTTGTTCCTGCAGAATTATATTACTGTCGTTGTCTAACCACAGAAATTACCTTTTTCTGAAATTCTAGGCAACCTGTAGGTATAAAATTTACAACTAATTTTGATTTAAAAATCTTTATTCCTTCGAACTTCAATTATTACAGTCTTTAAAGAGTCTGTGTAGGTTTTATGTATGTTCCAAAAGGTACTGATATACAAACAATTGTAGTGGGCAGATTATGTTTTAGTATATCTCTTGAAACATTTAATTACAATGTTACCAAATCTCTCTGGCCATTCTCACTTTCCTATACAGTACTTTAGTACAAGATCAAGTGTTTCTTTAAAATTTAGACTTAAATTGCAAAAGATGTTTCAGATTATTACTTGTTGTGGGATGTACCTACACCTAAACCAAATAAATTTCTTCTATTGAACACTCAAACAATGAAATAACTTATAAAAAGGGACAGTGAGAGTATTATCTGCAAATCTCCAAACTTACTATGAATACTCAATAACCTAATATTTAAGTGATAAACAAATTATAACATACTTTTTGTAGTAATGGTTAGTAACTCTAGTGCTTAGAGCAATTAAAAACAAGGTAAATTTTAAAAAAGGATATTTTGGCTTTAACAGAAATTAATTTTGAAAATTACTACTAGTATCTAGTGGAAAATCCTGTATATTCAGATACTAACGGTTTTCTTATTTTATAGTTTCATACTTTATTGTTTGAAAGAACCCATTGTATCATTTCTTAGTGAACCATACAAGGACCCTATTGTTAATTTATCTTTTAACGACTGCCAAAGTCTGCATGGTAGTACTTAAACCTTTCTAAATAATTTTAAAGTTGTGTTGACAGCCTAAGAACGCAGTGTATTTTAAATTATTATCAGTTTCTTTATCCTGTATATTTGAGAGATATCCAGCATCCCACATGAATTTAACTATTTAGAAAAAAAATATTTAATTCTATTAAATGTGCTTTTTTATAATGACTACGGTAACAAAACAGATAAAAAGATAATGATAAACATTAAAACTTAATGACTTATGTGTACTATATAAAAATTAGTGTTTAAATAATAGATGATGCAATTTTAAGTCTGCATTTTTGATCATCCTAAAAATGAAAGAAAAACAGATATTTTGTGTAATGTTGGATAACCTTTAAAGTTTATGAAGAAAGTCAGTGGTAGGTAGGATTAAATACCATTATCATATATAAAAAAACTGTCTAATTCAGTTGGTTAAAGAGTGTATTTTCAAATTAGTATGCAACAATAAAAACATGTCTTACCTTTTTCGTTTTTTGTTATAGAACTGAATACTGTAGCTATACACACCAACATCTGTTCGATTGTAGATTGAACATACCGAGACCTCCAACAGCCTTATTGTACGTGTTCGACCTTTTTCACATAATTATCAGAGGTTTTAAAATCACGTTTTGAAGTTGCTTAGTATCTGCTGTTTTTGATTGTTTCATTTAAAATTTTTTCCTTTTCATAACAGATAGCACAGAAACTGCAATAATATTATTGTTAATTTGCTGTATTACTAGTAATTATAAAGTGGTGTTTTTAAGATTCCTGAGTTGCGTAGTAGAAAAGACCATATATGGATTTTGACTTTCATGTTGGTATTTCTCTAGCAACTCTATACTTCAAAAACATAAACTGAATGCTTTTTTTCACAAGTCACGGCAAAATAGCAAATATTATGACCTATATACCCACAAGAGTTTATTTTGATAACTGATAAATTGAATGCATTGCAAGATAAAACTAATTCTAGGAAGATAAATTTGTTTGGCAATTCAAAAATGCTTCTTTCCGCTAAACATCATTTATGTGTCCTGAGAGTCTATTCAAATTTGTACAAACATGTAGAAAAAGTAAATATTGCAATATCAATTAGAATTTAAATTACTAATTGTGACGCGATTTATAAAAAGGTACCTTAAGTCGGAAAAATCACTTTTCATTTTTAAGTGCATCTTATTCTACAGACCTAGAGGATAGTATTCCTTTTTATAGAGCGTATCATAAATATTATTAACAATAAAGTCCAATTTCAAATTCTGAGCTTTTCAATTTTGAAAGGATTGATGCATAGTACCTTTCAGTTTTAAGTTGTGACACCTTCAATAGTAACTAACTTAGTAGGAAACACCCACAACTTTCCTTATCAAACCTTCTAGAATCTAGTCGTCCACCATATTTGAGTTTCTTTACGGTATTGAGAAATTACGAGAGAAACTATGGCCTATAAATTGTTTTTAAATCCCATAACGCCAATTGAGAATACTAATATGGTAAGTCGTTAATTATTCCTAAGTAATAAATTGATTTACGTTTATTTGTTATGTAGATAAACTTGCTGAATAGCGTGATTCCACCACCTTCTTATCTAAAAAAATGATTTTGCTTGGGATCAAGATGATTGTTCTCCAAATATTATTATACAAGGAGATGATGAATTTATTTTTACAAAAGACTTGGATGGTATATCTACAGACTGCGTCCGAGGTAGAGTTGGTATTCAGAACGGTATTCATGCCTGGAAGATATATTGGAATGCCGCATCAAGAGACCCTTACTCCATTATAGGAGTTGCCACAAAAGATACTCCACTACATTCAGATGAAGTAGGTGTTCTAGTTGGAGGAGATAATTGTTCATGGGGATGGGATGTACAATCTACCATGTTGTATCATAACTCACACCCTGATCAAGGTGCAATCTACCCACAATTTATGGAACACAGTGTTAGATTGGTCGTACCGAATGAAATAGCTATGCTGCTGAATATGAATGAAGGAACTTTGAGTTATTATGTCAAAGGCTGCTATTTGGGGGTTGCTTTTAAAGGATTGGCAGGTTTGAAACTGTATCCAATTATTAATGTGACTAGTCAACACACACAAGTTCGAATGGAATATTTAGGTAGTTTACCGTAAGTTAGTATATTTAAAAGGGAAAATCAATTTTTAATTCATTCTGTTTATGTTTTTTAGGTAATCCAGCTTTGGAGAAACAGGCCTACTTTATGTAGTATTGTATTCTATATTTAGAACTATAATAGGTTTTAATAAGAAACATGAATTTATATAAACAAAAGTAAATATACATATATTGCATTGAGCAGCATAATTTAGGCTAAAATAATAGGATAATGTAAGCTAATTCAGTATAGGTACAGATTTTTTTATAAATAATGTCAGAGTCTATTTTGTTCGTTGAAAGATAATTAATATACTATAAAATCTAATTTTGACCTTTTAAGAAATATATTTTGCATGATTAATACTAAGTTGAATTTTGTGTATTTAATTAATTTGTTCATTAAAAGAAGATACTGTGACATTATTTCTGCAAACAGTTTACATACTGCAAAGCATTAATTTAGTAAGCGTCTATTGTAGATTTAGTATTATGTGTAAATCTGAGTTGTTTTCTTCCAATATTAATTATTAATAAATATAAACAGTATTAATTATTATTATTATTATTATTATAAAGTATTTTAGTGGGATTATTTTATATCCATTGTGACAACAGCATTATATCTATACAAGTATATTTTGGGTTTTACAGCAATCAAGGTGCATGTTTACAATTACAACTAAATAATAGCCTTCAGCTTTCTCGCTTGCTATATTCCAAAATACTTACGATTAGTGTTTCAGTTTTACTGTTAAGATATGCAGAGTTTGACTGCTGATAATGGTATTAATTAATCTAAATTTTATAAAGAAATCAATTTCCTGAGAAATTGGTAATAAGAAACTTTTCCATACTTTTTACATATTCCTGGATACATTGTATGTAAAGCATAGAATCAAACAAGGCATCAATAACTCAATGCCATATTTTAAATCCGTAATGTAATAAACAAACTTAGATTTGGAACCAAAGAAAAACTAGAAATTTCAAAAATATATCAATACATACTAGCTACTAATGAAGATGATACACAGTCAGAGAAGGTATCTAAACTCACAAACACACAAACTAAGTTTTATTGGAACTGAGACAACTTTATCTACAATCTTAGTACTACTAGGTATCATTTGGTATCGATAACATTTTATTCCATTCCAGAAGTTGTGAAATATGAATTTAGCATTACATCTTTCAAAGAGCATTCCAAATTTGTGATCATAATGTTTCATAATAAATTAGAATCATAAAGGATGTCAAATTTCAAGCATAATTAATTTCATAATAAAATGAGAAAAAATTAAAAGAAAGTTTTAGAAAACTATTTCAACTGTTTTAAGAAAATATATAATTATGTTTTCATAAAAGAGTGAAATTACAGACTACATACTGTGACTATAGAGTATGTACCTTTAGATTTGTATCATTTACAAATTTTTGTTCTGTTTTATAAAGTTACATAAGGATAATAAAATTGAGTAAAAAGATGCTTGCTTATGGCAAGCACCGCACTAGTGAACTTGACTGTTTGTTCTAATTCCATTATATCAAATAGATGACCTAAAAATTCATTTCCTTGAGTACACTCGGTGCTACACCAAGCTTGTCCAGAAATATTTAATCCACAGTAAATATAAAATGGGTGATTTATATACTGCACTACATTGCATATATAAGCTTAAATACACAAAATATTATATCTAAGGTTTAATATTGTAAGTTTATAAATAAAATTTCATTATAGAATCTTATTTAACAATAAGTAATCATTGGCACATTAGCATTAATACTAATTCTAATGTAGAAATTGCAACAAATTATCAAACAATACAACTCATGTTAAGATAAAACTGATTCAATCTACAACAAACCACCTAAATATGTCATTTCTATTTTACAACGTTGACTTGTAACATTTACTACTGGGTATAGTTTTTTCCCCTTCAGGTCATCAAATGCTACTCCTAGGTAGTATCCATTTGCAAAATAGCTTAATGTACCTTCTTCCATGTTTAACATCAAGATTAAATCTTCAGAAACAGACATATTTGTTCCTTTTATCATAAATCTTGGATATAAAATGCCTTGATTGGGAGTTGTATTGTGATGCAATAAATTCATATCGATATCCCATCCCCATGAAGTATTGTTATTTCCTACTAGCATCTTTACACCCATAGCATGTAATGGGGAGTCAATAGTAGCAACTCCAACTATAGGATATGGTCCTCTTTGTGAGGGTTTCCATGATATTTTCCAGGCATTAATACCAGAATCAAATCCATATTTACCCCGAACACAATCAGTAGTTGAGCCATTAAAATCTTTGTACAAAACAAATTCATTGTTTTCTTGTACTGTAATATTTGGAGAGCAATCATTTTTATTCCAACTAAAAATTTCTAATAAGAAAGGAGGAGGACGTGCCAAGTTTTCTAATAAATCTATCTGCAAATATAGAAAATCAATAAATGCTATGTTAATAATTATTACTTGTAATCTATTACCATTATTGTATTATCTACAATTGTTGTGGGTTTAGAAGAAACTTTAAAATCCATTTTAAAATTGTTAAGTAAATTTGCAGAATTTTCACTGATAATATTACAGTTGTTATTCGCGTTAGAAAAAACGTTCTGTTACCAACCAACAAAGCAAATGATACCCTACCCTTCCCTTTCTTCTTCCTTCATTTAAATGTAATTTGCTATTTGTGTTTAATTGGGCGCGTTCAGTGGACCTTAGCGGTCGATTCTCAACGCTAATTACGCTGACAGTGCTGAGCAGCAGCGCAATTCCAGCTGCTGTACGAAGCGCTGACTGAAACAAAATATAACAATTCTAAAAATCCCACATGTTTGTAGGACTCTGTAGCTACTTCCTCACTGCGCAACAGCATAAAATATACACGCTGACAAGATCAGCCGCTAACTGTCTTGCCGTACTCACTGAAACGTCCAGTACCTTTGCTGTGTCAGCAACTCAGTCGCTGAGATGCGCTGAACGCGCCCAATAAAATAGCGGTAAGGCAGCCGTGCGGCCAGCTGTTGGTGGGACCTTTGATTACTGCCTTCTGTTTCCCTCAGAAAGCAAGAAAGAGCGGAGCCGTAAGGGTAGTGCTAGGTGTTGGAAGTGTTAAACACATAAAGCCAGGAGTAGCATTTAGCAAAACCTCTCGACACCCCTTCGCTGCTGCTGCTGTCGGTGTTTGCTCTTTGCATTTAAAGGGCCCACTTGGTACAACGAGCCACCATCTGTCGTACACAAATCTAAATTCACATAGAATGAATTGATAGGTGTCTGCTGAAACCCCAAATATCATCAGAATAACCATTAACATCTAGCAATCATAACTAGGGTTGCCAGATTGTAAAAAGCAAATAATAGAAGATAAGATGAGAAAATATAGGAGAATATAGGAGATCGCGTGAAAATTTTCTAAGTTATTGTATTAACGCAAGATAATTTAAGCTTTGTAAGAAATAACAAACACAACTTTATTTCCACAATAAAAAACATAAAAACCACTTATTTAAGCCTATTTAAGTAAATAAAAGTCCTTTTAATATCAAACAATCAATATCACTTAATTAAAATGTTGTTTAGGCAACACACTTAACATAAACGAAAATTTAAGTCTGAAATATGAAATAATTTGGTTTTTTTTCTATTCTTTTGTTAAGGATTATAAATTATAATGGAAAACAGTAAACTATAGGAGATTAACTCCTATATTCAATAGTAAATAAGAGATAGGAGATTTTAGTTAAATACAGGATACTCCTATTAAATATAGGAGATCTGGCAACCCTAATCATAACTGTACAATTGTATAAGTTTTTTACAAAAGGTAATCATAAAGAATCCAAACGCTTCGATTGTACAATCCTATGCGCTCAATATAAATATCAACCAGTAGAGGCACGGGCAGCTAAGATGAAACCGCTACTGATTGCTAAAACAGTACACTGTAAATAGGAAAATAAATCTAATTTGGCATTTTTTTATAAAACCATAAATAAAGCAACATATTACTTCTTTAACAGGTTAGGCATCTTCAGTGACGTAACTAAGTGGCATTCCGCCCCCCATACATTATGCACCCCTCATGGAAGTCCACAAATACCTGAAATCGTGTGGTTGGTGTGATTCTCTGCAACGGTGTGATTTTTTCATTCTTTATAGCCCATAAGTAATTGGAGAAAAACACAATTGTTATGACTTCTATTAGAAATTAAAGAAAATAATATGTTGCAACAACAGTGAAGCACATCGTCAAAAAGCTTCCGATTGGTCGACTACTTACCTTTTAAGTTTTGTAGATTCTGTTTGAAATTTGCATTCTTTTTCTTTCTGTCATCCGAATTTATGTACAGACTCTTTGTTTCATGGGCTTAATTTGAACCCAACCCAAAAGGAATAATCTTTGAATAATACCTGATGAGCCTAGAATATTCTTAAGTTTCAATCAACTATGGGATACTTACTTGGCAATTTTGGTTTTTTCTCCCATTATTGCTTTTACTAACCATTTCAACTGCACATAATCCTTTCTTGCTCAATTTGGTTTGCAGTGGTCTTTACAACATAATTTGAGCCCTAAAGTAGACAGTAGCTTCATGTCCCAAAGATCTGCACTGTGGAAGATGCAGACAATCTCAACTGGTTTTTATTTATGTTATTGTTATTGCAAACAATTTTTAGAAACAAATTTCTAGATTGCTGATCTTCAGCATAGTTTAAACATTTAAGCAAATATCAGGCTCTAGCTTTAAGGTAGTCACTTCAAACTCAATTACGCCTTAACCACAGACCCGCTAATAAAAACAAAAAGGTAGCATCACAAGACAAATAAATACGTGTACACAAAACCGTAGCTAGGATTCAATTTCGGGGGGGGGTGGGGTTCACAAACGTCCATGGGGGTCCTTCTAAGCTGAATAAAAAAACAATTTGTAACGAATAATACAATTGTTAAAAGAACAATTAGCTAGAATGTCGGTGGGGAGGGATTGAACCCCAACTCCCCCTAGCTACCATGTAGATATATGTAGATATAAACAGAGATTGAATTCTTTTGGACATTACAATTATTTCAAAATTTTTCTATTATACATTTGTATTTAGTACAAATTATAGTTCAACTCTAAAATATTTAAATACAATGTGTATACATCTCTGTATATAATATTCAAAATCTTCTTTATTACTTTCATTTCAACACGAATACCAATAATTTATTGTTCTTTTTCTTTAAGCTGTTTTTAAAATTATGACTACAAAAACTACATACATTGATATAGAATATGTTTATTATTAACTCGCCATTACAGAACAAATACATTAAAAACAAGATAAATACTTAGGAAATGTTAATACTAATGGTTGAAACTTAACCAAACAAATATGAGAAATCTATGAAAAGCTGAAAGTACAGTAGAATCATAAAATAATAGAAACTGAAGTCTTTATAGTTTGTTGATCTTTATTTTGTGATCAGCAGTAACGACAGGAATATAAAAATTACACTGGTGCAAGTGATACATCTCTGAAATGTCACATGTAGGTACACTTGGACAAAATAGAGAACTGCATCATGACTAAATCATTCCTTTAAAGTAAGATAAGTGGCACCCATCAACAAATTGAAGACTGTCTTGGTTGACCCAGTAGTATTAAATCTTGACTGTTTTGAATTAAAACATTTTGGTAAGATTTGGATAATTGAACTTCTACTGTACTTCATTATCATTTCAAATAACAACAGTGTATCTTGCATTTTAAAAATTAGTATATAAAGAAAATCTAACAACCTTATGTAGTTGGTAACTCTAAATTAGTATACAAACTTTTAAATTCCAATAAAAAATTAGTTTAGTACTACAAGTAAATGTAATTTCAAGCACGTATCTTACTTTGCATAAATAAAAAGAATGTTTTCCACTTTTTACAAGTTCATTCAGATTAATAGGGGGGGAAATCTGTTTTTATTTTCACAGATCAGCTTACATTTTTTTATAAATTAGGCTACAGCACTTACAATTCTCCACATAATTATTGTGGAAGGATTGCCTTACGTTATACTACCTTACAAATAAGTAATAACACATTTTTTTTACCATGGCTTAAAGAGAATTGCAGCTGCAACTATTAAGCACTTACATCTCGTACCTCCTCACTTGTTAAACCACCCAGATATTCTAAAGTAACCCGAGCATCATGCTTAGTAACATTAACTATTGGAAATAACTTAAGTCCTTTCAAATCATGAAAGGCAATTCCTAAATAGAACTTATTAATAATATAAGCCAAGGTTCCTTCTTCCATGTTCAATAATACAGTTATGTCTTCAGGTACAATAATTCTAGCATCGTCTTTGATAAAACCTGGATACTTCTTTCCAGTACTGTCATTACTTGAATTATGGTACAGCAAATTTGTATTTAAATCCCAACCCCAGGAAGCTCTTGAACTTCCCACCAATATCTTTTCACCTAGCTCATGAAGAGGTGCTTCTGCTGTGGCTACTCCAACGATGGAATACATTCCTCTATGTGATGGATTCCATGTTATTCTCCATGCATGAATACCGCTTTCAAATGAATGCTTTCCTCTAATGCAATCAGTAGATGGTTCTTCACAAAGTTTGCAAAATGTAGATTCATTTCCTGGATCAACATAAATATTTGGAGAACTATCTTCTTTATTCCAATTGTAATTATTTATTTGATGATCTAAAGGCGGTGATAGGCTTTTCACAAGTTGTATCTATAAACAAAATTAAATAATTCATGTATTTTTTGAAATTAGTTTTCAATGCTTTACCATTTCAAAACTGTGTTTTGCTTCTGCTGATCTTGGTGGAAAATGGGTAAACATGATTTCTTCAGAAATTCTTCAAAAGTTTAAGACTTGTAATGCTATTTTCGCCGTTAACGTTCAATAATAATTTGGATTCTGATTGACAAAACTTTCAAACCGCTCTTCTTTTCTTTTGGCGTTGTCATCTAGGGATATTTTTATTGGATCAGTGTTGCCAATAGCACAGCTAAGTTATTTTTACCAAAATATTCTTAATTTTAAAAAATCCCTAATGGTTAGAAATTACATTTACTTACCTGCCTAAGAAATTAATTATTTTTTACATTGTATTAAAATAAATATTACACAGGAGCATATTAACTAATAAAATGTTTTAACGAACACGAACTTCCCAGGGTTTTTTCGTATCGAACTAGACTGTTGCGGTACTGATTTGGTTGTTTAAACGCGCGAATTTTAAAAATCATAAACGTAAAAAATATCACGAATGCATTGCTCAAATATGTTTTGACCAAATTTTAGTTTAAAGTAGTTCATTGTTGATGTTTAAACATCAAACTTAATTTAAATTTGACAGAAAAAATAATCATAAGAGATTTTACTTCGATTACTTCAAATAGGCTTATGTAGGTTTTAAAGCAAGAGAAGAAATTTTTCTAGATCACTATTTGCAAATAATTAACTGTTTAAAGGCATTAAACTGATCTCAATTTATTTATTAAAATTATGGTGCACATTGGCTCCTATAGACCCCTCAGTAACAAAATAAATAATTTCATCTATAATTCTAGATTACTTTAATGTTTGTGAATATGTTATGGTACAGATTATTAATGAGCATATTCATAGCATGAGTCTACTTTTAGATTCTATCTTTGTCAATAGTATAAATGTATTATTACATCTTCCAGCACAATTACTTTGGATTTAATATTTGACCATAGAACTGTTTTTTAGCTTTGATTGATTTGTGTAAATTTGAATCAAGAATAATACCTGTCAGACGATTCCATAATTTTGATTGTAGTTATGCTTATCTCAACTTAAATTACTTCCATGGCATCAAATGTTTACATTCTTGAAAAAGAGCACATATATGTACTTTCAAAGGAACTGAACTTAATTAATGACCCTCTAACCACTGTATTCCTAATTTTCTTAATCCTAATTTTATCAGCATTTACTTTAATTGTTTGCAAAAATCATATTAACTTACTCTACTAAGTATACTTGAAAAAGTTAATAGAACTTTACAATTTAAAATCCAATGCTTTTGGGATCTAATGATATTAACCTTGTAATGTTAGAATACCATAGTTCATTTTGATAAATTCATCGCTCACATAATCAATTTTATTGTTGCATATAAAAAGATTATTTTCTGTTGCAAAATTCAACTTTTGATATAACTATAATATGCAGTCATCTCAGCTTCAGTCAACCTTCCAAATAGCTTTTCGAATATCAATCTTTACCTAAAAATATTTTATTTATATTGCACCGAAGTAATAGGGTTCTACTGTATTTCTAATTAAACTAAAAAAACAAATGATTAACAGAAATATATTTTAAGTTGTATAGTCACATAAACGTTAGTTTAATAATATTATTAATGAATTTTCAGCTAGTTAATTATTTAAAACTTGGAAGATGGATTAACCAAGCATATTTATTCTGCATTACGTATTAATACATGAAATTACAAAAACAATCATAATTACTGCAATGTGACCTTTTATACAAACTAAATGAATAGATAAAATAAAACTTCTTTGTCTTCCCCCTTTATATACAGTATGTTGCCTGGTTGAGTTCACAGTCTCTTTTTTACCGAAAAACAATGCAATTAAATTACATTAAAAAATCAAGTTAGGTTTTATGCAGATGCAGTTGAAACATGGCAATCTGATTTTTGAGTAAATTTGAAACTTAGTCATTTTTTCATACTAAAGTAATGCGTTTTGTAAATTTTCTTTATTATTGTTGGTAACATCAAAATTATATTAGCATTATTGGAGGTTTTGAAACAAGCAGAGAATTTTGTCAAGAGTGACATTTTGTCCTAAGTCCAATAATAAAAAAGTTCTTGCTATTGAAAACTCAATCTGGGGACATACTGTATATTATTTATTAAACAGTTTTCAAAAAATACAATTTTGAAATATTTTTTACAATGTATGAATATTATATTATGCATGACTTACATATGTAGGTATACTATATTGATTATGAGTGAACGATACCTCCTATTTTCATGATTTTTTCAAAATAGATAGGAGATAAAATTATATTGGTAACATTAATTATTTAATTAATTAGTGTAAAGATTTCAAAATCTTATGGTAGTACAGACATACGACACAATGGACAAATATACTTCTCATCAAACCACTTACTGATGCAATCATAATGATAAAAGTGGTTACATGGAAGTTTACATAAAAGTTGTTGCTCTACGTACTCTCCAAAACAAATAGCACAATTTTCATCAGAATGGACTTCAGTTGCTTGAAATGTGTTCAACTTCTGAAGAACACTTCTCTTGTTCACAAATGCATTCTATAAAAACAGAATTTTTTAAAAATTGCAAGTTTCTCATTTAGTTACAGACCTGTAATTCTGGTGGAAAGTGTCTTTGTGCAATGAGAAGAGTATCAAGAATGCGCTGAATAGTTTCCTCGTAGCGTTCTTGTTGAACAAACGGGAAATCTTCAATCTCTCCCTCGTCAGCTACGTGTTCAGGGACATTTTGAATCATACCTTCAGGAATATCTTCAGGCATATTCTCAGGCACATCCTCAGGCATAACTTCAAGCATATCTACTTCAAGCAGATTTTCAGGCACATCTTCAGATATGTCTTCAGATGAATCTTCAGACTCTGCTTCAGAAGTATCTTCAGACTCTGGTTCAGACATATCTTCAGATGCATCATCGGATGCATCATCGGATGCATCATCAGATGCATCATCAGATGTATCATCAAACATATCCTCTGGTATTATTTCAGGTGTACCTTCAGGTATATTCCCAAATATGTTTTCAGACATATTTTCAGGTATATCTTCAAGTAAATTTTCTGATAGAATTTCAGGAGCATTTTCAGCTTTGTTTTCAGACATATTTCCAGACATGTTTTCCAAAAATTCTGTAAAAAGAATTAAATCAGGCAGTAAAAGTCTATTTTATTTCTAAAACTACAAATTTCTAGTTGCTAGTTGCGGAACCTTTTTACTTCAAAGAACACAACTGAGTCAGCTACAGCACAAAAAAGTTTTTCAATATATTGTTTTATTTTTGTCATTTTGTTGGCAGTTTATTAACAAAAAAACCACATTTTGGATTTACTTGTATTTAGATGTTTGTATATTGCTACTTCAACTTGATACCTTGTTTGATCAAACTACATCTGTAAACTGGGACTTTCATCCTTAAATCTCCGTTTTCCAAGCTGATAATCTCAGTATTGTACCAATGCTGTTAATGTCTTTGGTTTTGTGGTCATGTATTGAACAAAAACAAACCAATCTTATTTATTTTATTCACTACCGTTTCCTTTTCAGAAACAAAACATGATTACTACAGTAAATGATAGGATACGTTTGTAAAATTCATGTGTATATTGTAAGGAAATCAGAAAATAGTCGCATCACAACACAGAATAACCACTCACTTTTTAAATTGCTGATACTACGTAAACTAAACTATAATTTTACTTTATATACACTGCAAAAGGTCTTAACTAATACATAGCAAGCACTTTATAAAACACTAAAGGTGTTTATAATCAAAACGGAAGAAACTAGATTTATCTATATTTTGCTTAGTATTTTATAAAATACATATGGGTAATCCACCAAAAACGATCCACCCTTAATAATTTCAAAATAGCGCAAAGTACGAATGTGAATCAAATGATGACGTACAAGGGTGTAACAAGTATAACCTTGTTTCACCTCTTCTCCCATCCTTATCAACATAAGAAATACTATCTAGCTGTGAAAAAAAATTGAATCTACCGATTAGCTTCCCAAGTTATTTAAGAAAACTGCAGTGCACTAATTACTAGTTATTTTTAAAATGAAGCCTGTAATTAGAATTAAATCCAAATAATTTACAAATTCTTTACAACCTGGAAATATGAAAACATAGAAATTATAATGACAAAACAATAAACAAATAATAATAATGAATAGTGACGACAGCAATTATTATTAAATAAATACAAAATAAACCAAACATAAAACAAAACGTAATAGGTGGATTAAATAGTTTGGCATTTAAGCTTTTTATGTTGATGAAGGAGGGGAGATATGAAAGCAAGGAGCCATGATACCTGTTATATAATGCATTTTTTTCTTTGTAGCTTGTGCATCCTCATTTGATTAATATTTACGGTTTGTGCAGTTTTGAAATTATTTTGGATGGATCGTTTTGGTAAACTAGGTAAACTACTTATCCAGTATGTTCCAGAAATAATATACGCTAATCTATCTATGTTGTAAATTGCCAACAATATAGGTAAAGCGTTTTGTAAAACAGTTAATTTCCTGATTTACTTACTGTTAGAAGGAATAAATAATTAAAAAACACACACAACAATTATAAATATAATAATTTTATGCAGTTATTACCTTATATTTTTGACTTCGTCTCTTTTAAAACAAGCTGGCCGCTGTATTGCTTGTTTAACGTTACCGGTAAAAGCACAGAACAGTGTAGCCAACCTTTCATCCAAACATTCATATCCTTTGTTCCAATACACTTACATTTTCTTTACACGAAAATATAATAAACTCTCATATTTTCTATAATTGTTTTTTTAGAAAGTTTGATATTTATGAATTTTACTTTTAAATAAAAAAAATTTTCTTTATTTCGAAGTACTAGTACATATTCAGAACTTATAATTGGTTACGTTTAAATTACGCGGCTATTTGTTTGGACGTTTTCAAGGTCAAAGAACTAGCGCAAGCTCAGTGTAAGAGAATGTCTTTGGTAAAATATTGAAACAGTTACTGCTGATGTTACAAAATATACAATCCAACCAAAATTTAAAACCTTCAAGTTTTTAATTAGCAATGATTTTTTTCTTTTTTCTGTTCTTATATGTTTGAAAAAATGTACAAATAGGGAAATTTCTCACAAGTTGGCAACACTGATTCCAATGATTTTACATTATATCACCATTTCCGTTTCCTTTAGCAAATTGAAGATTTCCTATCATTTATTTTTAAAAATAAGAATCCCATCCCTCCCCAAAAATAAATCAAGCATAACGTAAATCGGTCTTTACATGTGAAATTATTTAAATCATTATTTTTCAATTTTATCATCACAACAAAAAAATTAAATATAACAATTATCTCAAGTTTTTGTGGTGAATTAATAAAAAAATATATAGAAAATGAACACCAATTATTGTTAGGTCTTAGTACAAAAAACTACTATGAACATTTGTTTGCAAAAACACTTGCATTGATGGAAATGTTTTATCATTTTCATCATGGAAGGAAAATTTGAACGGAATCAGTGTTTGATTATCTAATAATTTTACTAATAAAAGAAGTTATAACACTAGCAAGTACTAAAATGAAAAGATGAATACAATCTAATGTATGGGGAATTATGCACTGAGAAAAGAAAAATTATTTTAAGTTTTTAGGTATATTGTAGACATTGTTATTTAAGTTGTTAAGTACCATTCTTATAATAATTCCTTAAAAACAATTTAAAATATTGCTACAATTAATTAAAAAAGGTCATCATAAAAATTAATTGATGAATATTTAAAGCTGTTATATGTGTTTACCTTTATTGTAGATAACGTACATGTGCAACACTTACTAATTGAAAAGGTATTTAAAAATAAACAAAACTTAATACCACAATTGTAAACCAGACATAAAGGATAATGTTACTGAAACCGAGATGTAAGACAATATCAAACTTACGATCATCGAACCTCAGAACTAATTTAAATAACTTAAACAAAAAAAATAAGTTTTTGCTAGCTTTTATATCCATACATAATTTCCATATTTAAACTATAACTGCATACAAAATGGCGTTTACCAACGCTGTCTAAATAATATGTGACTGTGTACATTTAAGACATCAGTTTAGTGTCCAAAATAAAGTAAAAAAAAACCACTGGAAAGAGAAATGTTATCTAGAAAAACTAAAATTTGTACTCTTACTACTTAAGACTGTTAATAAATAAGAAATCCTAAAACCTGCACTTAATGATAGATTCTGAAAATCAAATCCTAAACAAACTATCAAGTTAATTTGCTTTACTGAAGCTGCTATTTTAAATAATTTAAAAACTGATTCTTTTAGTTTTTTTTTACTGAAATTAGAACTTAACAAATTAATTGTAGCACTCACCTGCAGATGAAAAATAAAGCTGAGAATTGAACTTTTGCACTTAAATTCAATATACGCGCTGTCTACCTAGGTAAGATGGCTTAACTAATGAAATCATATAAAGTGTTTACTTTACGCTGATTCGTTGGTGCTTAAAGTAGAGGGAAATTAATCAGTAATACCACTACATATTTAGAAATATGAAGTCCCATGCATCAATATCTTAAACCTGCTATACTATATTACCAATTAGTGTTGTCATTTGTAGCGATTTGTCCCTAAACATAGCGACTTTTTACCGGAAATGCAACTTAGTGACGATTTATAAAAAAAAGAATGGGTAAAACGCGGCAACCATTAATTAGTTTTGCTGTATACATATTAATTTTTTTATTTGATCTTTAATTTATTTCAAAAGTATTTTCAAAGTAGTAAAATCTCTGATGCATTTGATACAGCAGTTCAAATAAAAAATATACCACACTCTATTCTACACTACTTAATTTTTGTTTCATATTGATCTTGCATATTTAATTTGTTTCCCAGTTTTAAATTACAAACTGTTTATTGCAAGAAGTCACCGAGACTGGAAATGCTGAGTGTTTCCCCTTTTTCTCTAATGTAATTAATGTCCTAGTGACTTTGTCACTTAGCAACTTCTTGCAATCAACACTTCATGTGATATAAAATCCACTATAAATATCTGATTTTGACAGTTTTTATTTAGTTTCATATTTTTTTCTTTTGTTTCTCTTTCAAAGTGGTTATGAATTAAATGCTTGATACCAAATATTTAAGTTTTCTAATTTTATTTACTAATAATCAACAGCATTCTTATACCTACAATACATCGAATTACTTTCTAGTACTGTAAGAGGCAACCCATATTGTCTAAAGACCACAGCAAAAGAGCATTTTACTACTTACCTAATTAAGTTTCCGAGAGTAGTTATTTTAAATGAATTTCTTTATCTTTTATGTCTAAAATATTGCACACTAGTACTTGAACATTATTAAAAAAGGTGCGATTTGTTACTTGCTCTTTTGTAATTTTTTTTACCCACTCCATTCATTGCTAAAGGAGTATTTAAATTCCTTCATTTACTTTTTCTGTTCTTTATTAAAAATTGTATTTATGTAAGCTACTGAAGTTTTGTTTAGTTTGTTTTTTAAATTTAACTTTTAAAAATAATTTTTTTCTGAAAGGTTTGTTTCTCATCTCCCCTTTGAGCAATTTGCTCAGGCCTTTTCCTAACCGCTGTATATCCATCCTGCAAAGCCTTACGGATTCATGTGCGAAAATGTTGTTATTATTAAATAGTAAACTGGAATCAAAGACTGTTAACATCAAATATAAAATATTAGTTTAGAACTAATTTGGACATCTATTGAAAAAAATTATTATACATTAATCATATACAATAACAAAACAAGGAAAATGATGTGTTCTAGGACACATATTCGTGAAAATTTTCTTTATTATTTCAGTGAGTACTATAAGTTCTGTAAAAAGCAGCACACATTTTCAAAACATATAATATGTCTCTTATATTTTTGTATTTAACAAAGAAACTGAATAATCCAATAATCAATAAACCAAATCTATTACTAACATAACTAAGCTGTCACTATAATTTAATAATGAATGTTCTGTTGTGTGTGCATCTTTTGGATACATAAATTTCAAATAAGATTTATTCAGATTTTTAATTAAATAAAATATAAAATATACCGATAAATAAAAATATATCAAAATATATTTATTTTTGTTCTGTTTTTTAACATATAGGGTTTCTAAAATAACTAGATCAATTGAACTCTGCTTTAACAAACAGGAACATTTAAATCATAACAACACAATAGCAGCAGAGTGATTGCAATTGATCGAGGATGGTTTGAATTTGGCGCCATGTTGAAATTATTTTCATGTTGGCACTACTTGTTTACTTTTTGCAATCTGTCAAGTCTGTGTTGTTTACAAGATATAATAACAAACAGTACTATATAATCTCAAAAAAGATAGATTATGTTAGTCTTATATTAGGAGTAAAAAACTATATTTTGATTCAGCAAATGACAACAAAATATTTAATTTGACAATTTACCCCCAGATGACCCTGAACGCTTACTCACTATAGCCAACCCACCACGTGAAAGATTCTGGCGCCAAATTTAAACCATCCTCAATCAATTGCAATCACTCTGCACATTACATACATTTAAATACTAAGAATAAACGAAAACTTTTTGAACATATGTGAAAACAACTAAACTAATTAAATCCAAAATTCATAAGTCTTTAAACGAATATTAGATGATTGTGTTCGTAGATTTTCTTCAACAAAATTGTTAGTTCCATTTGATGTCTTTGACATACCACTTGAGTTGTTCATGTTTACTTGAATTGCAACTTCTGAGGGTTTCCTAGAAGCTGAGGGATTGACAATTACTTCTTGATGAACACACTTTACAGAATAAGACTCTAGCTGTTTAGAACTTATAGAATTAGCCATCATTGTCCTTTGTGATTTAATGCCATTAGAAATATCATTTTTGTTTGAACTATGAACAACTTCATATGCTAAGTTTGATGAGCATTCATAGCGGTTGGGTTTTAAATAACGTTTAGGTGATGGAGGAACCGATACTTGTGCCGACGCATCCCTTTTAGAATTTACTTTATTATTATGCATAAAAGTTTTCTTTTTAATTATTGCTTTCTCGATACGTTTACGTTTGTATTCTTGATCGTGTTCATGTACATATTCTGATTTGCGTTTACGCTGATGATTGTCACTAACAACATGTTTAAGTACACTTCCTTTATCATACTCTTGTACGCATTCTTTGTTACGTCTACGTAAATAACAGAATTCCATTAACATTCCAGACCACCAGAGTATACCTGCAAGGATTGTTGACAATACAAGTAATATGTATATAACTACTAATACAACTGCCATATTCTGAAAACAAAACATATTTTATAAAATCTTATCTTAAAAAAATATTAACTTACAATTGTTGGAGATAACTCATCACTACCATCATCACAATCAATCTTTCCATTATCAAATGCTTTTTCTGCAATGCACTGACCATTTTTGCAACGAAAATAGCCCAAATTATTTTCAAGAACATCACATAAGACACTGTTGCAGTTAGCTTCATCTGAATGATCTTTACAATCATAGACATTATCACATCTTTGTCTTAAAGAATAACAGCCATCCTTGTTCTCACACCTTAACTGACCCGGGCAACTTGGATCTGCAGTAAAATATGTATAAAAGAAAAGAATAATTTCAATAGCGATATCTGACTTACCACAATTAAGTTCATCTTCACCTGAAGGACAATGAAGAATCCCATCACAACGATGCTTTTCGGGATGAAAGCAATCATGACCATGAATAATCGTTGAATTTCTATTATTACAAGCAGTATAACCTGACCTGCATTTCATGCAGTTTTGCTCATCACTGTGATCATCACAGTCATAAGCATCATCGCAAATTGCATTAATATGGTAACATCCAACATTGTTAAAGCACCGGTAACTACCATCTGAACATAATTGGGTCTGTTTCCTTATTGAATAGTATAGTTCAATACCTTGTGAAGGCTAGAACATCAGATGTGAATAAATAAACAAGATTTTAAAAATAGGTGTTTACCAACTGTGAAACAAATGTAATAAAAAAGTTATTCTCAAGAGTTGTCACCGTTTCAAATACATTATTGGCACAAAACACATATAATCCTTGATAGTTATTTGGAACATATACAGCATTCTCTGGGCAACAATTAGGGCATTCGTTATAAAAACGAAATTCCATTTGCTTTGCTCTATAAGTAAGAGATATATTTTAATCTTAGAGTATAAAGTGTGTTTAGTAGATGTTACCGTAAAGTGAAGAAAACACCTGGAGGTAATGAAAAACTCCATGTAATTTTGACGCCTGTACTAGTATTTAATAAAGTAAAAGAATTTATTATTCCTTGTTGTTTCTTCATTGCATCAGCCATTACCAAACTCAATTCTGTAAGTTTTGCAGGTTTTTTCACTTTATTCTCATGTTTTGACAACATGATTTGTACACTAAGTATAACTACAAAAGCAGGTTTATAAATTACTAAGTAATCACACTGAAAACAATTAGATTATTTAAGAAAATAATTTCTCTTATAATCAGTAAGTTTTATTATGCACTAATATTATTTTCCGTCCTCATATAGTTGCATTGAAACAAATATAGATTGCGTTTGATGATTTATTTGTTTAAATTTCCCTTAATACTTAATATATTAAGTTTTAACTGCTTTTAATATCGTAATTGCCCTGTCTAAAATAGTTTTCAGAAATTGGATGCAAATCGTCCACGAATTCTTCACCGACAGCGCTGCTAATTGCTGCTTGCTGCTGAATACAAGGAATATTTCAGAGCAGGCCATGACTGGTGCATTATGATTGGTAAGATTGATCTTAAAATAGGGTAGCAGGTTTGAAGATATCTAGCCTCTTCTCGACAATTAAATTAAGTGTCAGGTTGTTATATGTATGATACAATGATTCAAATTTTAAATAATTTAAAATAAATTAATACACCAGGAAAATAAACTTAAATTATTCTGGAAATGAAATCTACCAAAAAAAAAAAAATAATTTTGTCCAACTAGATATGCAATTGGGGCCTAGTATGTGTAACGTTACCAATCGTGCTGCACTTGTCTTGGCTTGATCTGAATTATTTTCTCAATCTCATAGTGCTGTGACACATATGAGACTGATCCTAATACATTGTAAAAAGTATGAAAACTATACAATAATGTGGACAAACAGAAAAAGAGAATATTTCACAGAGACAACATTAGAAAGGATCAAATAGAAGCAGATAATATGAAACTATTATTTAAATACTTCCATCGCGCATAAAGATTGAAATTAACAAATAATAATAATACTAAGATTTCTCTTAATTCTTAAAAAGAAACAACCATTAAATAAATAAATTCTACATAATAAGATTTTTTAGAAATGTTAATCAAAATTTTTGTCTAGTTATAATTAAAAAACAATTTTTCATATCTTGAGTTATTTAAGATTGTTATATTTCCTTTTGTTGATATGAGTCACTTGATTTATCATTGTCGATAAAAGAAATTCTTTTTTAAAATAAAATTTAATATAATTAGTATTATGACTAGATAAGGTAAAGTTATTGAAATACTTTTCTGTGGTGAACATCACTTATTGATAAACATTACTCATCAGTTACTTCAAAAAATTAGAAAAAGCTATTCAATATTTGCAAAACAGAACTTGAATTACCTATAATTGATGACAAAATTAAAAACATTTTATGTACAGTAAAATCAAAATTTCTTTATGTTAAAATTTCAAAAGTAGCCCCTTTTTTAAAATGAACAAATTAGAAAAATCATGTAGAGAATCATTCTTTTCTGGAACCTTTAATGAACCAAAAAACATTTATATTCAGGAATAAATCTATTTTTTGGTTCCACATTAATAATAAAGAGTATTATATACTTTTGCCTCCAACTCTTTTATTATATTGTTTAAAATTCATTTTAATATCTGAAGATGGCCATAAATTATAGGTCAGAATATTAGTAACTTCAATTTAATAAAACAGTGTTTTTATTTTAACGTTAACATATATATATTTTTAAAAAGTTATTTAAAATGAATATATGGCTTATAAGTACATTTGTGTAGATTATGATTAACTTATTCACAGGTATTTCCATAAACAAATAAAAAATATTGATTTTTCTTATTTTACTGCATATCATTAAACAATTTTTTCAGAGGGATATAAAAAATACAGTGAAAGCTCTCTTAACGGACATCTCTTATGAACAGGCAACTCTCTTTAACAGACATTCTTATGGATACCGGCATAAACTTTACAAAATAAATAACTTTAGCACACATCTCCCTTGTACAGACAAAACTTGGTGACCGTTAATGTCTGCTCAAGGGAGCTTTCACTGTAATTAAATAATAAAATAATAGAAAATAATAATAACTAATAGAAAGATTAAAAAAATCAAGTAGATATTATTACACATTTTTGATTTTTCTTTAAAACAAAATCTGAAATGAGAAAAATTTCTAAATAGTTTACTTACAGAACAGTAAGATTGTTGAACGTAAGAGATTCATTATATCGGTAATGATAGAACCACTAACAGATAACAAATGAGTAACAAGATGGAATTGAATATAAATGTTCAATAGGTGGGAAAGTGGTGGGGGAAGCAATTTGAAATTATACTAATTTTGTTACTTTTTTAAAATATACTTTTTATAAATATAAATTGCATTTTAAAATTAATTTAGTCTTTACTAAAGTATTTCAAAGATTACATTAATGTTAAAAGAAATATAAAGCTCTAGATTTAGCACTATCATTTATTATTAATATTCAAATCATAGTTGGTTGCCTACTTCTTCATAAACAGTTTTCAAAGCTGCTTTGAAGACATATTAGAAAAAATAGACAACGGTTTATACTGAAGCATCATTTAACATTTAACAGGCTCATATTTATTAGAATGTTATTTTTTATTTTTCTTGTTTGCTTTAGTCTTAACAAACCGAAACACAAAAGAATTAGAAAGCACATTGCCAAAAAGTAGATAACTTAAGAAAGTAATTTTTAAATTTTTATTAAGATGCATTAATTATCTATTATATAATTCTGGAATTGCAATAATTGTACAACGCATAAATAATTTATTTCATATTTGTAATTCACACGACTTAGGCAACCCATAATACACTGTTACGTTAGAGAAGATGCATAACTAACAAACATTTCAATATAATATGATGAATTAAGACCTTATTTATAATTTTTAATTTAATAAGAACTTAAGGACAGTTAAAAATATAATAATAATAATATTAAATAATCTTTATATTTTTTAGTTGTTTATGAGCGCATATGGTTTGCTTTCTACACATATTATTTATATTTAATATTTTTATTGTTTATGCAACCAGTACTACACCCTTAAAGCAAATGCATAACCAACAGGCGTTATATTAATAATAATCTAAAAAGAAAGCATTTTAGAGATTATTATGCAAAGGAAGTTAATTTAATAAAAGATAATAAGATTAATTGAATTAGTTATCTTACATACAAGATTAAAACTTCTGTAATTAATGTAAATGATAAACAATAAATCAAAACCCACAAAAGCAAAGCTTCTTCTTTGTGACCCTCATTTTATTTATATTTTATACCTGAAATTTTATTGAGTACTACTAATTTAAAAAGTCATAATAGAAAAGACTTCTTAAAAAGCTATACTATGTATAATTAACATGTTCTATAAACTTTTTATTAATATAATAACTAAATGTCCTTTGTTTGTAACGAAAAAAGCATCAATACCTTTACCTTCCTTGATTGAACTTTTTAAGTCTTAACAGCATAGACGTGCATGTATTTTATAAATATAATAGGTACCAGTACTGAAAATAGGAGAATACTGCCCCAACTAAAGCCCTAGATGTCAAAGTATTTATAGTTTGTGATATATTATAGTATAGTATTAAAATGAGACCAGAAATAAGTAACCTCAGGGAAAGTTTCAGTTTAACATGAAATTTTTGAAGTACTGTAACACCATATCTTGGTTTTTGTTGGCCACTTAATATTTTCCTATTCTCAACAATATCCCGATTCAATACCGATAGCCTAGTTATAGTTACGTGAAAACAATTTTACGGTGTATCAGGACTTTGATTGGAAGTGTTCATAATTGTCAGATTATGTAGGTATTAAGTAGCTAGACAATTTATAATGAAAGTAAAATTTGAAAAGGTAATATAGTAAGCATAAAAAATTAAACACTTTATGAGTGAGTGTGCCAAAAAATTCACCATATTTAAGATACATGATGGTGTTAAAGCTTGACTGGAAATTTCAAATTTTTTGTTATACCTTAATAGAAACAACATAGCTCAATGAGATGGAATTTAGTTCATGACTGTTATTCTACTGGTACAATCTTCCTTAATGCTGAAGTAGGTGCAACTTATATGTTTCTATAGTCGTGTTATTATTATTGAGAAATATTGTGTTCACTTTTTTAGAAAGAGTGACAAGGTAATTTTGCCTATGTTTGAATCATTTTCTGAATTTTGAGGAAATTGTAATTTTTAAGTAAAATCGATCTTTTTTAAAGTCACAGTTAAACTCCTAGCTTTTTATTTTTAAAACAAGTTGAGATATGGATAGAAATTATGTATATCTAACTGAAGCTATGATTTTGATTAACTGGTTAAACTGAAAAGAGGTTTTAGAAAGTACCATTGCTGATATAAGCATCTAGGATACCTAATTTTTGTATGCATTTCTTAGGTAAACTGTGAAACAAATTACATAACAATATAAATCCAAACGGTCAATAAGTCAAAGGTGGTCAACATTCGATTTTCCTTAATATCTTAAAGGAAAAATAATTGAAGAGCTTTACATCCGGCTCATATGTTGAGTTATTGAGCACCACTCATGACACAAAAGACGTTTCGTTCTAGTCGGAAAAAAGCATCTCTCTCTAGATGTTGGAGTACGAGTGAAAAACCAAGCGAAGATTAAACTGCACCTACATTAATCTTGTCTAGAGGTTTCTACCTAACACATCAAGATTACTTTGACTAAATCAGTATTTGATTTGTATTCTTGCATTGTAACTGCAAAAACTGTAACTGTAAAAAAATTCAAATTGTGTAATTGTTGTGTTTTCTTTTTTTTTGAATACAGTACTTAATTAGAAACTTACATTAAATTTCTTTTTGACAACTTATACAGAATACTTTTATTTCTGTAGTTACGATGCAAGAATACAAATCAAATACTGATTTAGTCAAAGTAATCCGATATTTGTGAAATTTTGCATATAGTCATTGATTATTGACCGAAATGGCACTTTGCTTTAACATAAAATGGCTTTTTCTCAATTATCATGACCGTCTTGGATTTTAAAAACTAAGAATGTGCTTGAATTCTTTTCAGATCAAGCAGGGCGGTATCCCAAAACATCAAAACGAGATTCAAAAATTTTTTATTAATTATACCTGTAGTGAAGTCAGTCCAGGTCCACTGTATAATATGTAAATTATAATTCTTTTAATTTTATTTTTATCTAATAACTAATAAGAAATGCTATGTTCCACTTAAAACTGTTGTAAATGAAACAGAATTACCAAATTAGAAACATTTATTTAAAATTCATGAAATACAGAAAATCAAATCAAATAAACTCTCAGTTAACCAAAACAAGTCGATACAAAAGTAAGAAAGATTTCAAAAGAATTGGAGGAAGTACACCCCACACTACATCCATTACAATTCCCAAAGAAAGTATAATTGCATCAAGACCAAGCTTATTCACAAACTCCAAAGTTTCTATTTCACATATTATATCACAGGCATGTTCACGATGTTGATCAATGTAATAAATGGCCATGCTAACATACCACCAACAATTGTACACTATAAATGCCACTTCTAAAATATTGTATGCGTTGCTTGTTGAAATCAACACGAACGTTTCCATTACAAAATAGTACAGCATCAGAACTGGAACTATAATACAGGAATAGTAGGCAATTAGAAAAATTTAGTTTAAAAAATCCTTCACCTCTATTTAAGAAGTTAAGTAGGTCCATGATTGACAGATTAGCTTTAAAACGGGATCTCACGTTGCTTAAAGGCTATTTTGACACTTATTGTGCTCCTCTAAGCTTTAGTACTTGGATAACGTATTTTTTGCATCCAGCGGCGACTTTAACAGTGTTGCCATGGGAACACTAGTCATAAAACATTGTAATTACCACCAACCTAATTTGAACAAATAAAATACACTACGTTTTAGTTTCTTTATCTTGATATTTGTTGCAACTATTATTATTTAAGATAGTAGTAGCAAATTCTATTTTTGCTCGGTCAGTGAATATCTTTATAAAGCTTTTCAATAATGCAAGTCATTCTTTAAAAAAATTATCTGTAGGCTAATAATTTTTAAACACCATTTCTGTACCGTTTATTTAATTTCACAATAAAATGTTTAGTTTCAAATTAAATTATTTTTAGACTAAAAACATTGCAAGTTAAAGCATTTAAAATATTTATATAATTACTTAGTTCTTTTAACTTTACACAGTTTTACCCTAATGTAAACAGTTGGAATCTTACTTCTTCTTTTGTTTGAATTCAACGAAACACGTTTATGTGGTCTTTCTAGTTTCAGAAGAGTTTTTGTCTTTAAAAGGTGTGTTTGCTGCTATTGATGCTTTTGAATTATGGTTCATTCGGAAGAGAAAATCATTGTAATTAATGCTTTCCAAAGAGTTGATACGCACATAGAAGATATTATTGCCACTGCATCTCATGTAGAACATTATGAATATGACCGTAATATTCATGAGTGGGGTGAAAACGAAATTGAAGGGTCTTTGTTTTTATACCGTAGAAAAATACAACCGCGTCATAATCTAATAATTATGAATCGGTTAAACACGCAAAATGTAATCGAACCAGTTACTAAGGAGCATCGATATGAAGTTCATACTCCTTTTCTAGTATACAAAAATAGTAATCATCAAACTTGCTGTATTTGGTTCTCTAATGAAGAAGAATTTCTTACTGTCACCAATACAATAGGACCACTGTTACAACAGCCGGCTGAAGAGGCATCTACAGAAAATGTGAATAGTGATTTTATGGTACCATGGGTAGCTAACAATGCATATGTTCCACCACGATTAGGGGTGCCTACATTCCCTCAATGTTCTATATCATTACCAAATCCGAAGCTTTTTTCTCCTAGTAGTAGTAGTTCAGGAATATCAGCAGAACCTGCAGAATCAGTAGAACAAGTAGAATCAACAGGTGAACGTTTACCAAATACTGGATGTGTTAAAAAACCATTTCCTAAAACTAAACCTAAAAAAATATACCACACTAGATACTATAGACGCCGAAGAAATGCACCTTCTACATCTTCAGATACTGATTTAACTTTCAAGTCCAGATCTACATGCAGTTTAACTTCAGCTGAAGGTAATTTCTTTCACGTTTTTATACAGTAAAAGGAAACATATGCACTAATAATACATTGTTTATATTTTTTAGAAACAAAAAATCTGAAATTATAGCCAAGAATGCAATAGAGTCAAGTAATGTAGAAAACAGACCAGCAAGTTCACATTCATCACAATCCCAGTCACGTGATAGTAAAGAAGAGTTAACCAAGATGTGCAATTGCTTGTTGTACACAAGCGTTAGGTAATTTATTCAGTGATACTGATGTTCTTATGAAGGTACATGAAGCTTATGCTAAATCAAATGAAGAGTTAAGTAAAACTTTCACAGAAAATCCTAATCCTTAATATAAACTGTTGCTACTTTCGTTTAATAAAATTATTTAATTTTGGGTGATATGTTTTGTATATTTTGGTAATTAACTTTGACAAAACTGATTTAAAGTGAATTAGATTAAAGTTGGTTCAAATTAGATTAAATATGGAAAGAGTATTAGGACACATTATAACCATAACCAAATGTACTAGCAAAAGTGTAAATAAACGACTTGTTTTCAGGCATATGGCTCTAGATACATATTAAATTATAAGATATAACTATAAGTATTGTTGATAGAAGTGTTTATTCCAATGCATCAGTTTAAACAATGAAGTTCAATGGTTTGCATTCCTTTTATGTGAATAGTGAATATATGTCTTTATATATTTTATAATAGGATGGTGAAAACTTGAATAGTAGTACCTAGTATGTAATCTAGAGTCACTTTGGTGGTCACTTTCACTAGGTCCATTTTGTCCGATCCATCTATTAGGGTAGTTCTTGTCCAACCAGTTACGGGAAACTACGCTAAAATGTGGAGGAGCAGCATCATACATGAAGAATATTCCCCTTCTTGTGTTGATCGGGACATCCTCCAAAAGACCCGGCAACTGATAGTGAGAAATGCTCTGTATTGGAGGTAAAGAAAGAGGACCAATCAGAAAATCATTTATTATTCCTGCCCAAACATTCACTTATACCTTATACTACTAGTATTTAAAGTTTCATTACAATCTATTAGATAAATATGTTGCTCAAATTTGATGAATTTATCTTCTCTACTCTTTGAGTTAACCTATTCAAAAAATTGTGATAATTTTCATGAAATTTCAACACCCTGTAGCTGGAAAACGGTTAGTTTTACGATCATGGTTCAGACTTTTTGGGTTAAAATTGCTCAAAGAATCACCTCCTGAAGTTTTGACACGAACTTAAGTGTATAACGACTCAATTATAATTGGAGGTAGATAATAATAAAAATAATATTAAATAAAAATATAATAAATTAAATTTTCTAAAATAACTAAATTTGCACAATTTTGTAACTATATTGTAATTTTACGGTTGACATACATGCTTGAAACATTTATTCTGCTTGTTTGCTCTGGTTTGCTTTCATTCCAAAAATAAGTTTCGTTCGTTAGTAATTGTAGGCAACCAACACAATAATACACTGTTAAAAAGGTCGCATAACCAACAGGCGTTTATTTATGAAATAATATTAGAGTAGGTAAGATTAAGGTAGTATCTCCAGTACAGTGCGGTCCAAAAATAAATTCTCGTGTAAATGTAAATAACAAGTGTTCATATTTTTATCAGAGACTGTTAATTTAAAATGTTGTAAATTTTGTTATTTGTTATTTTGACCAATAACGACGATATAGCTAAAAGCTAAGATGCCTGCACACAACTTCAAAATCTGATAACTCCGCGACTAAGACGAATCGACCATAGGTTTCATTTGAAAAAATGCTTATCTGGTTACCAGGACTTACTCTATCCGTTTGTTGGCTAACAGAAACCATAAACGCAAATTTTAAAGAAATACAAGATTGAAAAGGCATTTTGGGTTCATCGTCGAACTCCATCATAATTCTTGAAGGCCAAATTTTTCTTTTGTTATCTCCATACATTCAACAAATCTTGCATTATCTTTCCTCAGTGCTGGTGGATAAGGTGTAGAAATGTGTAAAGATCTAATGACAGTCGAAGACATTTGGTTTAGTTAATTTTATTCTTCTTGAAATTACTTATATCGTTTACACCTCTGATAATAATTGATAAATCATATTGGTCGCGAAGATAATTCTAGAATTGCAAAGCATTTTCAAGAAACAAAAGTTAACAGTTTTTGTTTTTGTTGGTAAATATTATTAAACTTGATAATTGAACATTTTAGTTGGAAATCTTCCACCTTCTTTTTTCCACTTTTTTATTTAGTATTAATAATAATCAGAATCACTTTACCATATAACATAAATTAATAAAGAAAAAACAAAGAAGGTAAAATCCTGAAAGGCATATTTGTAACACCCATCAAATTGAAGTTAAAGTTTGTAAAATCTTATTTTATGACACAGTACTAATGTAAGTTGTTTTATGCAGCGGAGATTTATTGACCATCAAGATAGATTTTTATAAGCTGAACACGACGTTAGTGATTTATTTTTGGTCCGAATGATAAATCGCAAGCAGTAAACTTTGCAGGTTGAATAACCGAAAGAATTCTTTACCTCTTTATCAAAGACAATCTTCATTCTCAAAATAATTGTGCAAATCTCATCCCAAGTTTAAACGAGATTTCTTTGAATTTTCAATATGACGAGATTTATACCAAAATTAAGCTGTGGCAATTACTTAGCTTACTAAATACAAGCGCATATTTCCAATTAATTAATAATTAGAATTACTAACGATTTCTGAAGTACATGCCTCGTCTCGAAAACAAAGAGATGTCAAAAAGGACCTGAAAAAATGCTTTTACGATTTCCTTTTATTTTGTTTGTGGATATTGTCAAAAGTGTCATTTTTAGATATACAAGTACGGAATAATGTTCTTATTTGGAACAGTAAAATTAATTTTCTATTAAATGTGGAAAAAAGGTAAAGTAGCAGACATTGGTTGCTTGCAGCGTTGGATTGCTAAATTATGTCTTGGATACACGCATTTTCTGTGTTAAGGCAGAGTTGTAACCCGTAGCCAGTAACGTAGAGGCAGCATCACGTGCCTGGGTTTGAAAGTTTTCCTGACCGAACACCAGATTGGGGGGGGGGCTCTTCCCTGAACTTCTCAACGAAACACTAGGAAATCTTCTCAAGGAGAAATGCGGGACGCTGGTTTTGTGAGATAACGCTGCTCCATGCAGAACGAATGGTAGCTTTAAACATGTGTAGAACAAAAAGAAAACTGAAATATAAAATAAGAAAAAATTCGCAATCACTTTTCAAAATTTCACCATGGGCAATTTCGGTTTATATCCCACATAGCACCGGACGTCTATTGGACATCCTATTTTAGTCCATACTTCCTCTAAATATTTTTAAGCATAAGTTGTACATCCACTGGCCGTCCGTTCTTGGGTGTCCATCGGATGACCACGTACAAGTTACATTCAAATTACGCCCAGTAACAAACGTTCGTTAAACGTTCTAAATTGTGACAGGTGGATGTCTCATTGACGTCCACTGGACATTCATCTGCTAGTTCATCTTCCTTGTTCCTTATGCTTTGTATATTCCATACTCCTATTTTTGTAAGGGTTTCCCTTTTTTCTTTTTTCTATTTGTTACATATATCCCTTTTACTCAGTTGTTTGTCTTTTTCCATAGCCATTTTCGTCATTTTATTTTCCGTACTTTCTGCCATCATCATTTTTTTTTGTCACTACCAGTTTTTGTTCTTTGTTGTCCCATTTCGGTAGTTTATCGTTCACATCAATCTTCTGGTGTCTTATTTAGACCTTGGATCTCTTACCCCGTTCCAGTTTTGCTGTGTCTGTAATTATTTGCTGTATTTCTCATTCCTTCTTAGTGAGTTCGGATCGATAAATAGTTTACTTCCTTTCAGTTTACCTTTGTTCTTTAATATTATCAGTTTTTCATCTCTATTATGCACCTAGTCTCATCGATCTTATACGCTTTCTTAATTTCGATTTTGACCCCCAGTGTCCTTTCAATCATATTCCCCATAGTTTCTCGCAATTTATTCTCCTTGGCGGTGTCTATTTTTATTCCAGAAATTGTCAAGTTCTTGCGTTTTTTACTCTTTTTCCATTTGCTCTAGTTTGGCTTCCGTTTGTTGTATTCTTACGGATAGATTCTAAATTTCTTGTTCCCTTTCCTTTTTTTTATTATAACATATTCTTCTTTTAAATTCTTTATTTCTTCTTTAATTTGTCTAATCTCTAAGTTTGCCCCATTTAGATTGTCTTTCAATTTTTTTATGTCCTCTATAATATCTCTTTTAAATCCTTTTATTTCTTCTTTAATATTAAGTTTCATATCCATCAGCATTTTTTTGATTTCCCCCATCTTTGTGTTTTCAATCTCGTTGGCTCTATCTGTTTTAGTAAGGGATCTGGCAATTATTTTACTTCTTTGGAATATCTTTTCCTCTGTCTCCGAAGAGCAAAAATCTTTATACCATCGTTTAGGCAATAACAGGGTCTGTTAAGATCGGGAGAAAAATTAAAGGGTTTTCATTTCAAAACATTGACAATGACGTCATTGCTTTGAAACAAATGACTTCTGGAAGGTTTTAATTTTTTTAATGCATGTCTTTATAATAGAATATCGACCTGCTTCGGGATTTTCCAATATACTTACCCATAAAAAGAATATTAATTTTATGCGTTACTTTATACTCACGCTGTATATGCTTTTTAAATACCCTCCAATACAAAACTGTTTAGTAGTATGTTTTTCTAATTCTTGCTTATCGATATCACAAGTAAATTTCATTTGAATAATAACATCTTGTAACATTTTGATTTGTTGTAAGAAAGACAAAGAAATGTTGCGTGAAGGAAAAGCAAATAATTGCTAGTTTAACTAAATATTTTGATATAGTACGTGATAGTGATTCACTTTCACCATAACTGTAGTTGAAGCGGCAAGTAGTATCACCAATTTTTTTAAAAAAACCTCAAATGTCAATCAATACTTTTGTTTTCTGTATTTGTACATTTTGCTAAAGTACAATAATTTGACGAACTTCTCGTTTGATTAAGATAACAAATAAAATTTAATCAATTAAAAATAAAGTTAGGTGATATAATAATAACTAGAAATGACAACTTGGAATAATTTTTGCAACACAACAAAAAGAATTTTAAAATATGAGTACTGTAGTCATTATTTAAGAGGCGGTCGAGTAGACCATTAATTTTAAAATTTACATTTTCGTAGGTGGTAAAAATTATATCTGCATCTCTTTGAAATATTACTGCAGTTTTCTAGATTAAATTCACTTTTGTATTATTAATTTGTCGTAAACAATACAGGCTTTTAACACTCGTAATTTATCTTGATTTTTTTGTAAATAATTTCGTTTTATTTACACTCAGGGACAAAAGTACTGCATATTTTTAGGTCTTTTTTTTGGTCTATTTGTGACATCTATGTAGTTTTTATTACTAAATCTCTTATACGAGGCTTGCTGGAAAAAGTTCTGAAATCGGGTACTTCTAGTGGTGTCAGCATTGTGCCATTGTCAAATTCGGAAAATGTGTCACTTCTAACCTATAATCCAGTTGACAGTTCGTACCCAAGCTAACCAGTTCTGTTTACATAGCGCTTTGAAAAAAGTAATTTTGTGAAAAAATGGAACTTTTGGGTGAACATTTTCGAGCAATGATTTTTTACGATTTCCGAAGCAACTTAACACCCAAACAATGCATCGAACAGCTTAATGCTGCTTTTGGCGAAGTAGTTCCATCGAATAAAACTATTTATAATTGGTTTGCTGAGTTCCAACGTGGACGTTCTTTTCTTAGTGATGAATTTCGTGAGGGTCGTCCATTCACGTCTGTTGTTGCCACTAACGTTGATGCTGTGCATGAAATGATTGGGCATACCGTGAAATACCTTGGGCATTCATATGAAATAATACACAAGATTTTGATCATTTACACATGCAGAAACTTTGCAGTCGCTGGATTCCACATAATTTGAGTGAAGTTCAAAAGAACAATCGTGGGAATTGGCACAAAGAAATGCCGAAGAAATTAAATCGAGGTCTTTCAAATTTAGTGTACGAAATTGTTACTGGTGACAAAAGTTGGATCTACTCATACAAGCTGAAAACTAAACAACAATCCACTGTTTGAATGTGTCGAGATGAATCGAAACCCACAAAAGCTGATCGTTCACGCAGTGTTGCAAAGCAAATGATAGCTTGGTTCTTCCGTATTTCTGGATATGTGGCAACCATAGCTTTAGAGAATCAAAGAACTGTAAACGCTGATTGGTACACCGCAATTTGTTTGCCTGAAGGCATCGGTGAAATCAGAAAAAACAATCCAGATTAGCGCATCCTTCTTCACTATGACAATGCAAGTGCCCACACGGCTTCACAAACTGTCGACTTTCTAGCCAGCGAAAAAGTGAAATTGATGTCGGATTGTTCATATTCGCCTGATCTAGCACCAAATGACTTCTTTCTGTTCCCGACAATCAAAAACAAGATGCGTGGTGAGCGTTATTCTTCGCCTGAAGCAGTCGTTGAGGCATTTAGGCAACTGGTTTCTGACATACCAGCTTCAGATTGAAGAAAATGCTTGGGAAATTGGTTTGCGCGTATGCAGAAGAGTATTGATGCTAAGGGCGAATAGTTTTGAAAAACAATAAAGCCATTTACTAAATTGTATCTGTGTTTTTCTTAACCATTTGCAGAAATTAAAGATATTTCTGGGTCCAATTGGCTATGGAATCTAATTTTGATGTGCCGCCTTGTTGATTTATTTCAACAACTAATACGTATTTGTTTTCTTTAATTTGTCAGTTGCAACTGTCATTGTCCTGCATTTAGTTAATCTTGTGCTGAAATTTGTTGTATTGTTTCACATTTTTTCTCTTTTATTGTACTTATTGTACGAAAAGGTTTTTTTCAATGAGGTTTATTAACAACTAATTTTAGCTTATTAATTCTTGAAAAACATAAGATTAGGCAACCATCATAACAACGATGCAATACGTATAACGTGACAAACACTCTAATACATTTTCTGTTTTTCAAAAGGCGGCAAATACAGCCGCAAGCATGATTTCACAGCCCACTGAACCCAGAAACATTTGTGAACATTTTGTATTATCAGTACTATTTCACATATGATAATGTTAGAACAAATTCGTCTAAGATTCAGTAAAACAACGTGATTTCGGTTATAACTTCGAAATGAGCAACTTAAAAATGAACATGAATTGGTAACTAATCTTCCTTCTGCTCTAATTACAGAGTGAATCCTTCTGGGCATGCTTCCAAAAAGATTTCTAATGATATCTTGCTGAAATTCTTAGTTCCGCAATTGTTTAGAATTAGAAGCTGGATTTTGAGTTCATATACGGCGTTTGAGAATGTCCCATAAAAATTCTATGGGGATTTACATCGAGACTTAATGGCGGCCAAATTATTAGAGCACTAGTTCGGGCACATATTCGCGGGCAGAGAAAACTATGCGCGATGTTTATATGCCTAAAAAGCAATTAAAACGAGCCATTTAACCAAAAAAAAAGGTTTGGCTTATGATTCTATCTTGCAATTGCAAAGAACATTTTCATATTCCGTTATGTTTACTTGCAACTTTTTCCTTTGCCAGTTTTTAGTATTATAATAATAATTTAGTATTATTCTCATTATTTTCATGGATGTCTAATAATAAACCACGAATTTTTACTAGAGGCAACTTTTTTCTAATTTAACCAGCTTTGTATCTCTTACAGTTTACGAGATTTCTTTACTTTACTTTACTTTACTTTACTTTACCAAATGACTGTTAATTGTCTGGTATTTTAAAGAGAATAGTTGGATGGATTTTTCAGTTAGGTTTAGTAATGCAAAATGCAGAATTTGAACTAGATCAACCGGACTTCATTTTTCTAGTCATTTTATTTTTGAACTTGTTTAAGCTCACAAAGAAGACTCTTTCAAATGAATAATAAGTATTAATAAAATAATTAGTTTGCAAAAATACGTTGATTATACGAATTTATGTTAGCAAGTTTGACAATAAAATACTCAGGAAATAATCAAGTAAATTAAAGCCTTGGGGCACCCCAGATTTGTGACCTTGATGTGCAACATATTGGGTGCAAGAAAAATAACTAATAAGAGAGGACGAAGAAAAAACGATAATGTAAAGCGTTTATTTCCTCGAAAGTTGAAGTTGAAGAAACGCTGAAACAAATTGTCAGACTTCCAAAAATTTTGTTTGTTTTCGAGACTTTGATTTTTCTACAGAATATTGAAATTTTGTTTGCCTCGCACTGAATTTTCAGAAAACTAGATATTAGTTGAGACTAAGGAAAAGATAAACTTTATGTATAATTATTGAATCATTTGAAGCGTTATCAAACCTTGGCGATTACGAAATATTTTTTGCCAAACAATTCGGAATCAAGAATTTTATAAGATATGCACATTTTAAGTTTTTATTTTGCATTCACAATCTTGGTGCTTATCATTTTATTAAAGATGTAAACATTATTCACTACGCCACTGCGACTAGGGAGGTGTATTTTAACTATGCAAAAAAGCAATGTTTCGTTATGCGGTTAGTTTGAAATACCTTGTAAACGGGGTACAGCGACCTTATCAATGTGTCATTGTCTTTCTTCAGCCCATCCCAAGGGTGAATGCCATTATTTTAATCTATGTATGGAACATAAAATAGTTCGATAGCCAGACTTTTGCAGAAAATCCATATTTAAAAGATTTTTAGTGTTTGTGCACAGAATTATTTAAAATAATTTAGTAAGACGGTTTAAAACGACTTGCAATATTGTTTTGTTTTGTTTTCAGGTAAGAATTAAACCTCTACATAATATTTTTACGACGATACGCCACTGATTGTTTTCGATAAATTATTAGATAATTTGGGTTGTTCCCTCTAACTGTAGTAGGCATCTACAGTTTTTTTCGAATATTATAATTATTGTCTGATCAATTCTGCGTTTTTTAAAGCTATCTAAGATCACGAATCACTGAAGTATGAATTTCATTCTGCGTATGCATACGTTAAGAAAGCTTTACCTAAAGCTTAATTTAGACGTTCCTCTTTATTATGCAAGTTTTATTTTATTATACGATTACAGTAAAAATGATAGTATTCCTCAATGATTCTCCTTTTATTTATTATTATTGTACGGTTATTATTTATTGCGGTCTTTAATATTGTAATGAAACCTTGACCGTGAAGGATTTGCATAAAGCAGTGACCGAAAAAACCAACTAATCGTAAACACAAATATGTAGGTATCTGATTCATCTTAAAACTTGATTTTAATACACAACTGGTTTATTTATTTTGCATTCCACAAAAAGTACTTTTTGGAGTGCATACGTTAACCTATGTAGTTCATGTTAAAATACGTATACTTTTAATACGAAATTTATTAACCCGGAAAAAACAAATCAGGTTTAACGGTTGCTAAAAACGACTGTTTTTTGCACATATCGACAAGTTTTTTCTTTTGTTTATTTCGAGAATTGATGGCCTAATAATACTTAAGAAAATAACCCCAAAACATCTCAAACGTGTTGTGTATATTAAAAAGTAAATAAGACAAGTATGTGCTGAAAAACAAGAAAATTTTCCTTATAAGAGATAAGGATTCATTTAAGGACTAATTTAATCATAAATCATTAAGTATGCGTTGAATAAGTATTACTACAACTATTATCTAATTGCACAATTAATATTTGAGCTAGTTATTAAAAATTTTAAGTGGGCTAGTTCAACACATTGAGTAAAACGATTATGCTGAACAATAGAAATAAATGTGTTAACAAATAGTTTTAACACCAAAATTTAATTAAAATCAAGGTAAAATCTACAAAATATAAAATGTATTGTAGTACTTTAATTATTTACACATACAGGTAATTAATTTTTCTTGTAAAATTCAAAGGTTTCTTTTTGGATTAGCAATAAAAGATAGAATTATATTATATACAAGGTGTCCCTAAAAGGTCTGTACAATGCCCTACCACATATTCCTCAGACCAAAATAGGACTTACCTCTATCCAAAAATGCTCCGTTAAGGAGCTACCGGACGTCAAAGATCTTAAAAGTATTTCTATTTTTTTAAATAACAAAAGAGTGCTTTTAGCAATGCTTTGATTTGCTGTATTAAATTTACATATAATATTAACACGGGTTTTATTGATTAATTGTTTTGAAAGCCACTAAACTTTACATTGCATGCCGGAAGGCAAATCAAAATTGTTTTTTTCTGCCTAAGCCCAAAATAAGAATGCCCATCTGTGGGAAAAGTTTCAGAAGTATTGAGCAAACCGTTAAAGAAATCTGAGCTTCATTGCATGTGTGTCACACTTTTCCATCAATATTAGTAAATCAAATTCCTTAGCTTTTCTAAGTTTTTCAAACTTTTTTAGAAAATCTCATATCCAATTGCAATTTTAAAGCACTGAAGTATTTACTAAAAAAGTGAGACCAAAAACTGCTCATTTGGGTTCAATTTGCATTATTTTAAACCGCAAGTCAATAGTAGTTGTGTGTGTGTAGAGTGCACGTAGTACTATGTACTTGTGATCAAGCTATTGTCTTATAAAGTATTTGACCATAACATATCAGCAGTATTTATGCTTACTGAAATCAATAACAGAAATCAAGAAATTCGAAATGATCAATTCCGAGCAAACCATGGGGAAGTACTCTTGTCAGTTGATTTGTCGCAAAACTAATTAGTAAAGTACAGATCCAAAAATTCAAAATTACCTCGAACAACTGTCGCGGACATTCAAATTAATCTCAAATCAGGGAGTCGGGCAGTAGTAAGCATATTAGAATATTAGAATCTACTTCCTTTGCAGTTTAAAATAAAATTCTTTTGTTTCACTTTAAGTTGATTGTTAAAACTTTGACAGTCTGCATTAATTAATTGTGATCCACTTCAATTCTACTGGTCATCAGCAACCGTCTCAGATATAGATTCAAGGTTTTAGATCACTGGTACAACTGGTTTAACAACTGTTTAAAGAAATACTTGGCTGTTCTAGAACTTTCAAGATTTTTCAAATTGCTGTTTATGTAATTTTCTGTATAGTAGATTGAAATTTTAGAATGTCGAGTTAATTGATCTGTACAATTTTCCTTAGCAACATCTCCGTGTGCAAATCTCCGGAGTAGTGATTTCTGTTTTATTTCTAAAACCTACAATTACATATGGGTTTTAGCCTTCAGTGAAATTAGCTGAAATTGTAGTATATAATATTCTTTGACTTTCAAATGTCTTTTGGATATCCGATTCCTCAGGAATGGGTTGTTGTGTCGAGATGAAATTTTGGCTGTTAGTAGTAGCAGGGGAGTGACTTTCAAAAAATCGGTACCATAGATCATCTATTTATTGCTTTTTTGACAGGTATTCTATATCTCGGGAACAGAATATCGTATCGTGATAGGAGTTTGTCTGTCTTTTGCTTTTCCTTTTTCGATTTTTTTTTATATTTCGAAAACGAATAGTAGTATCAACATAGAAGTTAGTTTCTTAGAAATAGTAGGGCAAAAGCTTTCAAGCGATATGAACATCACCTATTATTTATTGTTTTTTTGACAAGTATTCTACAGCTCAGGAGCGAGATATCGTATCAAGATGGAACTGTGGTTGTTAGTAGTGCTAAAAGAATGGCTTTCAAAGTATTGAATTGTTACCAATTGTTTAGTTTGTCCTTTTCCGTTTTTGTTTGTTTAGTTAGTTGGTAGTCGTAAAGAAAGGCTTTTAAGCGATTCGGGCACCGCCGTTCATTTTTTCGGTTGATGGTAGTGGTAGGAGACTAGCGTTCAAGCGATTCTAGCACTGCCGATGGTCTACTGTGTTTTCGACAGAGGTAAAGCAAACCCTGACCTATGCGGACCACTTCTGACAGTATGGGATGATTGATTGGTAGTCACCTAAAGAGGGCACACTAATACTTCCAAAAGGATTAAAGAAAACCAAGATGTATTACTTGTTGTTTTCTAAGACACTGGTCGTTTACATACTTTGTGCCCATGGAGATTGTTTGGATTTGCTCAACAATGCACATCCAGAAGGAATCAAGATCGACTGACGTCTCTCCTTTCTTTAATTTGTGCTTGTAATTTATTCTAAACAATCAAAATATTATTTTGTATCACTTAATGCTTTCAAAAAAAAACGAAGAAACCCAGTTAACTTTTTCTCGGATTTTACTTAGAGTTATTCCAAACTTTACGATTAGATCATATATGACCATAACATCTTGATTACAACTTAAAAAAACGGAGGAAAAGTGCTAGTTGACCTTGATTCCCTCGGGATATGTGTAACTGTTTGCCAAGTCCGGATGGCGTATGGCATGCGGCCGACCAACTTCAACTAATCGAATAAAGAGCAATTTTGCTCCATAAATTTAATTTACAAAATCGAAATACTACTATTAATTCTACAAAATATGACATGTAAATAGTAACTAAAGCAGAAAGTGATAGAATGTCTTTAATCCGCAGTTGCATTGTATTCATTCTTTTCTATTGGTCAGGTAGGTATAAATGATTGTTTACAAACAGAAGTGGAAATTCCAAAAACAAGAATGTATTTCACCGGAAAAAGGTAAAATCTTACTTTGAAATTTAAATTTCTGCATCACTCGTACATACAGAGTGTTTCTGAATTAAATTTTTCAAGTATAAGACCTTGTGGATATAATGAGATAATTTTTTCTACAAACCTATGCATTTATCTTATCTTAAAGTTAGCTTAGTATAAAACAGACGCTGTAATATCTGATGGTTACCAAAAAAAAGTTTGAGGAGGTCAGATCAAAACCTGATAGTTTTATAATTCTCATTTTACTTCAACATGGTTTTCACATTGTAGCATTTTGCTCTTGAGAAAAAAGCGCAAAATCAGTGTCATATTCTAGAAAATTTTCTTGGTAATAGATTTTGACGATACACCAGAAAGTGTTACTATACTTCAGTACTATAGTTAAAGAATATTTTGTAAACACGTAACTCTATGTTTCAAATTTGAACACCTAAATCAAGTACTTTTTGTCTAAAGGGTTATTATCGACTCCTAGGTAGCCAGTACTATCATAAAGTAATAGCTACATATAGCTGTTCCTTTTTTATGCGTTTTACCAACAATTAAATTGCCAAACCTAAGAGACATAGAGAGAAGAACTTGAGGACTATTTATTTGTACTGAAACTTGCAGTTGGATTTCTCATGATATGGAGTGATTTTAATATATGCATTTGGAGCATTTGTTATTTGTTCAAAATAATTCAAAACGAACCAGAAATTCCAATCAGGCGTGTTAAAAAATTTGGAAGTGCTATTTAAAAAAGTCTCACAACATCAAATTTAAGTTAGTATATCTTTGTGGATTTTTTCCAAAACAGAATATCTTCAAGATTATTAATTTACTCCAAACCTTCTTTTTATTGACTTTACACATTATTTATTTTTCCGGTTTGGCTCTCAATGAATTTGGCTAAACTGTAGCATGCTATAGTTCTTGACTTACTGGTCAAAAGTCTCAATGGGCACAAAACTTAGAGAGGGACAATGTTATTACCAATGGGGAAAGGGGGGCAAATATACTACTAAGTATGTAGCTTCTAGAGCAGAGTTGGCCAAAGCTCAATGCCGAAACGCATGGTGTCATATTCACAAACGCTTTGTAAAGTTTTTATAACTAAATGACTGTGAATATAGCCCATAAGAATTGTGCGAGATTCTTTGTTGCAATGAACACGTTTCAAGCAATCCAAAAAGTAAGAAATTGGAGCTGTGTATAAACAAACAAATCTACCAGTTAACACTTTTATCTACGTTTAAAAATTCTTTAGTGGTAAATATGAATTAGGTGTCCGGAAGTTTATTGGGAGATATAAAGGTGAAAAACTTCCGTGATCTTCAAGATTTTGTACGTTTTTGAATTGTTATTTTCCCTAGGATGACAGCCTCAGTCAGATGTCCTTTGGCCTGTCCTGGAGAGTTTTAGATATGGTATACAAAAAAAAAATACAAATCGATAAATTTTAAGAGGTTGATGAATTTTGCAAGATCAAATTTATTTTAGTGGACGAAGCACCTTTGACTGATTTTTTTACTATTAAAGGTGCGTTTGAAACCTACGACCTGACAGCTGTGGTTTTCGTTGTGATTCATATAATCGAGCTTATTTTATTATTATGTTTAATTTGTAATTAATTTTTTGACTGAATGAATTGTGTGGCAGTTTCAAGAAACTTTAAATGGGTTTTAGAGCGATTTAACTGATTAGTATTTCTTAGACGTTTAAACAATCGCTGCTGAGTGGTTGGTTTTTACAGGGATCCGAGTTTTGAGAAGGCTTCACAACTACTACTACAAAATTATAAAGTATGTAACTAGAAAGTGGTTAATTCATCATTTCTACCATATTTATGACTAGCTCAAAAAGACCTGAAAATTAAACTTGAAACTAATTCTGTCTAAACTATGCTTAAACCATATAAATAAGTGAATACAAAAGGCAATGACTCAATAAGAAGCTCGATATTCAGAATAAAAATTTCAATTCATCCCGTTTTTTTTACATTCCTATGCACTATAAATTGAGAAGTTAACTTTTTACAGTTTCCTTTTGTTTTATAATTGTTCCTTTTTCAGGGCTATTTTTGTTATTAAAATGCTGATCAGGGAAACTTTTGTTTAGGTTTCGTCCGCAGTAAAAATTAATGAATTAAAAATCGTGTATCAACCTTGTTTTTGGTATTAATGTTTTCTATTTTAAATTATCTAAACAAACAATTTTACGTTTCTGGAGAATTAACGTAAGTCGATGTTTTGTCCTAAAAATGAGTATTACAATTAAAACAAACAAAATCTTAATTCTTTAGTAAATATAAGTAACAATTGCAATAGTGGTGCACCATTGTTTCCTAATTAGAATTCTAGTGACATCTCTATTTCTGTGAAGAATTTTTAGGCACGTATTTATTCAAATTTGTTTTGTCACCATATTATTTTGATAATGAAATAGATAAAGATGAGACTACTACAGGTAGAATTATAATTCTGCCGATGTTAATATTCTCTGGGACATTGTTCCTTAATACAGTTCTGAAATGCTATTGGTCGATGACATCAAGAAAAAAAAAACCTCACGAGTTGCCGTTTCCTATAAAACTTGACAGTGCCGCTATTCTTCGCATTTTAAAAACGGTTAACAAACGGTTAACTTGTTATTTTAATTAGTCTCTAATTTTTTATAACATAAAAGTGTGAATCGTTTTTACTCTTCTGAACCCTTAAGGTGAGTCAATGATTAATAAACAATAAAACTTATTTTTGTTAATGATTATAATAAATACTTTCTCCTAGAAAGCTTTTTGTTTAATTTTTTCAATTGTTATTTTTAAAGTACACCTACTTTTCTAATATAAACTTGAACTGTTAATTTCAACAATTTCTTGTTATCATTTGGTTATAGTAGTTATATTATAATCAAAATTATATAAATTTATCAAATTTGTTTTAAGTTGTGTTGATTATAATTTTAATATAACAAATTCATTTGTTCTTTTTTATTGTGAATAGTGTATTAAATGGTCTATAATAATATGTGAAACGGCCTCTAATATTTTTGAACAAATAGCTACATCGTTGTTATTTTTTTTTAATTGCTGAACAAAATTAATATATACAGGATATTTTAAATAAATGCAGTTCTTCAGAATCTAAAATGCATTAAATTCTAAATTCTATTTCATACTATTAGATTAAAAGAAATAGAGAAAAAGAATTTGTTTAAGTTTTAAGATATCATTGTTCATTAAATGAAGATAACAAGACGACTGAAAAATTAGGGATTATAATTATTACCAGTGCAATAAGTAACTTTGAATGACATTGTGAAAGTACTGGTATCAAACTGTTTAGTGGAATTCAAAACTGTAAATGTTTTTATGTATTGGTTTGTTTCAATTAAGATTTCTTTAATACTTCCTTATTTTTGAGCTACCGAAAACATGAAACAATAAAAGTAATAGATCTTAAATTGTTAAAAAAGTAAAAAAGTACAGTAAATATTTTACGTGTCAGTAACGATTAGTGATTTTTTAATACAGGAGGGCAACATTAGTAATAATTATTCAACAACTTGGGTATATTTGTCATTAACTTTATTGGAAAACAAATCAAAACTTTTTAAATTATCTTCAACTGTACAAAAGCGATTATTGAAGTTTGAACTGGATGATCGAGAAACAGACATTTTATACTTTACTGATTGGGGCACCTTATCTGTTACACCCTGTATATTAACTTCATCTTATTACGAGTATTATTAATGATCTAACAGGAGGTCTACATCTTGAGGATGCTTGAAGGAAAACTGAATAACCTGTTGATTGTATAGCTTTGCAAAAAAGGCAAAATTGAGAAAAAAATGAAAATTTACAGTAGACCGTTCATTTAAAAATAAAGATAAACGATACTTTTTTTTCCTTTTTTAACAAAATAAATTACACAGTATGACAAAACAAAAACAAAAAACCTATGTAACTAACTCTTGTTTATTTTTTGTTTTACTTCTTCTGCTTGAAGCATCCATTACGAAAAATGCAAAAAGAATCAGAGAGAAAACACGTGTACTGGGAGACAAGAAAACCTATTTGTTACCGTGGTGTAAGATTTCTATCCTTTTTTTATTTTTGTCATTTCTTTGAAAAGATCATTGACACAACAACATATATACTGATAGAATGTTTCAATAAACTGTTCCCACCCCTATTATGTTTCAATTTTCCACACAGCAAATAAGCGATAATGACATTGCATTTCTTATATTAACATGGGCTATATCACATAATACCCTATCGTTGATACGCTACTGCTCTATGGTGGAAATCTCAAACCAAAACTTTTATTTAATTTCTAAAGCTAAGTAGATAGGTATTTAGAATAATTATAATATTAATTATTACCGTGATGGTATGAATAAAAACAAAAGAAAAACAATAATCAGCAGAGCTTGGAATTATAACAGGTAATAGCGTAAAGTAGTACTACATAATTTATTAACAATTACTAAATGACTAAATTCTAAAACAGAATTATGAATTAAAATCTAGATATGCTACATATTATGGATGTACACATGTATATCGAAAAACCAATATTATTGATTATTAGTTTTTGCTCAACAATGGAAGAATTGCAAAGTAATAATTCCGTAAAGATGTTCTACCAATGTAAGCAATAATTTAAAAATAAAATAAACTCATAAAAATACAAATGAAAGTAGAAACAATGGAACATCAGAATGTAGAATACGAAGATGGCGATTTTCATACGTTAACAGAAATAGTATACAGAGTGTTTCGGGAGGAATTGCCAATACAAAAAAAGTTTATATGAACTAAATGATTTGTCAAAGCGGATACAGCTCTCTGATAATCGTATCATGGGATGTAAGAAAAGGTATTGACAGTATTTTGCACAGCAACATTGGCATATTTATCAAAAAAATGCTGTAAACATACATTATACAGTACATTAGACGTAGTGATATATGGTGTTCTTAACATTGCTTCAAATACATATCAAACGGTATCACTTATAACAATAAACTGCCACATAGTTTATTTTGTATCGCATCGCTTAGCTCAAGCAACTGTTCGCTTGTTGATATGATAGTAACATCTAAAAATTCTCGACAATTTTGCAGCAATCTGGATAATAATGATTTGTAAAAATTAATGCATTCGGTAGCTGGTTAACTTAAATCTATAACTAGAAAAATTTATTTTTTTGTTTCAGATTCAACAATATTTCTGGTTCAAGATGAACTTGTTGATTCTATTCTTACCGTCACTTCTTCTTATCACACAAACAGGTAGGTACTTTTTTATTACGTTGCGCTTATCACAAGTTAGCATCGGTAGATTTTTAATAAAGGCAACACAATAGACTAATGGAAATGTAGATGTTTTTAATGATAGAACATTTCCACGATTTCTATTTTGATAACATTTTTTACGAACAAAAATATATATTAAATGGTCATTGTTAGAGGCTACGCCAGCGAGAGTTGTATGCTACTTTAGTAACTGGGCTGTATACCGACCTGGAATCGGTAGATATGGTATTGAAGATGTTCCAGTAAATCTCTGTACTCATTTAGTTTATTCATTTATTGGAGTTGATGATAAATCTTGGAGTGTTCTTGTCATTGATCCTGAGGTATGTAGAATTTAAAAGAAAGTTCCATCCCTCTTCAGTGTACGTGATTTTAGTTGGATGTTGATCAGAGCGGGTTTAGAAACTTTACAGCGCTTAAATCGAAATATCCGGATGTTAAATTTCAAATTGCAGTTGGTGGATGGGCTGAAGGTGGTGAAAAATACTCTGAGATGGTTGCTGTGAAATCTCGAAGAGATTCATTTATTGCCAGCGTAGTTGGTAAATTCCTTTCATTTTCCCATTTTATTTTCATACATTAGCATTTTTATTGTAGGATTTATGAATCAGTATAATTTTGATGGTTTTGACTTGGATTGGGAATATCCTGGAGCGGCAGATCGCGGTGGTAAATTTTCTGATAAAGATAAATTCTTCTATTTTGTAGAAGAACTTAGAAGGGCATTTGATAAGGCTGGGAAAGGATGGGAAATAACAATGGCAGTACCCATAGCTAAGTTCCGTCTTCAGGAAGGCTACCACGTTCCAGAACTTTGCGAGTACTACATGAATGAAAATATTTTTCAAATTACAAATTATACAAACTTTGTTGTTTTAGACTTTTGGATGCCATACATGTAATGTCTTACGACTTAAGAGGAAACTGGGCTGGATTTGCTGATGTACACAGCCCACTTTATAAAAGGCCACACGATCAATGGGCTTATGAAAAACTTAATGTGGTAAGTAGAATGATTATTTAAATATGAAAACAAAAAGTGTTAAATTTTTGTTTTTGTAGAATGATGGTTTGCAATTATGGGTAGATTACGGTTGTTCACCAAAGAAACTCGTTGTTGGAATTCCGTTTTATGGAAGAACATTTACACTTAGTAACAGCAATAATAATTATAATCCAGGAACTTACATTAATAAGGAAGCCGGTGGTGGTGATCCTGGTCCTTATACAAATGCTACTGGATTCTTAGCTTATTACGAAGTAAGCACTACTTTTTTGTTTTATTTTTCTTCACATTAATTTTTTATGTTTAATTTTTAGATTTGTCCTGAAGTTCTCAATAAAGATTCTGGTTGGACTAAAAAATGGGACGAACATGGAAAAGTTCCTTATGCTTACAAAGGTAAAAACATTTTTAAATGTCAACGAGCGTTTAGGAAATTTAATTTTTATTCTAGGTACACAGTGGGTTGGTTATGAAGATCCAGAAAGTGTCCAAATCAAAATGGATTATATTAAAGAAAAAGGTTATGGTGGTGCAATGACATGGGCTATAGATATGGATGATTTTCATGGAATATGTGGACCTAAAAATGTTTTGATTAATATTCTCTACATGAATATGAAGAGCTATTCTGTTCCTGAACCATCTCTTTCTACAACACCTAGGGTAGGTAGAATTTTAAAAAAAAAAGTTAATATTGTGTAACTAAACGTTTTGTTTTAGCCGGAATGGGCTCGTCCTCCAAGCACCCAATCTGAGAACGGCGCAATGCAACCCTCATCTACAACTGCCGCTCCAGGACAATGGGCACCAGAGTCTACATCAAAAAGTACAACACAACTTACATCTACTAGCTCTCGCCCTACTCAGAGTACTACTGCTGCACCTGAAGAAGAAGATGTTCCAGAAGAAAATAAAGATCCCAATGAAAATGAAATTGATTGCAAAGACAAAGATTATTTGCCACATGCAGACTGTGATAAAGTAAGCTAAATTGTTTACATTCTACAAACAGTAGGTTCTTGGTAATAAAATGTTTTTTTATTTACAGTACTATCGATGTGTTCATGGAAGTCCATTGGCATTATCTTGCAGAGAAGGAACAGTTTTTAATACGCAAACCTTCATTTGCGATTGGCCCAGTAATGCTGATAGAGAGAGATGTAGAACTATGTAATTGTTTTAAGTATTTCTTAAATACTTATAGTTATTTTTGTTAGTAATGAACTGAATGATTTATGTAGTTAATACTATATAAAGGAATAATTATTATATAATATTTATAGACATCCTATTATATTAAGTAGTAACAAAAAAAACAAAAAAAAATAAATTTATTGCGTTGAAGTTGTTGAATTTAATTTATTATTATTAGTGACTCGTCTCATATCAGGACAAATACTGTATATTTACACAAGATATTTTAAAAAACTTTTGTCGGCCTTAATAGAATCGGCCATCATTTTGGAGTTGAAAGTTGACAATTGTATCTTGCCGAAAAACGACAAAATCCAGATTTAATGATTGTAAGAAATGCTCTATACCAAACAGCATCATCACAATCTGAGTAATGGCTAAATGAATGGAGATCAAATCGCACAAATTGCAATACAGTGGTAACACATAAAAGTGCACACGGCAGCGTACACGACTGTTGACGTTTTTTATTACTGCCATAGTGTTAAATTATAACTTGTGAGAATTGATTCTCGTTTCTCTTGTGGCTCGCGACCAGTGCCGTCTTACTTATCTTAACTATTTGAGCGTCCCCAAAGCCTATTGTAGGTAAGCGCCCCCAATTGTATTCTTACAGTTTTCTTATTTACTTTATAAAAAATCGGGAGGGGGTCTATCTTGGACTCCGAAGAATTTGTATTCCCGCCTCCAAAAATCGTAGCGCCCAAGGCCCGGACCTCAGGGTCTTGCCGAGGATAATAACTGCGTTGTATGTATTGCTTATACAAATCAAATCTCGAGAAGTCTTAAAAGCATAATTAAGAGAACTGTTAGCAGTAAGGCAAAAAAGATGTCAGCTGTCATGGCCATAAGTTAAACGTTTGGTTAAAGTATGCATTTTGCAAACTGTAGTCGAAATAAACCCAAAAATTATTTCATTTTATTTGTTAGGCAGTACACGGGGTATCTCTAAAATAAATGGCAGGTTCTCATATAAAATGTAGGATGTCAAAAATTTATTTTAGAATTTATTATGTCTTATATTGAAACCACATTTTGTATATGATTATTATTTTACAATGTTACTATATTTTAGAAACTTTTATATTGGATGTCCACGTCAAGGACAGAAACGTAAAGAAAGGCCAAATACTCTTCTTTACAGAAATGTATACTTACTGTGTGTACTTTGCAGTAGAGCATAGCTACTGCTTCGGAGGTCTCCTCAATACAATGGCCCTAACGATAGAAATATGTTAAATACAACATCAAATACTTGAGTATACCGTTTACACATTGTATTACTACCGTATTGCTACTTAGCGAAATCTGACCCCTAGCCTATTTTTTCACGGTTTTATTATGTGAGAAGTCGAAGTTTTCCCTGTCCGGTGGCTGATGTGCAGACTTTAATAAACCTGCAAATTAAAAGAGTTTCATGTTAAATGACATTGTATGGTTAGATATATTGCGTGCAGTTTGTAAAAACATGTTTTATAGTTCATAACCGCCCATTAGTAAACGAAACTTCGACTTATCAAATTACACAGATAGACAAAGATTTTGTTACATGAACAATCTTGACTGATTCTTATATAGTTTTGCCTGCTGAGTCCGAATATGTCATCGGAATTTGTCCATCGCCCATCATCTGTTTTGTAATTGTTGGTTTTTATCCTAAAGTCGCATATCTTGCGCCTTATATTTATTTCTTTGAATTTCTAATTTTCGAAGCCGCTTTAAACCACAATACAAAATCAAGCAAAACTCTTAGTTTCAATGCTCAAAGCATGGAATATATTAAACAAAGGGACAAGAAGCAAGAACTGCAGCATCTATTTTCGAAATAAGATGATCTGATATTCTGTAATGATGTCAACGATTTACTGGAGGTAATGATCCAGCATCACAATCCAGAAGAGTGAAGACCCTTTTATAAACTTCTCGAAAACGAACCTTATAAAGCTGTTCTCTTTCATAATGGAAATGAAAATCCTTTTATTCCCATTGCTCATGCTGTGCACATGAAGGAGCCTTATAAACTCATGAAGTTACTACTGGATAAAACACAGTACCAGAGATTTCAATGCAAATTTGTGCGGATTTAAAAGTTGTAACCCTAGTACTGGATTTACAGTTGGGGTACACGAAATCTTGCTGTTTTCTGTGTGAGTGTGATAGTAGAGGCAGAGAAAATCATTATATTAAGAAGCAATGGCCAGAAAGAAGTAACCTTACTCCTGGAATTAAGAACATCATTTGTGAACTTCTTGTTAACCCAGACAAGATTCTGCTGCCATTTATTTACATCAAGTTGGGATTGATGAAAAACTTTGTAAAGGCGATAAACAAAGACGGTGGAGGTTTCCTTTATTTGAAAAACAAATTTCCTAGAATAAACAAAGCTAAAACAAAAGAGGGGATATTTGTGGGGCCCCAAATCAGAGAATTAATGAAAGATGTCAGTTTCAACAATGCCTTAGATGAAAGAAAAAAATCTGCTTGGTAGTCCTTCAAAACTGAGGTGACAAACTTTCTCGGAAATACAAAAGCTGAAAACTATGAACAGCTGCAAAATTACAAATATGTCGCTAAAGATTCATTTCGTCCATTCACATCTGGATTTTTTCCAAACAATCTTGGTGATGTGAGCGATGAACATGGTAAGAGATTTCACCAAGATATTGCCCAAATTGAATCGAGCTACAAGGGAAGATAGAGCGAAAACCTGCTTGTGGACTACTACTGGTCTTAAAAGAGATGCACAGCAACGAAATACAGGCAAAGGTCAAATAAAAGTATGTTTTGTAAATAATCTTATATTATGTACCTTTATTATTCCATAAAAAATTAAAAGTTTTGAAATTTCAAACGCGTTTTACTCAAAACCCTTATGTGCTGAGAAGATTTGAAAAGTAAATTCGGAATCAGCAGGAAAGATTCTATAAGGATTACTCTTTTTAGTCCTTGTAACATTCAAAAAGTTTAATTTTGTATATCAGTGTTATCAACCTGCTTTATGTGCTCTATATTCATTCGAGATATCAAGAAATCCGAGTTATCAAAATTCAAATAACCAAGGTATTTTTACATGGACATATACGGAGTTTCTTTTGGTAATCTTCCACTAGTTCGAGTAATCGCCTTATCGAGGTTTGACTGTACTAAATTTTTTTAATGGTTTGGCGATGCTGTGTTCTGCATGTACATTACAGTTTTTTTCTTATTGCCGAAAACACACAAAATTATTAGGGCTCAGTCTAAAAATGTCGAGAAATAGAAATACTAAAAATGGTGTTTGTTTTATTTAATAAAACTGTTCTATGTTATTATTACTAGAAATTTTTATTGCGTTTTATTTTCGCTGGAATCAGGCGTTTAGTAAAATTGGTTCGAGCTACAAAGGGTAATTGTTTAAGGCGGAAATCAAGCGTTTGAGATTTAGTCACTGTAATGAACACGCGTGCGCGTCAAATGTCAATTTTCTTGACCAGCATTTGTTTAAAAATGACACATAAATAAAGAATACGTAAGGGTGAGAATTAGATGTTGAATATTTTGTATATTTACAGATTTTTTAATAAACGGAGCACAACGAATGTGAAGTTTTGACGTTAAAACTCGTTGGTAGTGTTGTTTTCCGCAACATAATTCTTTTTTTTAAGTAAAATGGGTTGTAGCGGTATGTATTACAAATAATACATACATGTTGTTAACGAAATACTAAGCAGTATAATGTTGCAAAAAAATGGTGCCCTTTTAGTTTAAATAGTTTTTGTTGTTAACCTGTTTTAAGTGTTCTTAGTGTGATTAGAATTTTACGCAGTTGAGGTTAATTTTAAAATGCCCACAACGCATGGATCTCAATCTTCTGATGTATCAAGTCCTGTTTCAATTAGTTCATCAACTTCAAAAAATGTTAAACCCGATGACAAAAAGTCACGTACAGTACTACAGATACTTCCAAAGTTACCTTCTAGCGATTCTTTAAGTAACAGTCCAGGACCAGCTTCTCCAGGTAAATTACATGTTTGGCTTATTTAGTTGCAATTATAAATATAAGTGCTTACAAGTAGAATCTTTTAGTAGTTATCAATTTATTGCATTGAAAGATATTGGAAAATCTATTTAGTATAATGAAGTTTCGTAGATATAACTTTATGTCTATAAATATTTTATTACGTTTTTATTTATTTAGTAATGAATAGTAATAAAAAGTAAATCAATATCCATTTAATATTTGTCCTTAAACTAATAGATATTTATTATTTAGATGGCAGATTATTATTATTTCACTAGTAATTACTTTTTGTTGTATCGATATCATCAAGTCAATTACATAAATAGTGTATATAAGTAGAATCTTTGTTTTTACTTTAAAAGTTACGTAGTTTTAAACAAGTTCTTTTAGATTTTGATAGAATTTAACATTTCTGCTTAATTTCCCAACCTTATAGGAGGACCAAGTCATGGTGAAAAAGGAGACCCTGCAATTACTGACAAGGTAAATATTATTATACTTTTATTATTCCATATAGGAATTAATTTGTGATTGTATTAATTTAGTCTCCCGATCCAAAATTGACTCGTAAAGAATCTTACAAAGCTCAAAGGAAGAATTACAGAAGAGAGAAGAAAAGAGTTGCCAATGAATTACTCAATTCCTTGAAAGATCCTTCTGTTGTTGTTTTGGCCGACTGGTTAAAAATTCGAGGAAGTCTCAAATCATGGACCAAACTCTGGTGTGTACTTAAACCTGGCTTATTGTTACTTTATAAAAGTCCAAAATGCAAGGTAAATAAGAAAATAGCGTGAAATTTTTAATCGAGTTTAACATACATTTTTAATTTTAGAGCAATCATTGGGTTGGCACGATCCTGTTAAATTCTTGTAAAGTTATAGAAAGACCTAGTAAAAAAGATGGCTTTTGTTTTAAATTATACAATCCATTGGATCAGTCGATTTGGGCTCCAAGAGGACCAGAAAATGAAACTATTGGTAGGTCAATCGTTAAAATGAAAGATCAGAAGAGTATTTTGAATTTTTATATTTTAGGTGCTGTAGTGCAGCCTCTTCCAAATTCATATTCTATTTTTCGTGCGCCATCGCAAGCATCTGGCATGTGTTGGTTGGATGCTTTAGAGATTTCATTAAGAAATGATTCAGCTCTTATTCGATCTATTAGTACAAAGTCTACGTGTGGTAGTACTAGTCATGAAACCCAGTGGTCTGAAGCCGATTATGAAAGACATTTCGTTCATGGTATGTAAATGAACATTTACTGTTAGCCCTAGCTAATATTGCATTTATAAATTGTATTTGAAATAATAAAGTGTTATATTTAAGATCCTTCTTAAGCAAGGAACATTGCTGGAAACAGTAACGTTGTGAATTTTGTATTCTTCACAATGAGGTTAGGAATGATTAATAATAATAATAATAATCACTTCAATAAGATATAGATATATAAATATGCAAGCTACCCACACATTCTTTTTTTAAATCAGCAATAACGTACAGTATCTTTTTACAAAACTGACGTCACTCATCTGAGAGAGATAGATGCAAAACGTGTGCAGTGCCGCACCGTTATACTCACACCATGTATGAGTGTAATTATGCCAAAATATTAGGTTATAACGCTCTTACCTAAACTATAACTACAACAGAGTATGTTTTTTATAAATCATGTTGGTACTCTTATGCAAACTGCCCCTTGTTTGTAACTTAAAATTGGCTTTAAAAGGTTCTTGAGATGGAGCTTATTGAGTTCATGAAATTACATACATACAATACATATTCCGTGCAACAATTAACATGCTCTGTCCTCTCCAAGACATTTCAGTAGGTGGCAATCCTAAACTGAATGTAGAATAATCCTGCAAACAATAATGTTAGAATTCTTGAACCTATCATAAAGTACAAGTAAAATTCTAATCTTTAAGTCAACTTAAATTTTTTTACTCACCATAAGTATCTAATAATTTATATCCATCGTTTTGCTCTTGCATTTGGGCGAGACTAGGGTTGGTCTTAGGTGAGTCGTAGTCTGGCGGCTTTCCATTAAATGTCAAATAGGAGGGGTCAAAGTGGAAATTCCGTACCTTTTGAAAATGAAAAATCGAAATAACTCAAGAACAAACTTGGAGGGTAAATGGATCATAATGTTCTTTGACTACCCTATGTATGCGGAGCGAACGCGGTGACACCTAGTGGCGAAAATAGACAAAATCAATTGGGACCAGGGACGCTGTCATGTAGAGACATTTTAAATCTAACCTTTAAAGGTTTAAAGGCTTCTATTTAATGCTTAGAAAAATTATTGAGAAGCTTGAAATGAGAAAAACAGAATATAATTTGCCAACGTGCAATGTTATTCATCCCAACAGCAAAAAGAATAGAAAAAATGTTAAAGGAACTTAATAATAATAGCAAAATAGGTCTGAATATTAATTTTGAAAAACAAACATGTTAATGAATTGCAGAACAGTGTAAATAACAGTTCAGTGGAAAAATGTAGAAACAGTATCAACACTAACCTATTATCTAGGTCAACTAATTTCTTTTGAAAACCAACAAGGCAAAGAAATCAAAAAGAGAATAAAAGATGGAAAAAATCTTGATTATTAAATTATACAGGGTGTCCCGAAATAATACCGAAAATGCTTAACCACTGTTTCTGGGGAACAAATAACGACAATTCATCGAAAAAAGTTGGGTAAAAAGTTTCTCGATTTTGAGTTATAAGCTATCATAGTCAACACAGTCTTTTCTTAATTTTTTAACTGCATCTCACTGAATCTATTGATCGTAAGGAAATTTGGTATGTTGGCTTGTGGAGTTAAGATGATCTTTTTTCTGAAATATCGATGAAATTAATAATTTGGAACGCAGAGTTTTCGAGCACTATTATTTAAAAGTTCACTTCTTCAGCAAGAAAATCCACCTCTTACAATTTTTTCGTAAACTCAACTGTTTTTGAAACAATTAAGCTTAAGATCGTTACTAATTTCGTCATTGCCATGAAAATGAAACAAATTCTTTTTAGCTGGATATTCCAACAGTACTTGTTTACTCGTGTAAAAGGTTCGTACTACCGTAAGCTTAGTGTAACATTCTGAACAATCTTGACTAAAATAAGCAATTAATCATGTGTTCAAAATATCCTCTGTTATAGTGAATGCAGGCTTGAACTCGTCGTAGGATGGATGTTCTTACATTTTCAAAAATGTCTTAAGTTTGCTGAATTTCTTGGGATACATCCAATATTCTGTTCCATAACTCATCTTGCAGATTAACAGGTGTGCGATTAAACTTGAATCTTGGAGATAAAAATCTAGAGCAAAATCTTTATTTAAGTGATTCCTAACTGGAACAGTGAAATGCAGAGGGACCCCATCGTGCATGAAGATCATTCAATGGCATACTGCTAAAGGTATGTTGTCCAATAAATCCGGTAGTGTAGTTTGCAGAAACTCCAAATAAGACTCCAATAATTCCCACCCAAACATTAATAGAAAATTGCCAATGACAAGAACTTGGTTGGACTTCTTGAGGATCTTCATCACTCCACACATGAAGGTTGTGAAAATCAATAACACTATTTCTTGTGAAACACGACTCATCCATAAACAAAATTGTCTCCAGGAAACCATCTTCTTAGACGAAGCCATTAATCGGCCATTCTATGGCATGCAGAATTTGTTCCTCGTCTTCAACATCTAACTGATGAGGCCAACCAGAATTACCAGCAACCGTCTTAACTGTTCCGAATTCCATTAATTTCTGGTCCACCGCAGCAAATGTGGGATGGTGAGGAGTACGCCTATTTGGAAATCTTTCGGCATACATTCTTGCTGAAACCCAACAATTCATCTAACACTCTCCTAATATTAAGTACATATTTGCATATTCACTGAACAAATATTTCATTATAACAACCAGATACCAGAAAATGAAAGATTAGAATGAAAAAAATGTAACAATCGACAAAACATAAAATTACAACTGTCAAATTCACAAATGATACAAACAGTAATGAAATGAAATGAAAACGAAATGGCAATGCGATTTACTTTACACATGTTGAAATTAGTAACGATTGTACAAGCATTCAAAAAAGCTTAATTTTCTTGAAAAGGATCAAGTTTATGAAAAAATTGCAAGAGGTGAATTCTCTTACCGAACAAATAAACTTTTAAATAATAGTGCTCAAGTTTTAAAATTCTACTCCTAGAGACAGTTCTTGGTCTTCAAAGAGAGATGTGCGTGTAAAACTTTGTGTTCCAAATTATTAATTTCATCGATATTTCAGGAAAAGGGTCATCTTAACTCCACGAGCCAGCATACCAAGTTTCATAACGATTGATAGATTCAGTGAGACTCGATTAAAAAAAATTAAGAAAAGATTGTGTTGACTTTAACTTATAACTCAAAAATCGGTGGTTAAGCTTTGTCGGTGTTATTTGGTGACACCCTGTATATGGTTGAAGTTTGATAACTCGAACCTCAATAATGCAAACTTAAGTTTTGATTGCTCCAAGTGCTTTTTAATAAATGTATGATACCACTGTTAACATAGGGTGCACAAACTTGAACATTAACAAAAAGGGTGTTGAATAAGCCCACGATAACAAAATAATATGTGATAAATAATTCCAAAAGTAAAAACTGTAGATCATTTAGCTGTAGAAGAAATAAGAAGACGGCAAAAACACAAGAGTTCTTGCTATTTTTCAACAAGAACATGGTTAAAATTAATTTCTGTTTTTTTTTTTTTTATTTCAAAAGATTTAAATTTTCATTTAATTTTAAATACTTTTGTATTTACATAGCAAATCTTATTCAAATCAGACAAAGCGTTTTTGAGTTATTTGAAAAAATTAAAATCCTAATAACTTTTGAGGGCTCGTGAACAAATGAAGCATTTTGGTATATTGGTAAGTTTGGTCTAATCGACTTATTTTGACCCTAAGAATTTGTGATTTTGTGGTACACCCTGTAGAAATTCAGTTTATTTTCAAATTATAATAAAACAACCCCACCACAGTAGCAGAGTGCACTTGTGACGCTCAGTACGACAATATAATTGTTGATGAATAAAAATAATTCATAACATACCTGAGTGCAACTGTAAATAAAAGACCTTATTTTATGTTTATTTCCTGAATTTAGTTTTTTTGTTTCAATTCAAGTTTTTTTATTATTTCCAGGTACCTGTACAGATTTGTGCATTTTGTTCTAACTTCCATATTTTTCTTTTATTAAGGACTCGAGCATTATGTCACTCAAAGCATGGATGGTTTATGCATATTTACATTTTATGAGATAAGATAAATAAATTTAAGAAATAATAAGTGAGAACACAAATTTAAAATATTTTAATAATTGCTTGTTGTTTTTTTATAAACGGAGTTGACAAGAATGTTTTAGTATACTTTACTGAGAACCTCTTAATCTAGGATGAACAACCAGAGCTTGATGTGGGTCCAGTTGCATGTGTGTATATAGCGTTACGTGGCCCAATTGACCCCTATGGGTCTGGTTGTCCACCTATGCTGTTATCTGTGTCCACTATAGAAAGTTTGCAAGCACATAATTTTTTAACATGATCACTATTGTCAAAAATACTGTTTTAAAATAACTATTTTACTTCTACTAATTAATTCGTGCAACAAATATTTACAAAACTACTATTTATTGTTTATATTGTTTGTTAAGCTTTAAATGTTGAACTTTCGATAATATAAATAGAATAATATGCAGGCACATTTTAAATAGGGAAGAAGAGATCCTTGACCTTCTAAAGGACAAAATGTCATCAACTTCTGCATAAATATTAAGAGAATTGGCTGTCACTTACATTTCTGTACGAAAATTTATTTGTAGCAGGTATAAGAGTGCTAAAGATGATTAACTTACTACTAATATTTCTCACTATTTATTGCTGCAACACACTTTTATAATTTACGCAATACTCTTAAAGATTTGTAATAAGCAACTTGTTAAAATTGAATTTTTGTAATTGTTTAAGTATAAAGTTCTTAGCATGATATGCACAATAGAACCTTGATTATCCAAGGTATTAAGGGCTGTAATCATTTCATCTCTGAAATGAACAGAAATATTGCTGCAATAGTTTTCTGTACCAAATGTAGTCATCTTTACAAGCTTATGTCCTAAAAGATGAAGATTTCCTAGATATAAAATGTCAAAATTTCACCCAGTGGTGAAGAATACTAAATAAAATTTTAAAGAAAATTAAGCACTTCATAATAATAATCATACCAAAAATAAATTTCATCTCAGTATTGCAAGATACTGAAAAAATAAAATACTACAAATTAAGTTTTGTCATCGCGAGAATTTGCAAAACTTTTAACTCAAAAATTATGTATTCCATGAGAAACAAATTGAATGTAGGTCTCGGAAGTAAGAAATTTTTTCTCAAATGTCTGTGCAGAGATTTAAAGAAAAGTAGACATCTCAATATCACACATCAGTTTTGAGATACATGTAGCTTGGAAACAATTTACTTTGGGGCATAGGTTCATGTAAAAGATTACGCTTAATTTTAAAACAGAATGAATACTTCTGTTTATTTAAGAGACCCTTGAATGAACTATAGCTGAATAGACCTCGATTGTTAAGATACAATTAATCAAGGTTTCTTCATATTGTATTTAAGTTTTGGGATTGATGTAAATAAAATTTTGCAGATGAATGATTCTAAATCTCTTTAGCTATACCTTGCATCTTAACGCTTCTTAAAAATTATATTATTTAATTAATTCAGAATACATATCTTTCTTTTATTTTAGATCTTGATGATACAAGTCAACCAGATAATGGAGCGCAATTAAGTACAGGCGATGGCGAGATGAGCGATACAGATTCAGACATCTCTGCGAAAGAAGAAGAAATAGTTGACGAAGATCCACTTGAAACACCTTATGTTCCAAATGAAGAAGAAGAGTTTGGAGATGTAAGTAGACATTTTTTATTTTTCTTCATAATTGACATCGAATTCTATTGCAGGCTGGAGAACAAGTTGAAGAATTAGCAGACGAACACAAATCATTAATATGGTATTTGGTAAAACAAGTTCGCCCTGGAATGGATTTAAGCAAAGTTGTTTTACCAACATTCATACTCGAGCCTCGCTCATTCTTAGACAAACTTACTGATTCCTATTATCATGTTGATATACTTTCACAGTAAGTTATAAAATTATACATTTCAAGTCAAAAGAAAAGTTATTTTTAAATCTTTATTACAGTGCAGTTCTTGAAGATGATGCCTTTACCAGAATGAAATGTGTAGTAAAATGGTACTTATCGGGTCTTTATAAAAAACCTAAAGGATTAAAGAAACCATACAATCCTATATTAGGAGAAACTTTTCGATGCTATTGGATTCATCCTAATGGTTCGAAAACCTTTTATATTGCAGAACAGGTGTCTCATCATCCTCCGGTAAGTTCTATAGAATAGAAACTTGGATAGTTTATAAAGAATTCCATGATAATGTTTTGTATTAAATATAGGTTTCTGCATTCTATGTAACAAATCGACAAGAAGGTTTCTCGATAAGTGCATCAATTTTGGCCAAATCTAAGTTTTATGGAAATTCTACATCAGCAATATTAGATGGAGTTGCAGTATTAACATTATTACCACGAGGGGAAGATTATACACTCACAATACCTTATGCTCATTGTAAGGGTATACTCATGGGAACTCTATGTATGGAACTAGGTGGTAAAGTTTATGTTGATTGTGAGAAAACGGGTTATCGTACTGAACTAGAATTTAAATTGAAGGTTTGTTGAAAATTCTATTTATTTTGTGAGTTTCTGTTTATTTTCATATTTTGTTGTAGCCTTTCCTTGGTGGTGCAGATCAAATAAATTGTGTCTCAGGTCGCCTTAAATTGGGCAAAGAGACTTTAGCTACGCTTGATGGACATTGGGATGGTGTAATTAGTATAAAAGACAGAAGAACTGGGGTAAGTTGAAAAAAAAACCAAGAAAAGAAAATTGTCCATTAATAAATATTATTTGCTATGTAGGAAGAACAAACTTTGTGGAATCCTACCACAACTGAAAGAAAACGAAGATTAAAACGTTACACTGTTTCAATTGAGCATCAAGGCGAATTTGAATCTGAACGTTTATGGCAACATGTATCAGCAGCCATTATGCATGAGGATATGAATTTAGCCACTGAAGAAAAAACCGCTTTAGAAGAAGCACAAAGAGGTATGACTGTGATTGGACATGATGGTTATCGTAAATTAATCTTGTTCTTTACTTTTTATGTTACTCTAGTAAATTTCTATGAATGCATCAAAAGATTCTTTGAAAATTGAAATTTCAACATTGGTTTAAGTTGTATTGTGTGTTTGATTTTGTGTAAAGCTGGATACATATATGGGTATAAATTCAAATGAGGCAGAATTCAAGAACAGAATTCTTGCATGTATTTCATTTACTAGTTTACAGTTTCGAATGGCAAACAATTCACTAAAATAAATAATGGAACAGTTTGTATAATAACTGTCGAGATCAAGCATGGTTTTATTGGCATGGTGTATGCTTGGCTTGAATGAATATACACTTAAGCATCCACAAATCTTCAATCTGGCTTATTCATATTTTGATGTGCATCCAACATTGTGTGTAATGCAATCTCGAGAGTAAAATGTGAGGTTAAGTAATCTGTAGAGTTGTAGATGTCAATCTTGTACTTCTAAATAAAACACAGTGTGCTTGTAGTATGTAGCTAGTGTTGCAGCAAAATTCTTCCTTCCTTAATTTCCTAAGCAAGCATGAATGTTCATATAATTAGTTTGTTTAGTGCATGGTGGGATGTTTAAAATTATAGTCCAGAAGTATAAGGTTGATGGGTGTAGAAGAATTGCACATTGAAATACCATGCAATCATTAAAGAGTGTCTAGAAGAATCTACTTTTCATAACAGTTATCAAAAACTTGTTTTTTGATGTTTTATGTTTAAAATTGTTTTACACTACAGTGCATTTTTGTATTATAGAATTCAGAGTAGGCCATGACTTACAATTTCTATAACAGTGCGTATGACATTGATGCTGTTTTCACTAAAAAAGTTACCAGGTCATCACATTGCATATTTTTTTCACACTATAAAAATAAACTTAAGAGTTGTATTTAGTAGCGTGAGAAAAATATTTCCATTTTTGCGGCAACGCCTAAGAATAGATAACCAGTTAAGCAGCAAACGCCGAAGGATACGAGAAGAGCAGGTAGAACTGAAATATAAGTGAACAAAAGCAATTGTAAATTAGGAGATTTGTGAGGACTTTACTCTTTCGGTTTTATTCTAATATTGTGCTGGTTTCCCTTTTGCACTAGTCCTTGATTTGAAAGTTCCAGTTATAATATTTTTAAAGTTCCTGTAATATCCGCTATGTTCATCGCTGCAGAATATGATTCTGTGAAAATCGTCTGGGAGAACATTGATTTGTTAGTTCTTTTGACAAGTTTGGCTCAACATCTCCCCATTTATTTCCGAAAACCTGGAAGAGGTAATACTTCTGAAATATTGTTCTGAGAATCTTCTTGTTCTTCACGCCTTGAGTAGGCGTGACACCACGTCTTCCCTGTTCGGTTTTGGAAAAATCAAATTCCACACTTGATTTCAGAACAAGCCAGCATTTCATGAACTTGCAACTATCTTCAGGGATCCTGATGCCAGTGTTTTAACCATCGCTGAGGCAGGGGAACGTATACTTCTTCATCTTTATGGTGGTGACAAGGCAACAACATTAGACACTTTGCGCTATCAGCTTTTTCCAAATCTGTTACTGCCAGCAAGATGCTGCTATACTCTGTCTCGTTTCTATAATTCCTGCTAAAGTTTTGTCGTGTCTGTAACAATACCTTATTGTGCTACTCCCATTAGATTATTGTTGTTCTTTGGTTTGCTGTTAACTAATTAATCATATATGTATTTAACTAATACGTGTAATCTAAATCTAACTTTGAAAACGCTAGAAATTTGAAATGGATTGGAATTATAGAAATGAGACAGGGTATATGTACCATGTCTTCCACACGTATCACCAAGTAAAGACATGGATGTGCGAAATGAAAAACCATTTGGTCTGGAAATGGAGAAGGGACAGTCAGATTTCGACTGGCGATGTCGTTTGGCTTTGATATTTTATTTCATAAAACTAAAAGGTCATACTTTATGTTGTTAATTGCAGAGAATAGTGCATAATGTGCCAATTATTTTTGTTCAAAAGAGGCGGATTGCTACGTGTCTAAGACACTGCTCAAAATGTGCCGAACGTGAAAAAAATGGTGTACTTTTATAAATGGTAAGATGAAACTAAATATGAAACATAACTATTACTTCCAGATTCATGATCAGTTACATATTGCTCAGAGAAAATATTGTTTATTTCTTTTTTGAATCCCTAAAGGTGTTAGTATTCAAAAGATTTTTAAAGACGGGAAGTTTTGGGAAGAGAAAGTGATTGACAGATGTATCAATTTTTACATGAATCGTAATCTTCTTGAATTGGTTGATTCCAGAATAGAGAGGCAGTTACCCGTAAGAAACGGTAGAGTCAAAGAATTTATTATGGCACTGACGGTTTACGTCATGTACACGCAAAGAACTAAGACAATGTTCAACGAACTTCAAAAGGAGTCGTTCCTGAATTTGCGAAGTCTGTCTGTCTGTTTGTCTGTCGATCTGTCTGTCCGCATTTTTTTTTTAATTCTGAAATTCTGACTTCAGATTTGGATTCTACATCAACAACTAAAGACAACGTGGTGTCTTCGTTTTTTGATCTCTTTGGAAACATAGTCAAAATGGCCGCCGAAATTTGAAAAAAGTAACAAAACGAAGTTCGTCGTGGTTATGATTTGCATTTCTAGATGTTTTTGACTGAATAGATTTACAAAACCTGTTGGATATATCACACGCAAAGATGCTTATTCTGTCGTTTCCAAATTATCCTTCTACTTTACCATAACAATAAAGAGTACAACAAAAATAGATCAACATCGTAATAACAACAATTACTCAAGAATATGTTGGGTTTGTGGGTTGGGGTTGTTTCGAATGATATGAAAACTGTTTACACTTTGGCTTGATAAATCGATGGTATGTAGAAAGAAAACAAAATTGTGAACTTCTAATTGTTCTTGAGATGAACTTTTGAGGTCTCTTGGCCAAGTGTTATAAAACAAGAAAAGTACATAATAATATGTGTAAGTTCTTTATTCTCCAGATTTAGTTGATGATGATAAGCAACAAATTTCAGTCTAATTATACTAGTGATTTACTAAAATTAGATAATTTTTGTTTTCTTTTTTGCTATTTGAGATTTTATTCCAGCTCACACATTGAGTTGTATACTTACTTATGCATAACAGTATAGTACAACTGCATTTATGTAAAAATTGCTTGACTTGCCATTAATGTTTGTGCTACAGAGCATCTGTAGTTACTATTGACTATAAATCTCTTCAGCAGTGGTTGATGTCTTTCACCTAAATAAATGGGAGTAATGAGTCTGATGTCTGTCTCTAGAAAGGAAAGGCTGAGGAAGCTGCAGCCTTTGTAAGTTAATGAGTTGAAAGTTTGTGAACTGAACTGTATTTCCCATTTTTAAGTGGTTGGTGATTAACAGAACTGACAACAAACAAAAGAAAATCGCATACTGCTAGGGGCACTGTTGTTTACATCAAATTTGACAAGTTTGCACGTCAGTACATAAGTGTGAGGTTATTACTTTTTATTTTTTGCAAAGTTTGTATGAGCAAGTGGATTGCCTATTTCCTGGGCGTTATCTTCATTACTTTCACAATTATTTTTTATAAATTGTTGTAAAACAGATTTCGTAGTAGTTGCGTAATCATTCCAGAATAAACCAGATTGGGTTAATCCAAATAACTTTGTCATGTAATTTGTATAATCAGATCAGAAGTTAAGTTTCTGAAAATGCATTTAATATGCAAAAAAGCTTTATTAATTACATTTTTATAAAATTTAGATTTTAATAACCTAAAACTTATAAATTGATGTTTAAACTTGTCAAATTTAACGTTAAACAACAGCGCTCCTAGTGGAGAAAAAATTGTTATTGAGCTCAATTTGTAATCTTCTTTTGTTTGGTGATGGTACTTTATCTCGTATCAACTGACTTTGTACTGTACAAGTACCATGAAAGTGAATTCCTATTGTTTTATTACCGATCAAGAATGCCACCAGTACTTATGGGGGTCCATTGTCTGGTGATAATGAGAAAGGCTGAAAGAAAATTTATGTTCTTACTATTTTAAATTAAAAAAAATGTTAGTGACTTCTGATTTTGTTTGCTAGTAAGTACAACTGCTGCAATTGTTTACTCAAACTTGGTATTTGCACAGAGCGATCAAAAAGAAAGTGTATTGCGGTTGCCTTTGGAATAAAAAATGTGGGGTGTAAATTAAAATTGATATGCACTTGTTAACTGTCGAGTCGTGTCATATATTTTTTTGAGCTTTGTTTATAATTGCCTTTTTGATTTAAAGTCTTGTGAAAGTTAAAAACAAAATTTGACAGCAAATATTGTCATTTATCAAATTATGTTTGTAGCTATAGTATGTCAAGCTCCAATATACTTTTTTTATTTCAGACGACTGTGATACGCTTTTTTTTCTTGATTGTTTTGTATTAAGTTTATTTTATTTGTTTTAATGGTACGGTAAACATAAAAGTTATAGCATCTGTACAGGTGATAAAATATAAATAGATCTTAGTTGCAGTTGCACCCAGGTAGTTATGAATTATTGATCCTACTTTTTTGGATCTTAAATAACTCGAGTATAAATAGTTACGTATAGACTAAATCAAGCATTCCAGAAAAATAAGTAAATTTGTCCACAAAAGAGACGAAATCTGATTTTAAATTTAAATCTTTGTACCACATACTCTACACAAACTTATCAAAACAAACACAGAATGTCAAGGTTTTACTTAGCATAACAAGATACATCGATTTATTTTAATAATTTTTATTATCCACAGCCCGTTCCAAAGAACGCAAAGCCAAGTGTGAAGAATGGTTTCCAAAACATTTTCAACAGGATTTTAAAACTGGCCAATGGGTATATAAACATTCTGATTTGCGACCGTGGGATCCACGTAATGATTTATATCAATATGAACACGACTATATTATTCGAACAAAAACGAAACATCCCGCACCGATGATTAGAACTGCCAGTATTGTCAGTGTTGAGCCACAACCTGTATGTATTATTTTATTTGATTGTCTGTTTGACCTCTTAATAAATTAAACTTTTAGAATGAAACTCGTTCATCAACTCTGAAAGCAGGAAAAAGGAAAGTGACAACAAAACAGATATCTTCAGATGCAGATGTAAATGATAGTGCCACAACTTCAGAAGAATTTCATTCGGATTCGACTCATTCAGTTAAAAAAGCGCCACAGTTAACTGCTACTAATTCGAGGTAATCCTTTCATAGTTATGTAAGAATAAATCAAAGATAATTTTAAAAATGTGTTTATTAGCATTATGTTGGCAATACATGATTTGGAACAAAGCCTACAAGAACACGGTGAGAAAATTACGCAACTACAACGTCACCTAACCAATATAATCGAGCAAGATCGAAATTTGAACCGAATTCATAATTACTCTGAAATATTCGCTGTTGTTTTAGTAGTAGCAGTTTTGCAAGCTCTCTTTCTATACTATACATAATTATCGAATAAGCTTTTATGCATAAAGCTTAACTTTGGTTTGCTGTATTATTAGTATATTTGAAGTTACTGAGTTTGGTCCCCTTTTCTGTGTTTTCTAATATCTAGATATTTTTTCTTTAATATTTTCAATTTGATGTATTTTATGGATCTAAAGGTAATACAAAATAATAATTAGCCGAAATATTATAAGAAATTGTAAGACTGATTGAATTTTGTCTTTACTTCCATAAAATGAAATGTTATTACTTATTACAATAACATATTAAAAGTCGAGATCTGTCTTGCTTTCTGTTGCAAATAAGTTAATGGAAAAATAAAAAGTTTTTCTTATTTTTCAAATTGTATATTAAAATTATACAGTATTTTAATTGAATCTCAAATGTTCCATAAAAAAATTAACAACAGCAACAAGAATAATTTCTAAAAACTAAAGGCAAATAACCAATGTTAAACACTGTATGAGTGAAACTTTTGCAGTCTTATGTTGCAAATAAAACCAGTTCTTATAGGACATACCGTCCATAATTTAAGAAAAACCAAAGATTATTTAAAAATGACCAAACTCTCTAACAAAATATAATATAACCAGTTAATTGTAATTCAGATGTAACTTTATAAATTTTCATCAAATTCTTATGATTAGTCAACATCTACTAGACTTTCAAGCTGTGAACAAGGAATAGGGATCAGAGTACCTACTTTGTCGCAGGGTACTGCGTTGGCCAGCGGCCTTGCGACTTCAGCTTATTTACAGGAGTTATATTTTACAACTTTTAAGAAATTTTTTAATTTGTTGATTTTAATCTTGTTATCATTACGTTTTTGTAGTTCATTATTAAATGTAATTTATATAAATATAATATTTAATAGTCTTGAAGAAATTATGAAGAACAAATTCTTTGTACCAAAGAAAAAATAAGAAGTTAGAAGAGTTTTCAAACAAAAATAAATGTGCTAATAAAATGCACAATCAAAATCTAATGATTATATATATTTATGTAGAATTAATAAACTTCTATATGGGAAAATTTCTTAGAAAACTATAAAAAAAATAAATTACATGCACAAAACATCTAATAATATATGCAGGAATGAAAAAACGTATTAAAGAAAAATCTGAAAACATTTGTCAGTTGTCACACAAACGTAAACACACAGTCTAAACAACTTTCTTGCTCAATGCCAAGCGACTATGAAATTGCATTGCTTCTCTAAGATTTATTACTCCCACTATCTGATGTTCATGGCCTGAGTACCTAGTAGGTGTTTGATTAGTATAATAATTTAATATATCTTAATATCTCGAATACAGGATGTCAAAGTTTATTTAAAATTTTTTTGGTTTTTTTTTGATATTTCAAAAATAAGATGAGATATCAGGATAGAACTTCCTATATCTTATGTAGTTTTGTATTTGATATCTTCATCAGCAGCAAGGAATAGCTCTACTAACTCTCTACTCTAAAGAAAATTGTTACGCCAGTGAAAAATTAAAAAAGGTTTCTATTTTCAAAATTAACAGTCGATTTCACAAAAACAGTTACTCTTGCATCTTTTCCATAGAATGCCTCATTTTCTAGTAAAATTGGATTATTCAAAATCTTTCAAATTTAATAGTCTATATTAAGGTCATATATTGGGTCAAAATCAAGATACAATTATTCGCATTGCATTCCTCCTTGCTGTATAGCTTTTTGTTTCCTAAAATGCATTGTTTTCAAGATACAGGGATGTCGAAATTTCTTGTTTGTAATAAATTTTGACACCCTGTATATTTAAAAAAATCAAAGGGTGTTTTAAATTATATTGACCTAAAAAACTTCAAAAAAATTTTTAAATATAGATTTTAAACTTGATCAGTTTATAATAATACAATGATTGCTAATGCAAAATATTATTTTCAAATGAGGATCCTTTAAAATCTAATTAACTCTTCTAAAATTTTTCATAACATTTTAGTTGCTGTCAGAAATTTAAGAGTGAGTAGGGCTGGGACAAAAATCAATTGCTAAATTTAAATCATATTCAAAAATAACAATTATTATTGATCACTATTGCAGTGTGTCTTGTATTCATCACTGTCACTAGTAATGCTGGAAATTTTTACTAAAATATCGATACAGATATTAATATATCAACTAACAATACTTTTTTCTTGAAATTTCGATATATCACTATATCAATATTCCAATATTATATCGATATTTCAATATATATCAATATTCCAATATATATCGATGTTCTGACTTATTGATATATCGTTATTTATATATAATTTAAAAGTATAATCTAACGATAAAAATTAATCATTTCTGGTACTTAAACCTTTTTGAGTTTTAGATTTTCAGTTATTGTTTAGAGTGAGTTAAATCCAACTTGTTAATATTACGTTTTTATTTAAATAGTTACAATCTCGGCTACAATAAATTTCAATGTATTGTTATTGAGAGTCGAGACTTGAGGGTGCAGCAGTTTTGTTCGTTCTATAAAAAAAGATGCTCTTCAATTTCATTCAATGTATAAATCTCAGTACAAAAAAAGCAAACTTAGTATTTCAAGATTTCCCATTTTTGTGTATGATGTATACTGACTGCTACCGAAGGACAATAATGAGTACGAAGACAGGATTATGATACGCCCATGAGCAGATGGTAAGTAATGGAATGTATTATCCAGTGGTGTATTACTAAATTCTTGGATATACGCATTTTCTGTGTTAAGGCAGGGCCATAGTTTGTAGCCAATGACATGATGATATTGTCACGGGCCTGAGTTCAAAACTTCTTACTGAATTGAGTTTGTTTGAAATAATTCTTCCCTGATAAGAGGTCTTAAGTCCACGTCCATATACCTGCATATTTCTTGAATTTGCCTTTACGTATATGCTTTTTAAATTTTTAATTCTAAGTATATGGCATATACCCCTTTTATACCCTCCAATATAGCACTGGTGTTATCACTCTTACCTTAAAATTATACTGTTTAGACTACTTATGCTCATTATTGTAGTATAGTCAAATCTCGTGGTAACAGGCAGTATATTGATTATTATATTACAGAAGATGAACCGAAAACAATCATTTTTGATACTTTATCGCATGATTGATATATCAAATAAAAATGTATCACTTAGAGAAGGCACTGTGATTCATCTGTGCAGAAACACAAAACTGTTCGGTCAAGTTCATTTTGCAAATTGGTGTGTGCTACGCATTGCATTGACGTTCTTCTGTCTGCACACGTGTTTGCAATTCACCCTTCTGTCTTGTTCTGTTTGTGAGACACATATGGCAACATACATTCGATTCTCTAACTAATACATTTTTACTAATGATATTTTATCGAATATTATCAATATTTTTCCAATATTATTAATTTCTCTGTAGTTAGGTCAACAAAAATTTCATGAGTCGTGTAGTCTTCTTCTACTTTTATGACATGATCATATTTTCTTTTCCAGCTTTCTGCAGTAATCAGTGCAAACTTCTCATAATTTCCAAGTTTGGCGAAGTCTGAAAACTACATTCCTTCCACAATTTTATTGACTGTAAATACCATATCTACTGTTCATGAATTTCAGATTTCTCTATCAATAAGCGCCGGTTATTTTCTGTTTTACAAAATCGAAAACCTAATGAACATAAAATTGTCCTTAGCGATGTAGTTTCTCCATTCCACCCTAAATCGCTACACAACTTTTCTTGTAAAAAAACGAAGAGTAACCCGACAACCTTCTGTTTTATGAAAGTTATATACAAAATTACAAAAGTTTGGTTTTTCATGTTCTTCAAGATGAGCAACTAAGAATTGCCACCAAATTTTAAAAATGTTCATTTAACAAAATACTTCAGAAAACAAATACAAAACATAAAAATATTATAATAGAATCAGATAGAAAACCACACCGTCACACCGAGCAACATTGAAAATCTTTTGCTTATCTTTTCTACAAACTCATCTAAAATATTGCTGTTGAATTTTCTTAACTTAGTTTTAATCTTTAACTTTATTTGGTTCTGAGTTCTTGCTATAAATAGCAAAGTTATTCTAATATACATACTTTTGCCTTTAAACAAGCTCGGAAACGTTCAGTCATTCATAATTGAGAAATATTTGGAGTATGACTTTCTTTTTCTACATATCTTTTTCTAAATGTCTTGACAGTGTTCACGGTTTTGCAAACATAATGATAAAAGGCTCCATCTGGCCAAAAGATGTAGGATCCTTTAAGACAATATTTATCTATGAACGATTTTAACTTTCATTACTACATTCTAAGATCAAAGCTATTTGTAGATAGATATTATCTTCAAGGACAACACATCTTTTGGCTGGATGGAGCATCTTATTATTAAGCTCGCAAAACCATGGACACTTGCAAAAACATGTAGAAAAAGGAAATAGTCGCTTTCGAGCTCATTTAAAGGCAAAAGTATGTGTACTAGCTAGAATAACTGTAACTAGATTAAGGATGCTGCTCAGTTTGGATCTCTGTTGTGTTCTTAAATAATAATATTTTTGTTTTTAATTCGTTTCCTGAAGTATTGTTAAATAAACATTTTTGAAATTTGGTACTAATTTTTAGTTACCTAACCTTATGGGACATTTACGAGTTTGATGCTTTCCTGTGCTTAAAAACAACGGCTTCTTACTGTCCTCTGGTTACCTTCACATATTATTCTTTCAATAGTTCTAATGGAAACTTCAGTAACTTTGTTGACAATGCGTTTAAGTTCTGTAACACTTTTAGTTTCTTCCATTTCTTCAAAATATTATTAAACATGAAACACTAGTTTGCGTGCTTGACCACGTACAACTTGGTTAACGTAGATGACATTTTGTAACAACTGTTCCATTGAAGGTTATACAATAAACTAATTTTTATTTTTGAGGTTTTGTAAATTTTATCCCTATTTTAAATAAGTACTTGCACATTAAACTTTCTCAAATTTAGTTGTTATTCTAAGAAACTAGGCTAACGACCACTTTCTAATTTTGCCAAGAATTCCATTTAGAATTATTTAGAGATAGGCAGTTTTGTTTTTGTTTTCTTTGATATTTCTTTGTTTCTAAACTAAGATTCACTTGAATTCTGAAAAGTTTCCTTTGAAATCAGTAGGCATTTAATTTTTTTTTATCATTAGCAATTTCTTTATATAGTTTTAATTAAGTAATTAATAAAAATATATAACCTGCATCTTGCTTCATTTAAAAGAAATCAGAATAAAGTCAGTTAAGATTCCTACGATGCCACTAGCATGTTTTGAATGTGGTGTGATATCTGATCTACTGTGCTACTGTTCAACCTGTACTTCCACAAAAGTATAGTTAGATTCATATACTCAACATTCTGATAGGCTTCAATAAGTTATAACATGTTTTAAGAGCTGCTAAATGTACCGTTTCAGGTGATACATAGGTCTGTGAAACAAGTGAGCAGAATCTAACAGTGATGGCTTTATAACAAACCATCTAGGAATTTCTTTGATACAAGTAATTTTCATTTTATGAATTTTCAAATTATTTTTTGTGGTTGTTCAACAGTGTAATTAAAACAATCTGCCAGGTCAGCTACATTGGAATTTATACTAAGAAACCTTTCATATGCACTATTTATCTAATTTTCACATTTCTCTCAATTTTTGAAAATACAGAAAGCATCTTAGTAGCAATAACAATTTCCGTATGTCTTAAAGGTTCTATATAAGTTAATGTTAAATAAAATACAAAAGGAACATCCATTTGTAACATTAAATAGTTTGTATGCATGAAATATATACATCAAAATAGGGAAATCAATAAGTGCAAGTTTAAATGACATAATATTAAAGTAAGGTAGTGACAAGCAATTATGTAAACGTTAGGTGAAATAATTTAAGTGGCATAGCCTTACTGTAAAATAGAGATGAGATGTATACATGTGTTCAAAATGCAAGCAGATAGTTTCCATCAATCATCTTACCATTGTCTTGCTTTAAAATAATGCCATTTAAACTAATTGCATCGATTGGTATCCACTGACAACCAGTATATTGTTGGAAATTTGCAAACGTTACATCTGAACTAATAAAGTGTGTTTTCCATGTTTAAAATTTGTTTTTAAATGATTACTGTTAACCATAGAAAATATCAAGGAATGTGCCTTTCCATATAAATAATTCTTGATTTTGTATTAAACCAAAAACTATTACATTTAGGAAGAAAACATTTTTGAAATTTCAATATATTATTTTAAACAAGGAAAACTAAAAGAATGAAAACGCTTTTCATAGAATTTTCTTGTGATATGTATATCAATTTAAATTTTCTTAATAATGCGAGTTGCATAGCATAATCGTGACTGAAGTTATAGAATAAATATATTATAAACTAGAAAGGTGTAAAGTACAAGAAAATTGCTTACAAAAAGAATTATTTTGTGATATGTTTATTCACTTTTAAAGTAAAAAGCTACTCAATGATATGTTAAATCATTGACATTTTGTAGTAGTTCTTTAGTGTATGAGATTGTGTTGTAATCGTTTGCTGCAATGTAGTTGTAGATATTTAAGTGTTCTCAATTTTAAATTATAATTTTAAGTCGGAAAGAATTGCCAAGTTAGTCGATATGGTTAAATAAATATATATTTTGTTTTCAGTTACTCCTTTAATCTTCTTAATGAAAAAAGGAAAACTATAAAAGAAAGAATTCTCTGTTTAGTTGATGTTGAATTTTTTAGTTTTAAGAAGTTGCATTTGATGTTTTAAATGTTAATTTTAATAATTAAAAGTTCCAAAGAATAAAAATAGTTTTGTAAGGTGTTATCGTCATGGTTACTTAAGTGTGTATGAATTTGTGGATTCACATAATTTCAATTTTTATACTATTTTACTCTTTTCGTGCTCTCGATACATTTTAAATATTTACTTGACTCAGCTTTAATAATACTGTAAAATACCTTTGCAGCTTAAGCATTAATACTTATACACTATAGACATTATCAAGATCATACCAATAGAAATACTATTACCAGGTGATGAGAATTAGCTAACAAGTTTAGAATCTTAAGCTTTAAAAATTCTGATTGAAAGTAATAAAAAATCTATCCATAAATCTTTCACTAGATACATTCATTTGAATATTCTATACATTGGTACAGTCTTTGTAAATGTCTAGCAGTGTTTTATCTTATATCTACTATAAATCACAGCAATAAAAACAAGACTAGTAATTTTGAAATGAAATATAGTTTCATAAGCTGTAATGCTGCTTTATCCAAAGCAATCGAAATCTAATATCTCTCTATTTCTTTTCTTAATAATAAGTTGAATAATGAAAACATGACCCTGTATTAGAAACTGTTTCACATTGAAAGTACATCGAGCAGAGTTAAGCAAATGCATTATATACTTTCTGTTGCATATACCTGAATGAAAGCTTTAAAAAAAAATAAAACATATGAGTGCTGCCACTGACTATTCTTTGTTTCTCAGTTGATTACTGCACACATTCCTGACATTCCTTAGTGATGTACTTTTAATTTGAAAGAGTATCTAACAAAGAATTGATTTACCGAAAAGGTTTCAATTCACATTATTTTGGATAATTACACTTCTACTGTACAGATATTTCTTGTAAAACAAAATAAACTAAGAACTTTTAATAAACTACTGTTTCAGTTACATTAAATAACTATAATTTTGTTCTCTTAAATGTTGCTATAAAGACATAACTATTTTATATAGGCATTTCATTATTATACAGAGTGTTTTTAGACTTGAGATATGTAATTTAAATGGTGTTTATGTTGCATTAAATCAGTGTTACATTGAAAAATGAATAAAAACTAAAAAGATACCTTATTATATTAAATATTATCTTGAAGTACAGATCTGCATTCTAATGAGGAAATTATTTGGCATAAAGGCACGCTGTTAGGGAATTAACTAAACTAGTAACGTTTCTACAAGCTGTAAGTAAATGGAAATTATAATACTGCTTTTGTCATCTATTTTAACAATAAAGTTTCTTATTTGAGCTTGTTGGTAGCGAAAGTTTTAAGTGTGTTGCTATCTGTACAATCTTTCTATGTGCTTTTATCTTGTTTCTAGAGTAAATGAATAAATCTTGAACTACAGTGTCAATCAATGCTATCTAATATATTAAAAAATAATACCTCAAGACTGAAAGCACTCTGTATGTGCCAGTTAAGAGATATTGAATATTTTTAATTGTGAGTACTTGTTACTACTTTTGAGGGTATGAACATATTTTTTTGGCAATGTAATTGTTTGAACCATTGTTTCAAACCGAGTTCATCAAAAATGTTATAAATTTGGTATGCACAAGAAAGCATTGTTTCAAACCACACTGTTGATGTGGTATAATAAACATAACTTGTGTGTATTTTTGGTAGAAGTTTCAACACCGCACATGTTTGCATCCTGACTATAAATAGAGTTGCTATTCTTATCAATAATAATCTTTCATTGATTAGATTCATTCAAAGATTTAAGAATGACATAAACCAATATGGTGGAGTGTTGACAAACACACCTTTTGAAACATTTGTTTGCCAGAGCAAGTTTGGATTGATGCTCCGATCATCTGAGACAATTTAATTTATTGAAAACACATTCAACGTAATACATCAGTACAATACAGCAAAAAACATGAAATGTGCTATCGAAAAAAAGAAGTAATAATATTAAAGCAACTATTCTTTGATTTATTTGTTAAGTTAAATTCGATATACATAATTCATTATGTTTTCTATAAATGCTATTTCATTATTTGTACTTTACGTGCATCCAATCTACCCTTCTAATAAGCATAAATATATTTGTATCAAAAACAGTAAAAGTCCAAAAGAGAGAACATTAATCTTTTTTATTTTTTTGAGATACTTTTCAATGTCTCTACGTGAGTGTTATATATACCAATTCTGGCATGCATACTGTTATAAGTTTTAGACATGCGGATCAGAGGAGAGTTAGAAGGATAATTTGTTCTTGAACATTGATAATTGAAAGTAATCGATTGTCTTGTCCTCATGTGTGGTTTTTCAAAATTAAGTGAACTTACTAAATTAAGATAACAAAATAAAAAACCATAAGAAAATGTAACTAATTGAACTTTATGCACACAAAACTAAAAATTGCTTTGTTGATTCTCCGAGTGCTCGAACCATCAACTCAGACTTGCTTTTAAACAAAGAAACACATTTCTGCCAACACTTTATGATTTCTTAAATGCCTTATTTATTAAAAATACACCCTTACTTTTAATGTAAGGTTAGGTAGAGTAGTTTCCAAATCTCGTGGCACGCGAAATGCGCAAAAGGCGGAGCTTACTGCACAAGAAAGAGAAAGAAAATTGTAAAAATCATGCATGTAAGGCCACCCGACTAAAATTTGTCTTCTGTGCATTGAAGGTCGCATGCCACAAGATTTGGAAACCACTATATATCAATGAGGTAGCCTGCATTTGGTTTAATTGCTAAAATTGACTGGTTTGAAACCTTTTGAAATAAGTTCCAAAAAGTTCCTCACTAGAACACAACTAATGTTTATTTTATATTATGCTGCATCAAAAGTTATTCTCATATTTCTATTGTAATGGTAGTAATGAGTGCTTGCTAAATGATGAATGTTAGTATGTTAATTCTACAATTATTCCTTTATCTCTTGCCTCAAAAATATGAGAATGAAATACAGTGATTGTGTATTTTTGCTTGTAAACATGCTATAAAAATTCAAATTATGTAATATTTCTGTAAAATACGGTTTTTGTTTTGTTACAACTGTATGTTGTGTGTATATGCTTGTATATTTAGTGTGAAGACTATTTTTTGTGAAATTTAATAATTAATAATTAAATGTATAATATAAGGATAATTTGACACTTTAACATTTCAAATCTTTTCAATACTTTACCAAGCAACAAATTTGTGTTTTCACCTTATTTTTACTTTTATTTTATTTTACCAAATCTGTAAAATCCAAATTGAAATTTCTAAATTTTTGTCCCCAAATCACTTTTAAGAAAAGTCTGTTAATGTTTACATACTGTCCTTGTATTATAAAATGCGCCATATTAGTGTAAATATCGTGTATGTTTAGAAAGATGTTAAGTAAAAAAAGGAATAACTAAAAAAGTGATATAAGTGTCTTCGAGTATGTCTAATTATAACTGAAACTGTTTGGTATGAAACTATGAAATATGTCTCGCAAAAAAACTAACATCGAGGAATTTTTGCATGCCAATTCTTTGACGAACACTTTTTCAAGCATTAAGCACCAATATTTGGTAATGGATAAATGTTTTTTTATTATTAGCATTTTATACTTTTATTATGCTACTGTTATTAATGTACTTGTCAATGTTTATTTGTTAATAGTTGCATAATGTGTTGTAAATTACAATTGCAGAATTGTAGCTTATATGTAAAAATTCCTACAGCTGTTTTTATAAGCAAAACTAAAGTCAAATACTGTCATTAGTTACTAATAATATTAACAGTAAATTATTATACCCAATGGTAATGTTTAGTCAAAAGGATTTAAATTTGCATAGCATGAATAAAAGAATTGTATTCTGCCGCAGTTTAATTTTTTTTCTGCCTTGTAGGGGATATAGTCAGGAGACTTTTCCATCACTTGTACTTTGGTTGAAACAATAGTGTTTGGGGAAAAATTGCAAAAATGAACTAGACATAGACAATATTATTTAGCCTGCATCTGTATCTGTAGTTTTGAATTCAACATTTTTTTTTTAATTAATATAAAACTGTAACAGTAACATAACTAGAAATGAAAATTAAAAATAACAATAACAAACTATTACAGCCTGAAAATGAAGTTTTTACGGTTTTATTCATAAACTGTTATTGTATTCCAAAACAGGCACAGAAGCTTTGGCACTTTAATGAAAATTGGAATAAAATGTTGATTAGGCAACTGTAAAACACATTTAGCATAAACGGAAATTAAAGCCTGAAATTAGTAGTGTTTTTCTTTTTTTCTCTTCAGATAGCTTGAGTCACCTGTGCTTCGCACAGAGAGTCTTACAAATCGACACAATGCGGGCACTTAAAATAGTAAATTGACGTGTCTTGGCATTTGCCTAATAAAACAATACTTCTGAAGATACAGATTTTTCGTCCTTAGAGAGTGGTTTTGACGTTGGAGAAGCAATCTTTCTAATTTTCACGTTTCTAGCCTTTTCTGTTTGAACTCATTGATTTTGGGTTTCACATTTATATATAATAGATTTGCTCTATATTCAATAGTAAATAGGAGATTTTAGTTAAATATAGGAGACTCCTCCTAAAGATAACAAAGTTGCAAGCCTATATTGAAGCCACCTGTAGTGGAAATGAGATTGAAGCAAAAATCACCCTTAGTGCTTTCTCACATTGACAGTTTAAAATTCGACTACTGATTATCTGCGAAAACCTAGTAGTAGTCAGAAACAAAAAATTGTAAAATCGCCAGATCTGGAGGTCTTTCATCAGCTCTGGTAATGCTGATTGCAACTGTTTACTTTCTTTTTCCTCGTATCTACAAAATTTTGTCAATAAAATTGATGGAACAAGTACCTACATAATGTTGCGGTGATATCAAGGATACGCAACTGTTTCAACGATTTGGATTTAGCAGGTTTTGCCAAACAATTTCTGGAAAACAATCTCCCTTAAGTAGTATGTTAAAATTAACATAAATATGATATTACTTGTAGCACCGCACTTTTGATAATTAAGAGGGATTTAGGTTTATCCAGATCAGAAAAGATTTATTCAGCTCTGGTCAACACGTATCTACCAAGATCTTTTATTTTTTAAAAATTTAATATTACACAAGGCGTCGTTTGGAATTCATTTGTTTGTATGATGTGTTGTCCATTCTAAACATTTGAGACGGGAACACTTAAAATGGGCAACCTGTAATATATGTATTGATATAAGCCTATAAATTGTATATGAAATATCAAATCAATCATGAACGAATATAAAATAATCAAGGTGATAGATTCGTTTTCATTACATCAATACCTAAGGCAATCTAATGAGTTTAATCCCATTCTAGAACAAAGAGGATTTAATGAGCTTTAAGGATGTAGCATCGAGATTTTAATATAGAAAAATAATTGTGTATCTAATTTCAATTTAGATTAATAAATGTATTAACCAATTCTAAAAATAATATAATATTTGTATTTCAATATTTACATTTTGTTTCTAACTTAAAGGTTTGAATACAGTAATCATTCCAGTTCTTCTGTAATATGAAATAGAACAAATTAATAACGAAGAATTTTATGTAAGTAAATCATGACTTACTTAACTGTTTTCCCAGATTATCCAAGCATTTCCGTATCTTTACATTTGGGCCGCAACGTACCAGTTCACCTGCCATCATGTCGTGAGCCATTTTAATAAGTGAAACGAAATTTTGTTTGCCACATATTGTAGCCTGTAGTAATAAGAAAAACATAACTTGGTAATGTAACTGTTGAATTCGCACATAAAAATTACATACTTCTACAATATACTGTTTTGTATCCAACGGTGATATTACAGTGAATGGTTTTTTATCAACCTTCTCAGTCTTTCTTCTTTTACCAGGAGGAGCTGCACCATTCGATTCCATCTCTTTCAAATATTCCTTTTCTTCCTTCTCCATGTCTCTCTTTGGACAAGAACATACTCTAATATTCAATTTTTTACGCCCATACACGATTCCCCTACATATAAAAGTTTAAGAAATTATTTAGACCTCGTATAATGCACAACATCAAAACTTACCCTTCATCTTCTAAAGTAAAAACAACTTCGAATGGCTTTCGGTTTATACCAGATGGGCAAGAGTTTCGACACATGAAAGAATACATGTGTCGGACAGTATCCATCCCAGTTTGTGGAACACCAATAGGCACTAATACATTAAGATGTCTCTTTTCTTCCTTATTTCCATGATATTCCGCATTTACTGATTGGCAGCGAATTATATGGCCCCAGATGTGTTGAGGGATATCTGTCATAAAGAATCAAAATTAATAAAAGAAATACATTTTTTTTTAAATTTAGAATTTACTTCTGTTTGTTTCGTATGTTGCTCGAGTATGTGGAATACATCTTGACACTAACTCTTGTGCATGTTGTGGTAGACTAAATAATGGAGTTGCACGGATAAACAAATTCTTTATTTGAGCATTCCATTTAAAATCAACTGGAAAGGGATTTGCCACTGTTATGAAGAGCTTATTTAATATCGATGAATACTGAAACAAAGTAAAATAAATAATTCTGATAGGAAAGAAAGCATTAATTAATTCTATTGATGATCAGTATTCGAACTCAGATACTCTATCTACTGGTAAATTTATCATTAAAATGGTATGAAGAGAGTTCAAACACGAAGGTTAAGTTTTTGGAAAAAGATGAAGGTTATATGTAGTTGTCAATGGATTTGATGAAAGTGATCAAAAATAAAATAGAGCAATATTTGTTAGGTTCAAAAGTGGAAGTATTTTGGAGTATTATTCTGAAAAATTAAGACTACTAAAGTGGCATTGGTTATACAGGGATTGTCAAACTATATAAACGCTCAAATGAGAGACAGAAGTAGATTATTACAAATATTGATCTATCAATGTTGAAAAAAGAAGTATGCAAGCAACGCAATCGAACAACAGCGGTATTCACCAAAATACAATGATACAATAATAATGATTTGTTAGTGAATAATATAACAAACATTTTCTTAATTATACGATGAATACTAAGAACAAGAACAAGATAATTGTGGTGAAATTGCATTTATAAATGATATGGAAGTTAATGCTTTATTAGATACAGGGTCTGACATAGATATCATTAACAAGAAGATATCAATTAAAACTTTCAGTCTTTCCAACAGAGCATAACTGGTATAACGAAGTGTGGTAGTAAAACGAAATTGGAATTGCAGAAACAACTTTAGATCCATTCCCATTTCCGAAAATCAAAAAGATTATTAACAAATTTAGTGGTAGTAAATTCTTTACCAAAATTGGCATAAAGGATGGTTTTTGACACGAAGAAAACTAGAAAGTCTACTTCATTTGTTACTCAAGAAAATCAGTATTCACTCGCCTCTCTTTTGGGCGGAAAAACTCTTCAGCAAAATTCCAGAGTAATGTAGGAAATTTTAAGTGATTTATTGGACGAAAGAATTGTTATGTATATAGACGATATAATGCGTGGCGGATACACATATAAAGAAGAATACCAGTCTTAAGTCAAAATAATTTAAAAATAAGTTCTTCAAAAGTGAATTTTGTAAGGCAAAAATTGTTTTCTTAGGTAGAGATATTGATGATAACTTTAGGAAAATGAAATCTTAAATAGTGGATAAGGTGAAAAAAAATGAAAACCTATAGATGTAAAAATTGAAAACGAAAAAATTCACGGTTTGGTTTGAAGAATGCAAAGAATCGGTAAATGTAACTACGTCAGAATTTCTAACCCAAGATTGAATTATAACCTGTCTACCGACGCATCTTATATTGAATATGGCGCTATTCTGTATACCAGCGCGATACTATAGACGTTAAGAACAGATAGATGAGAGTAATACTTTTAATAAAAGCGAGATAAATTATATTGTTACAGAGAATAAGGAATGTTTTGCCGTAATAAATGCTGTAAAATATTTCAGAATTTACCACGATGGAAGAAAGTTTTCAGTTTATACTGATCATCGTGCATTAACTTATCTTTCGTCCAAGAGTGATTTAAGAAGTTGTATGTCCAGGTAGCAGCTATTTCTAAAATGTTCCCAACAAAATCAATGACAGTTTCTGGTCTAGCTTGCCATTTCAAGATTTGAAAAACGAGACGACGTATTATCAAGAGAAGTAGTTGGTGTTGGTAGAATTTTAAAATTGTATCATGACGATCCTGCTTCTATTACAAAATTGAAAATCGATTTTTCTGGAAAGGAATGTTCAAATATATCAAATTAAGAAAATTTAAACATCTGCAAAAACCAAACTTAATTCATAATTCCTATTTGCAAAAGAAGCGTACGAATATATTCATTTAGATTATGCAGAATTAGATAAAAGGAAACTATTCTTGGTTATAATAGATGAATATGGTATGAACCAATGAAAGTAAAATACTAAAGAGCTTATCAACATACAAACTGCATTTGAAAGCTCCGATTTTAACAGTCGAAAAAAAATTGAGAATCAAGTCAAAATCTGCAAAATAAAAAAGCAGCTGAAAGAAGAATTCAAGGACAAGCAGACAAACATAAAAAATTAAGTCTGGAGGTTTCATTTAATTAGGATATCAAAAATATGGAAAAGGTTTTGTCGAAACGGGCTCTTTTGAGGTTAGAATGATTTCTAGTAATGTCCATTACTTAAATAAAAAGGAGACTTGAAAAAGCTCATGTGTCTAATATTAGGCAATATCATCATAGGAATGATAATTTTCCTTTAGAAGGGGGGTTGTGTAAGCATAATCAAGTAGTCGCTGTAGGAAAGAGAGTAAATAGTAACCTGGGGAATAAAGGATAATATTGTCATAATAACTTAAATATTCTGCTAATCTGACATGATAAAATCATGAAATTATCCTAGCTTAATAAATGACATTTGGGGAAATCTTTGTTTTTCTAAGCATACACCATTCAAATCCAAAATGCTAAACTAAATTTTTCATTCTTAAGCAATTCTAACTTATTAAGATAATAAACTTACGACCCAGGGATTTTTGCATCCATGCGGATCAATAAATACTTCAAACTTAAAGGGATCTTCATAACCTTCATTGCCCAAAACAGAAGGTTGCCCAGTAAGTAGTGGTGCTACTAATGTGGGCAATAAATCCGGAATTTGTTGTGGCAGATCTTCATTAAATTGCTGTTGCATTGGAATTTGTTGTTGATGTTCTTGAGTTTCATGTAAATAGGGTTGAACTGGTTATTGATGTTCCTATAAATTTATGATTTTTCCCAAAAGCATAAAAAATACATTTCTAACATTCTTCTGGGTTTCAAAATTTATAAAACCATTGAAACAGCATGTTCAGAAAATTAATCTTGATACATTTTCTAATGTAACGTTTCGTGGCAAGGTATGTCCTTTTCAAGACGTAACATTTATAATTAGATTTGTGTTAATTCTAAAACCAAGCAACGTAAATCAAGAAATGTGTCAAAATTAATAAATAACTTTTAAGATATGCTGTTTCAATGGTTTAAAACCTAAAAAATCTAAAATAAAAAATAAAAATATAAATTGTACTTACTTGTGTTGGTTTATCAAAAAGCGTCATCACAAATTCACTGTTATCATAAATAAGAGTTAGAGGTAAATGTTATGCTGTTTTCACAAATGTTGCACACCTATGTATATACTGTACTAACTCACCAAACAAAGAGTATACTACAGGCTAATGTACGGACTTCCATTCCAAGAAATGTGCAGGACAGCTTTAAAACACCCCACCCCCTAATGTAAAAGCAAACGGCTTGCTATGTTATTCTTAAACTATCCCTACTTACTTTACTTATATTAATAATTATCTGTAAAAGAAATCGTGTTTGAACAAGTTTGAACTTTTATTAAATCAATACCAAGGATGATACATTATCATTATATCAAATCATGCCTGGTATTTTATTGTTTATTCATTTTCATTTGCTATTAAACGTGACTCTGTATGGTAACAAAAGTTAGTGTTCTGTGATTGTATTACAGTAACATCAAATGTTTTTAAATTAAAACCAAATATTTTATAAAAACAAATTATTTCTAGACACTAAAAGTTTACTTATACTTTTTACAATAATGTAACTTTTTGTTAACTATGATTTTACGTCCGTATCGTTCGACTACTTCCTTTTTTTAATTTTGGTTCCTATGGTATTGTATGCAATATAGTGGTAAAGTATTGCTGATGACAAGAAATTGTTAAGAATCTAAAAACAGAAATTTTCTGTTGGTTATTATTATTACTTATTAACAACCGCCCACAAAATATTAAAGTGCGATATAAACATTTCTTACATGCTGTTAATTACTTAATATTGTTAAAAACTAAGTTTGCAAAACCTGTCTTAAAGTACGAAAAAAATTATTAACAATGGCAGTGAGTAATAGCTTTGCAATTTCAACTACAAGTTTTAAGCAAGATATTTTCTGAATTCTTAAAATTAGTTTTTAACGGTTACAAATGCATTCATTCGTCGTAAATTATCAGTACAGGTACAAAGCGCCTTTATTATGTACTTTAGTAAAAGAGTTCCAGGTAAATCTTTATGAAGTGTCCATCACCAGTAATAATAAGAATTAAATACAAACAAATTAAATTTCCGACAGTTTGAAGGTAAACACTAAAAACCATTCATGTAAAAAATGATTTAAAAGCTGTCATTTCAAACTGTTAAAGGATAAGAATGCCTTTATTTCGAAAACGGTCCTTCCGAGAACTCTTTCTTTACTGTTAATACTTAAATATTCTGCTAATCTGACATAATAAAATCATGAAATTATCCTAGCTTAATAAATGACATTTGGGGAAATCTTTGTTTTTCTAAGCATACGCTTAAAGAGAAAATACACCTTTTCCTTATATTTGAAGCAAATAAAACTATCCTAGCACGATTATAACATATATGACAAATGCAAAAATTGAATAGAAAATCATATAATAAAAAGAACGAAGTGATATTATCAGATAAACAAGTTTCTATGTATTATTTATTGATACTTACCTATGGTTAGTTTAGTTATAAGAAAGAAGAAGAAATTATTTCTTTCTGTTCAATTTTATAAAATCGTATTAAGTACTGTCTTTAGTCTTATAACTATTCAGCTAATTTCTATTAATGATGATACCATACACTTCAATACAAAATTAAAGGATCATAAAAACATGCTTGCAATTTTTTATATTATTAATAAATCTCGGGTTATACAGGGTGTATCAAAAAGGTTTTACATAAAGTATGCAGAAAATTTCCCTTATAAATTAAAGACGTAAATCTCCTATTAAAATTTTCCTTCGACGTCTAGTGTAGCTTTTTTCCAACTTATTAATTTTCGCATTCTGCAATTTTGTACAACTGTGTGATGTATTAGTATGCTGTGCTTATTCAAGTTTCATGTCAATAAAAAACCAAATGTTATTTATTTGTCAATATCGTAAGAACTAGGCTGTTTAATAAAAACTAAAATCACTTCTTGATTGATCTGAACCAGAACACTCTTCTTCAAGCAATCAAAAACAATCCCAGAAAAAGCACACGAGGTGTAACGCGAGAATTAGGTCTAAACCATAGAACTGTTCATGGGATTCTCCAAGAAGAAGACCTATAACCTGGTCATATTACTGGTGTACAAGAACTTCTGACTGAAGATAATAATCGAAAGATCCAATTTATCGAATGGATATTAAATCGTCATAAAAATGATTCCAATTTTATTTCATGCATTCTTTGGATCTATGAAACTATGTCCTCGCGTGGTAGCGTATTTAATATGCACACTGAGGAAAACCCTCACGCATTAAGAGAGCACTATCATCAACAACGTTTTAGTTTAAATATTTGGGCAGGAATAATAATGCTGAAAGTTTTTGCAATTTCTTTGAGAAGCCCTTACTTGGAGGAAGTAATTTTGAACATTTGCTCTAATGTTGTCTTTTTTAAGTATTTGTGATGCAAACTTTCTAAATCCTATTAAAACATGTTTTTGTAATTTTTGTTTAGTTCTGTGAACATGTGACACGAAGACCGCGTGAACCAGAACCATAACCATAATTTTTCAATACCGATTCAACCATGAACGCATGGTACAATAATAGAATTATGTTTAAATTAATATTTCTTATTTATCTCATAAAACCAGAACTGCCCCGCAGGGCAAAAAGACGGTAGCTCTAAAAACTCATAGTTTTGAGATATTGAGTGAAATGTGTTTGGCTTTTTTCACGTTTGTATCGGATGGAGCATTCTAGAAATTGGTATGCATCAATTATTCTCAATGTTAGGACTTTTTTGCTTGGCATGCATATAGTGAATCTCAGTGTAAAGAATCCAGCAATACTCAAAACTCAGTTTCGTTTTTGCTATGTAGAGCAGATAAGTCTTCTCAGGTAAAGCCCTTCCCACAATTATTATCAAATTCCGACTACGGGCCTGCTTCCTACTGTTATAATATTTTTATAAATAAAAGAATCTTGAATAAAGAAAACGTTTTTCGAACATTTCAGATTTAATCTACGCAAAGACAGGGTTGGTCTCAGGCAATCCGTAGAAAGAGATGTAGACCACATATCTAAAAGACAAATGCAGTAAATAGTCTAAATTAGTTAATTTAGAGGGCGCAGACACGGTCTATTCGAAATTCAGTACGTGCCATCATTTAACTCGATCACGAAAAAAAATGAGCTCAAAGAAAAACTTGTTCTTAAAACAAAATAAAATTAATTTAATATACTACGTGGAATTCTAAAATGAGAAGTATAGTAATTAAGTACTGTCTTATCTTTTCATATTCTTGTGATTTGTCACTCTAATGCGATGGTCCATTGGATCGAATGGTTAATCACATGCTAATTTTGTCGTGTTAGAGCTTTCACAAGACCCTCTAACTTTGAAAAAGGAAGTCAAATATTTTGGAAAAGGGTAATTTTTTTCTAGTCTATATTGTGGAATTGCTTTTGGCTAGAGTAGTATTTCTCAATATCTTACGGCTTTAGTTATATGCACTTCACCCACTTTCCGAGGAACATCATTTTAGACCCTGAATATTGTGGACCAAGACAATTTACTCCCCCGGATAAAATTCACATGGAATGCGTTTAAAATATTTTTACAAATCAATGTCTTGTGTCTCGTCTTGGATATTAAGGCTTTAATAAGACCAAAACATAAAATCGATCTACTTGATCCTAAATCGATGTCTTGGTTTGGTGATTGTTTTGGAAGATTTTGTCAAAGAACGTAAAAACTATATCTGCCAATTGCTAAAAATGATTTTTCATCTTTATTATTCAATGCTATGAAAGGGAAGCGAAAGAGGGAATGGTCAACATACTTTAGATAATCTTTGTATTGGACAGACTAGCTCCGAATAGAGCATGCATTTAGGCCTTTTCTTTATTCATCACTTTTTTGTTATTTATATAGCTCAGTAAAAGATTTTCAGCTTAGATAACACCAACTGACTGGTGAAGAAGATTCATCTTTATTTTTATTAGTTTCGATCCAGTAATTCGGACAAATTCCAAAGATTCGTTTGTATATTCTCCAACTACCAAAGAACTGTTACTGTTACTGTTATTATACAGGTATGGTGCCAGGCAAAACATATCTTCAAATGTGTAGGTTTTTCAAACCGTATGATAGTATTTACGTGCTTATCGATCTGTTCGAACTCTTAGACCATTTGAATTACCCGAACTTTCTAGTTTGATCTGACTTCGATGAATCGGTCGAATAAGTCAAGTTATTTAAATTGGTGAAGCTTTTTCTACCAACAGTTATTTCCATGTTGGGAAATTTATTTACTATAATGGTCTTTGTTATTTTAAAAAGTGTCTACAAAACTAGAAACTCGGAACATTGTAAATTACCTACATGGTCATTATAGCTAATTGTGTTAGTTCATTTTAAGATTACATTTAAGGTCAGTGACGCAACACCTAAGTCAGCCCTCTCCCCCATTGCGGACGCCGATTTATTCAGAAAATCGACTTTCGCTTGATGAAGATTTTTGGGAGGATATTTTAGGTTTTATGGAGGGACTGAGCCCATTAACAATGTCTAAAGTTGGGGATCCTCCTCACCATATATATTTTTCATTTTTTTTGTTTATTTCTTAAGTCTTCTTCTAGTTATTCAATAAAATAATTATTTTTTATTTTCTCGGACTAGTAATAAGGGGTGGTAGAATGTTGAGTGATACATTTTCTTTAAAGGTTGTTGAATTTTGCACTCATTTTCAAAATTTTTTTGAAATTGTTTATTGAGATTCTTTGTGTTTGTTTTTAGTGTTGTTAGAATTTGTAAAGACAACAACATTAATAATTAGTAGCAATTAGTAAATAGTCTGATGTATTGTGCATTTGTTTTCTTACAATTAGTATTAGAAGTGTTAGGATAAAGCATTTTAGAAATAAGTGGAAAGACTGTTTGGTTTTACCTGGTTTTACTTTTTACGTATAGTAATGGACATTAACCTCACCTGTCGTCTTTAAAATTGAAATTCTCGAAAATAATAAAAATAGACACAGCATGTCGGCGCCAGTCAAAATTTCGATAACTTGTCTCGTCTCAATCCCTTGGCTCTTGCCGTCAAGCTGTTAGTCAAGTGAAATATTTTTTTCTTTGTTAACACTAACGTAGAAACACTCCATGTAACTTAAATAAATAAATTTATATTTAAGCATTATAGTGTCTTTATTTTATGTAAAACATACAATAACAAAAAAAAGTTAAAGAAGCATTCTTCTTGTTTATCGAGAATATACAAGTAGTTGTGTTATAAAATTATAGAAAGACAATAATAATGGAAAGGGGTAATGAAGCTAAACGTAAAGTTGCCAAACAATTTCGAAAAAAACTTGTTAATGCAGTTTCAAAACAAACACTTTCGTAAGATTTCCAATACATTTTTTACATAGGTCCCACATAATGTAGGGTTACTAGACGTCCACTTTTTCCCAGACATGTTATTTATTGTGTCCGAAATAGCTCTTTTTTGAATAGAAGTCTGGGTTTCGAGAAATATTCATTAGGGTGCTCTGATAATTTTGTTTCGAGAATGATTGACGGTTGCTTTTGTGAGTTATTTTTCTTTTGAGTGACTTCTACAAAAGGAATTTTCATCAAAGTGTTGGTTAGGCTTCATTAGAAAAAAATTGTTGTGGACGTGGACAGACAAATAGACCCACAGAAGATCAATACTGACCAACATTAATTTGGTGACATGAAAAAGTGGGCTTTGTCCCCGTCCACCTACAAAAAGAGACTGACATCTAAGTTTTTTTTTTGTTACGTACCCATTGGGTTTCTTTTCCCTTTATCTGTTGGATTTTTGTTTGTCGTTATTCACTTTAGTTGTTGATTCATAAAATCTTGCCTATATATGACGCTGCTCTGTAGGATTGAAGTCTCTGGTTAGTTTATGGAATTCTACTTGGATTGAAGTGAATTTCTAATTATTGGTCAAGACTAGAGAAGACAAAACGCAATGAGTGTGATAGTAACGTAATTCTGAATGGGATAAAGTATATAATTAACTGTCAAAATCTTTTTGGTAGTAGTAGTTCAACAAATATCAGTGATTCGATAATTTTATGGATTTTTAAACTTATGTAATAATATAGCTGGATAGTCAATTCAAAAACACTACAAATCAATTTGTGAAGTATGAATTTATTCTTGATTATTATTTCTTTGGTTTCATTGGTGTTTTTGCGTTGCACTAGTACTTGCTTACTTACTTCTGCTGATTCAAGAAAGTGTTACTCTGCTATCAAATTTTTCCTAATGATCGCATATGACACATCAAACTTTGAGTTAACGTACACATCAAAATTCTAGTTTTGCATTATGGCGCTTTTTACTACTTCCTGTACTCTTGAACTTTAAAAGAAACCACTTTTGGGCAAGTTCAACTGTGAATTTGAGTTTGAATTTGATCACAATCCCTATTGTTGTAGAGATTATTGCAATAAGAATATGGTGAGTTGCATACAAGTTAATAATTTAACGTTTGGGTCCAACTAGATTATAAACATATCTTTATATACCTCGTTTTCATACCATTCTCATAAACTTCGGACAAAATTAAGTTATCTGGTTAACTAATCAACAGCAGCATAATCTTTATTTTCAATGGTAACCTGATTACACCATCAGAATGATTAGTAAAGTTTAGAGAAATCTCAAAAACTTTTGTGGCGTGTTTTCTCAAAGTTAGTTAGTTATATTATGTAAGCAAAACAGATATTGAGATGCAGTTGTGTAATTATCTAGAATTACTGGAGCAACCAAAAGTAAATCTAGAATTTAGAGGCGTAGTTAGAAAAGTGGTTTTGCGATGTTTTGTAGAGAATTTGAAGACATATTGGAATGTGGGTTTGCAATTGTGATCTATAGACTAATGAGAGAAAAAGGAAAATAGTGGAAGTTTATAGGCGTGCGGCTGGGGTGGACTTACGACTTTTTTGGTGGAGTTGAGAAGATATCAGAATGTGGTTATATAGTTATGATCGACGGGGTACATGGGAAAAAAAGGAGATAGTGAAGATTCATAGGCGTGTGGTTGAGATGAACTTGTGGATCTTTCTTTAGAGAAGGAGATATTAAAATGTGACTTTGTAGTTATGATTTGTGGGATAATAAGGAAGAAAGGAAGAGAATGGAAGTTTATAGATGTAGTTTTTGGGTCAACTTACTTGCTGGTTTATTTTGGAGAAGTTGAGGAGATATCGGGATGTTATGATCCGTGTGGGTTAATGGAGAACAAAGGTAGGGAGGAAGTTCCTAAGCGCGCAGTTGGGATGGACCTGCGAGGTTTTTCGGAAAAGTTGGAGAGATATCTGTATGTAACTTTGTAATCAGGATGTATGAAAGACGTAGAAAAAAAGAATCGAGGTCCACAGACAGTCGAAGGGAGATTTTTTCGTTCCGCGATTTTGACGAAATTGACGGGGGCGACTACACCAAGAGCTATCATCGGTGTTGGTGTGGTAATAAGGTTAAAATCTCTAATCCGTGTGAAGACAGCAACCGCGATTAGCAACCAATTCTTCGATGACTGCCGAATACCATCAACATACCGCTTAAAATGGGTCAAGAATTGAGATACACCCTTCACTATAAAGCTGTAAAAGTTAAATTAGTTTGCAACACAACCTATCAGGGTAAAACTCGCCCCAGAAGGTAAATACACCGACATGGTGTCTGAGAGGTAGTCTGTTCCACTTTTGCACTAGACTGAAAAAATACAGCGTACCCTTTATTATCAAGCTGTAGAATGCAGATTTCTTGCTACAGAAAGTCTCGTACAGAACCGAACCGAGAACTTTGTTGTTCTGTGTTTTTTCTGTAAATTATTGTTTTTATTTATTTTTAAACACGTATGACCATACAAAGACCTATAATCCCTCCAGGAAGAACCTGCTTCAGGAAATTCTGAACAGATTTGAAAAGAGTGACAAGATCTTGTGGTTTGTTTTTACAAGTTAAATACTTTGATTGAAAAGCTGTCTTGTAATAATTTTCATTTTAATTCAATAGGGTATTTTATCTTTTTGTTTTTTATCCTTTTATTCTTTATCAATGCAAATACATTTTTAATCAATGGACTGCTTGAAGTTAAACTTTCAATCTCATCGTATGCAATATTCGGACTGCACCTTTTTATCAAACGTTCTGTTTGAGATAAGAGACTTTTACTTCCAGACTCCATATAAAAGCTAAACAGAAATTGCAAATACTAAAATTTGTACAAGTTAAACTAATGGCTTATTAGACGTCTTTACAATAAAAATGTAAAAAGAACTCTAACAACTACATACAAGTAAAACGTTAATATGATAACAATAATATACTACTTAAATCATAAATATTATCTGCAACTACAACTAAATAAACAGTTTACTAAAAGAAGGGCAGTAAAAACAACTAAAACAAATCTAAAAAATGTGACTGACTTTGCTTTCTAAGGTATAAGATGTTTATGATTTGAAATAATTTTATCTGTGTAGGCAAACAGTAGGTCAACTGCAAGGAGTACTTAGTTAATGTGAAGAACTTGAAATTAATACTATTATTAAATACAGCAAAAATAGAAATCTAACCATTATGATGTTCCCTTCAACTCTTGAATATACAACGAACCACGTATAAAAAACTTTAAAAAAATGCAAACTGAAAAGAATGTACTCTCTAGTATAACAATTAACTTAAGGGTTGTATTTAGTAGTTTCAGAGAGAATGCTGCAGACTGAAATTTTCTCAAATTTTGCAAGCAAATACAAACTTTGTCTTTCACTTTTAAAGTGATATCAATACCTGTAGTTATTTAACTCATCAATAGTTTTATGTCTATGCATCGAAAAATTAGAAATTCATTTTCTAATCAAAGTTATTAGCATTAATTGACGTAAATTGGCAAGTGATTAACTTCACTATTGGTTAGAAATTGAAAAAAAGGAATGCACTGCCACATTTTGCCTTGTTTGAGCGTCAGTTGCATCAAATCAGAATGTCGTTATCGTTTATGTGTAGACCACAATTTGCATGCAACGCAAAATTGAATTATAGAAAACATCTGTAGAATTTAGGCAACCTCTTTTGCAAATACTGCCGGAGGTTAATTTTTACCTGCACTTTACTGGTCATAAAAGTGTCAACAGTAACTTTGTACATTTCCTTTGTTGTGCATACAAACTAATTCTATTCTTCTTCAACAAAAGCTTGAAAGTGAGTCGTTAGTAAGTAGCCATAAATAGTAAATCTCAAAAATTGACTTGCTAACAAATTTATTTTTTAATGTAGGTGCATGGTAGGTATTTTTATTAGTGGGCACACGTAATACAGAAATTAGAAGAGGTCTTTATCGTAGCTATTAATTAGTAATTAATAGTAATTCCAAGTCCAAAAATCAAAATTTGTGTGAAATCTTAGTCAGCAATTGATTATATGATAATAGAAAATGTATTTTTGTACCTTTTCCTATTGTTTTTTCATATTTACGGCTCACCTTTGGTAATGCAAAAAAAGACAATAATTTTCTGAAGTGAGGTCTCAAGTAGCAGCTTGTACGCAAAAATGATTAATTACAATAATAAAATTAAGACTATCGACTATCGCAGATGTTTGATACCCTCCTTTTCTACCTAAACTGGAAAGCCTCTCTTTAATTTTTTGATTGTAGAATTTCAAAATTTTATTGCCATTGTAGTAGCATACTTCACAGCTTCTGTTGGCGATTAGCATGCTTGAATACACCCAGCAGGTGTTGTTTTGAATCGCTCTTGTCGTCACGATTCTAATGATGTAAATATGATAGGATTATTTTGATTCTGGTTTTTTATGTTGAACCCTGCTGTCATTAACTGTGATAATTGCTGTTCTTCTTCAAAATTTTGGTTAAGCACATGATTCTTGAAGTAACCCCAGAGGAAAGAATCTAATGGTGTTAGATCAGGTAATCGTGCAGGCCAGAGTACTGCTGAATGCATTAACTTATAGCATAAAAAACGAAAATAACTCTATCATGTTTACATCGGTAGAATCCTGACAACAAGAGCTATTTAAAACAATTTTTAATTGTTATTCCGCTCATTTGGAAAAATGAGGTTGATGATGGTTACTCGAAACCGAAACGTTGTACATAAATGTTGTTAGCGTATTTTATAAAGCGCAAAAAGTGGAAACGGAAAAGTGGTTTTAGTTTCCCGATATCTCTTGAAATAAATGAAAGAAAAACTAAAAACAAAAATCGAGAAATCAACATTTTTTTCAGTATCTCAGAAACTATTCAAGATATCTAAATTTTGCAAACGCGAACAAAAGGTCCTATACCTAGCCAACTTTTATCCTATTTAGCCGATCCTGTATCTCTTACCGTTTCCAAGATCCCCACGCTGTGCATCCTTATCTTGGACACACTGTATAGTGTACACTTAAAATTCATATCTTCGAAACCATGGACACCAGATTTTAAGTGAAAGAGAGATTGATTACAAAAATTAACTATCATTAATAAAAAATACAATTAATCAAAAATTGTTCATCCCCATCAATTATATTTTCAAAAAGTAGTAATATACAGGGTGATCATTTTAAAACTTCCCATTCTGAATGTTTTGAAAACCAAATAGATATTGGAATAAATCCAAGGACATTTTCTTATACCGGGATGGAAGACTAAACTATGTACAAAGTTTTCGATTAAAATTCTACCTTTAAGCTCCAGCCACCCCCACTTTAAAATTTTAAATTGGATGATATGGCATGTAGCACATAAAATTAAAGGTCTTCAATACCAAAATGTAGTGGTGTTTGAAAAAATCAAATCGGTGGTTGGTTTTCGAAGAATTAATTTTTTTATTTTAATAAAAATGCATTATTAAATTTATCGTAATAGATGCTCGAATTGCGCTCCGTTGGTTGCTAGGCAATGATAAAGCCTATTTTACTTTACTTATCTAAACTTACGATGAATTTCATTTGATTTGATTGATGCATGAAAACAAAAATTATCTAATTTTAGTAAATCACTAGTATAATTAGACTGCAATTTGTTGCTTATCATCAACTAAATCTGGAGAATAAAGAACTTACACATATTATTATGTACTTTTCTTGTTTTATAACACTTGGCCAAAAGACCTCAAAAGTTCATCTCAAGAACAATTAGAAGTTCACAATTTTGTTTTCTTTCTACATACCATCGATTTATCAAGCTCAAGTGTAAACAGTTTTCATATCATTAGAAACAACCCCAACCCACAAACCGAACATATTCTTGAGTAATTGTTGTTATTACGATGTTGATCTATTTTTGTTGTACTCTTTATTGTTATGGTAAAGTAGAAGGATAATTTGAAAACGATAGAATAAGCATCTTTGCGTGTGATATATCCAACCGGCTTTGTGAATCTATTCAGTCAAAAACATCTGGAAATGCAAATCATAACCACGACGAACTTTGTTTTGTTACTTTTTTCAAATTTCGGCTGCCATTTTGACTATGTTTCCAAAGAGATCAAAAAACGAAGACACCACGTTGTCTTTAGTTGTTGATGTAGAATCCAAATCTGAAGTCAGAATTTCAGAATTAAAAAAAAAATGCAGACAGACAGACCGACAGACAAACAGACAGACAGACTTCGCAAATTCAGGAACGACTCCTTTTGAAGTTCGTTGAACATTGTCTTAGTTGTTTGCGTATACACGACGTAAACCGTCAGTGCCATAGTAAATTCTTTGACTCTACCGTTTCTTACGGGTAACTGCCTCTCTATTCTGGAATCAACCAATTCAAGAAGATTACGATTCATGTAAAAATTGATACATCTGTCAATCACTTTCTCTTCCCAAAACTTCCCGTCTTTAAAAATCTTTTGAATACTAACACCTTTAGGGGTTCAAAAAACAAATAAACAATATTTTCTCTGAGCAATATGTAACTGATTATGAATCTGCAAGTAATAGTTATGTTTCATATTTAGTTTCATCTTACCATTTATAAAAGTACACCATTTTTTCAAGTTCGGCACATTTTGAGCAGTGTCTTAGACACGTAGCAATCCGCCTCTTTTGAACAGGAATAATTGGCACATTATGCACTATTCTCTGCAATTAACAACATAAAGTATGACCTTTTAGTTTTATGAAATAAAATATCAAAGCCAAACGACATCGCCAGTCGAAATCTGACTGTCCCTTCTCCATTTCCAGACCAAATGGTTTTTCATTTCGCACATCCATGTCTTTACTTGGTGATACGTGCGGAAGACATGGTAAATATACCCTGTCTCATTTCTATAATTCCAATCCATTTCAAATTTCTAGCGTTTTCAAAGTTAGATTTAGATTACACGTATTAGTTAAATACATTTATGATTAATTAGTTAACAGCAAACCAAAGAACAACAATAATCTAATGGGAGTAGCACAATAAGGTATTGTTACAGACACGACAAAAATTTAGCAGGAATTATAGAAACGAGACAGAGTATAGCAGCATCTTGCTGGCAGTAGCAGATTTGCAAAAAGCTGATAGCGCAAAGTGTCTAATGTTGTTGCTTTGTCACCACCATAAAGATGAAGAAGTATACGTTCCCCTGCCTCAGCGATGGTTAAAACACTGGCATCAGGATCCCTGAAGATAGTTGCAAGTTCATGCAATGCTGGCTTGTTCTGAAACCGAGTGCGGAATTTGGTTTTTCTAGAACCGAACAGGGAAGACGTGGTGTCACGCCTACTCAAGGCGTGAAGAACAAGAAGATTTTCAGAACAATATTTCAGAAGTATTATCTCTTCCAGGTTTTCGGAAATAAATGGGGAGATGTTGAGCCAAACTTGTCAAAAGAACTAACAAATCAATGTTCTCCCAGATGATTTTCACAGAATCATATTCTGCAGCGATGAACATAGCGGATATTACAATAAGTACATCAGCGTCTTCTGTTGCCTGCTTCACAGCAAGATTTCCTTGTATGAACGTCTCCTTAACTATTTACCTATTAACTATCTTTGTAACTATCTACCTACTCATGTTGTAGCAAATGTAATGTAGGGATTCATAGTCATTTTTTTCGACTTCCAAATCAGGAGATATATCTTCAAAACTACGCTCTTGTGCACATATTCGCTTGTGAATTCATTATAATTTGTTTCAATATCCAATTCAGGAGATATTCCTCCATTATCACACTCCTCCACATATTCACTTGTGGACTGATCATTATTTGCTACTAAGTAATAGATATAAAATTGATAACCTGATTGTAATGCTACAGGCCAATCTTTGTTCATTATAAAGAAAGTAATAACAGAATTGCAACCCTACTTGTAAATAGGGCGATAGGCATAGTCAAACGATTGATTGATTGAGATTTAAATAATCAAAATATTCATTCATGTTATGTGAAATTTTTAAATTGATGTTAAATGGTTAAACTGTAATAGTTTCGAATATTTCCTTTTCATTTGCAATACTATTCTTTCGTATCGTCATTTACTTTATACCTGAATCATCAAATATAATTTAGCGTAGTGCTGAAGATATGTTACATTTGGAGCTTCTAGGAAAATTGCACTTTTTAAGTTGTTACTGAATATGTACAGAATATTGTCTTTTAGATCAATACAATACTTCAATTTCGAAGTATTCTTGATCTTTATGCTTTTGATGCATGTTCTTATATACACTATATTTATTGGCATTTGTAGTGAACTTATAAGAATAACAAGGAACGCTTAGTATTTAATATAATTTTTTACTTTATTAAAGAAACAACGAAATATTAGCAAAACGCGTAAAACTGAATTTAACTCAACGTTGTGGATTGTGGTTTATGATATCTTTACTAATCAAATTTTAAACTCGTACAGTCATTTAAAAAAGTTCATTTAAAATCAATTTTACAGTTACCCATTAGTATATCAGATAGTGTTAACACCTGATATGCGTTATCCGAATGATTCTAAGTTGAAATTGAATAATTTTTAATTCGGATAATTTTACTTGAGCGGTAACAAACTATTATTAATAATATAAATTGTCCGAATAATCTTTAAATATCTTCAGATAAACACATAATTGAATCATCCTATAATCGTCATTCGATTATGCGTATCACTATACTACCATTGCTTTTCTGGGAATCTCAAAGAGAACCAGCTTGTTTTAAAAGTTTCTTTTTCCAAGAAACTTTAAAAATATTATAACTGGAACTTTCAAATTAAGGACTAGTGCAAAAGGGAAACCAGCACAATATTAGAATAAAACCGAAAGAGTTTAAAGTCCTCACAAATCTCCTAATTTACAACTGCTTTTGTTCAATTATATTTCAGTTCTACCTGCTGTTCTCGTATCCTTCGGCGTTTGCTGCTTAACTGGTTATCTATTTTTAGGCGTTGCCGCAAAAATGGAAATATTTTTCTCACGCTACTAAATACAACCCTTAAACTCAAAAACACCTCAAACTATAATATTTAATACCGAAGGAGAAGCATACTACTTCTTTCAGGAACTTCGGGAAAAAAACTAAAGATTATTTTTCAAAATGTGCCTATGTGCATGTGTGTTTATAAATTTATAATTGTGAGATGCTGTTAAAATAATGGATAAATAGGGAGTTCCTTCATTCTAGATGTTAAATGCTATGATGTGACGAAACTATTTATGTAACTTTAAGTTTCTCACACACTATGTTTTGATTTTAAATTGCCCAAAAAAATTTATTACAATTCTTTCTCTATACTAGGAAAAAAATTTAAAAAATTTGTCAAACAAATTAAAATATATTAGTCACGCCTACACTTAAATGCTAAGCTAGCTTATCGCTTAAGGTCACAGTTCACAGCATGCCGGTCGGGGTCTTAAAAAGTAACTCGACCAGCCCTAGAAGCAACTTTTACTTGGAGGGTCAACTTACAAATTATTACGAATTCAGTATTTATATTCCAAAAAAGCAATAGCAGATAAAATTATGGAGAACTGCGTATGTTTTGAATTTTTCTTAATTTAACTAGAAAAGTGAGGCGTAGGGGTAAGTAGACATTTTTTCTAACTCATAAAACAGCTAAACAAAAATGCTTTCTAATAGTTGTTCCATTAATTAAAATATTCAACCGAAATTTTCAGAATCTTTTAGAAATACTGTAGCAAAAAAGCACAACAAATCTGGAACCCATATATGTACCTATTTTGGTTACGTAGTTACATCCAAAGAAATTATACGTATCCCTCGAACTTGATTATCGCAAAACTTTTAACATTAAGCCTGCCTCCAATGCAAACTACATAATTGAATAATTAAGCTCAAATTTTCAGAACCTCTTAAAAACACAGTAGCAAACAAGTGTTGAAGATCTGTAACTGATATCTGCATTAGCTAAAACGTTATATCTAAAATTCTCACTATATCTATGTTAATAAGACTCATATTTAAAATATGCAGAATAGTACATAAACAATTAAGCAGTGAAGTGCGTGAATTATTAGGCATCAACCATTTTAATATTCGTCATTTACAATACATTTCAAAAAATTCCATTAAAAGTTCCGAAGTAAAACGTTAAACGCACACCACAACGTATTTTTAGTTACATTGAATTAAATTAGTTGTCAACCAATCATTGTTTTATCTAGTACTGCAACTATAGCATATACCTCGGACACTCAAAACAAAATCGGCGTATTTCCTTTAGGTGATTAATTTAACTAACCTAAAGTTTCTATTTCTTTTGGCTATTGCGACAATCCGAAAGGCCGACCCTTAGACAGAATGCTGGTATGTTTAATTTTGAGGGTGAGTTTCACCCTGATAGACTCTGTTGCAAGAAATTTAACTGCTAGCGTTTGATAGTAAAGGTACGCTGTATTTTTTCAGCATAGTGCGAAAGTGGAACAGACTATCCCTCAGACAGCATGCCGGTATATTTACCTTCTGGGGTGAGTTTTACCCTGATAGGCTGTGTTGCAAGCTAATTTAACTTTTACAGCTTTATAGTGAAGGGTGCACGTCAAGTTTTGAGCGTAATGAGACTAGGCATTCCTTAAACACCCACTTTAACAGGTATCGGGTTACAGTCTACAGTTTTATACGTTTATGGTATTCGGCAGTCATCGGAGAATTGGTTGCTACTCGCGGTTATTGGCTTCACGCAGGTGAATTTCTAATGATTTGACTTTTTAGTAGTAAGGTGTTTAATACTTAAAGCAGTTAGTAAATTATCGAAAGTTCATTTTAGATAATGGGTTTACCCTAACCTAAAAATAAATTAATGTTTTTTAGTTGGTACGTGTTATCTCGTTATATTGTTTTTTTTTCGTTTGTTCTTATGTATTTTTGTTTTAGTATTCATTCATACATATACTGTCCCTCAGTTGTTAAGTAGCGAAAGGTTCTAATATTGCCAATAGTCCCATACTTTTTTTCGTTGCATTCATTTATGGAATTGTATACTAGTGGCACCTTTTGGTGTGTCACATTTTGATTTTTCGGATGCTGTTTGTAAAAAGGAAAGCAACACTCACTACCTTTTATCTGCTTTTACGGATACATTCGGCATTACTGTAATAACATACCTTTTCGGTTAGAGCGCTCTTTGCTCGAAGTCTGTCATCTGGTTTGGTATTATATATATGTAAATATTATGAACACATCGGGTTATGTTATTCTTTTTCGTACTTTTTGTATAATTTCTTTTTCGTAGTGATTCCAATATTATGTAATTTGTAATTCTTTAGGCAATGAGTTTTTATTGGTATTATTTAACTAAGGAAATAAGTTGTTGAATGGAAACAGTTCGCGTCTTTAATTCGCAAAGTAAAGTTGCTCGAGTTTTTTTATAACAAATAATTCAAAATGGAATAGAACCTATAACAATACCTAACTTAATTTCCCTCGATCTTCCAGAAAGTTTGTATTGACAAAAGTTGGAAACGTATAGGATAACCCATCTTTTAGAGCATATGTGGTGATTCTGCCATTGTCACTCATGGATAAGCAGCTTTTGAATTTAGTTAGACAAAGAATATAAAAATGCTATGGTCACTCCAAACAGTACTGTATCATTGAAAGTCCAAAGTCTCCGAAGGCTTTCTTTAAAATTGTTTCGTTAAGGGTATCCGTAATGGTGAGTATCTCAATTTCGTCCAATCCAATTTCCAATCATCCAGCACCTATTCAAACAACTGGTTGTAGGTACCTATGTAGGAGATGCTATTTTAATTCAGATTGCTGTTATTGTTAAATTCTGTTCAATTAAATGATTCTTTGATCTCATGATACCTAGAAGAATCTACGACATGACATAGGAGCAATATGGAAATACCTACCAATATGAGTATTGAGTTATATAATCAATTAAAGGATTTATGTAAAACAACTATTTATTATAATTTTTCAGTGCGTTACATTAACAAAAAGATATAAAAAAAAATAAATAAATTACAATATTTAAACATATTTTAGGCTAATTTTCAAATACTGATTTTTTTTAAATAACAGGACAATCTATAATACAAGAATATGCGACTACCAAAATTCTACATTTTAACCAAAAATGATGCAATATTTTGTTTAGAGTATTTTCAAGTAAAAGCATTGCCTAAAAAGAAAGCTGTTTATAAATAAAAATATTAGCATGTGAAATTAGTCAAGGAACTGAAATGTTACTGGACTTAAAACTTAAACTATTTGTGTGCTTCAGTAGTAGAGCCTTCGGAATTCTGATGCGTTTTTTCACCTTCCGTAGTGCTTGAAGCTTCTGTAGTACTACTACTAGTAGCAGTAGTGCTTGAAATTGTTTCAGTAGTAGTTGATGTAGAAGTAATGCTATTTTCTGTTTCATTAGAAGCAGAGTTTTTAGATGAATCTGGTTTTACTTTGACGCCTTCGATCATACTTTCCGCTGATTGTTCTCCTTTATCTTCGGGTTTTTCTGTTGTAGTACTATTTGAATTTGTTTCGTTCGCAGCATTGTTAAATCGTGGTGCTAAACCGAAATTTCCAAATGCTTGAATAGATATAGGAGCCGGTAATAACACTGTATTAGCAGGGAAATTTAAATTTGTAGAGTAGAGATTTTGAAATCCTATCTGTGGATTTTCCAAAAATGAACGAATAGTATCAAATGTGGATCCTCGAGATGCACCAGTTAAAGTTTCATTTATTTGCTGTTGTTCATTTTTATCAGTTGCGTTAGCATCTGTTATATTTGATGCCAAAGTTCTGGCTTTCTCATCTCTAGTTTCATTTTGATTACCAATTCTAAGTAATGATTGCAAATCTCCTAACTGGTGTGCTTCGGGGCCGGTTACAAAATAAACATTAGTACTTGCACCATTATTTGATTGAGTACGATAGGCAAATCCACGATATTGATCTGATCCCCCAGAAGAATAAACTGTGGCTGTCGATGGTTGCGCAAAGGTTTGTTGAATTCCTGAACCTATTTCATTAGATGTTTGTTCTGAAATAATGGATTTGTAATATTTTTATTTTACTGTTATAAGTATGGCGATTTACCTGTAAATGTTTGATATGGATTATTTCCTAAATTACCAAAGGTTTGATGTGTAGTGTAATATGCCTGTGGGGCATTAAAAGGTTGCGGGAAAAACGGAGGCGATGGTGCTGCAAATGGTACGGGGAAGTTTGGTCCAAACGATGTGGAATAATATGTAGCCGCCGGTGCTTGTTGTGCAGGTGCTGGAACCGTGTAGTAAAACTGGGGATGAGCTTCGGTTACTATTATGTGGATGCACAAGTAACCTATTAAAGCACCCTAAATATAAAAGAACGAAATATTAAAAATCTGAAATAGTAAATTTTTGTTTTAATAAAATTTGAAGTAATAAAACTTGTTTATTCAAGGGCATCGTGTACATAATAAAATCATAATTTCTCTTTAATTATGAAATAAGAGGAGACCTACAACTTGTTGCGACACTGGGATTTACCGATTTCAATTGTACTGGATTTTTATTAATGTCAAGCAAAATGTTGATCCGGTTTGGAATTTAAGAAATTATTAGATGAAAGAGATTATGTATTTATGGTTGTTCATTCGGTAAAATATCACTGATTAGATCCTACACAGTATGTGTGTGTCTACATCATTTATAACAATGTGATCCAGATTTAAAACTTGATCTAAAAATCTTTCAACCTTCGTTATGGAAAAAACTAGAATATCCTGATCTTTTAATGTTAAGATAAATTTATATGATTTTTATTTCTTAGAAGTTTAATATCACTATAAGGATTTGATTGCTTATTACCGGTTTTTATGCCGGAATAATTCTACATCGAGTGGGCAATATTCAATTCAATTAATATGATTTTGTTTTGATACTTTTTGTTGTTTTACTTTCACTGCTCGATTGAAACAGTACTTTCCCATATGACACATGCATTGCAGGCTTTGACATTTAAATAAAAACATTTTGGTACCTACTTTTAAAATAAATGTTAATTGTTAATTTTCCAGATGTCTTGGTTTGTATATTTACTTAAAGAAATTTTTCATGATAAATGATAAATATTAATAAAATTACATTGACTTAAAAATAGTCTGGATTAAAGGTTAGATCAGATTTTTTAAGGACAAAGTAATAAGAGACTACAGAATTAATTTCTTCTTCTAAGCTTATATGTTGCAGTGATTTATTTAGAAACTGTAAGGCCTTGATTGCAAGTGATTGACTCCGAGTATAAGAAGCCAAAGGGGTTTTGTCCTCGCTTGAAGAAATACTCCAGTGATTATACATAGAAGAAGAATGGTTCATTCAAGCATTACAACTACTTTAGAATTTCTTGTCCCAAAAGATCAAATAGCCCCAAAAGGTTAAACACTCTAAAACGTCTAGCTAGATAATTTAAAAATAGAAATAAAGTCTAGTTTAGGCAGAACTTGGATATCAGACAGTGCTGTACACAGTAACTATTTAAAAATTGAAAGATTATCAGTTTTGAATGATTCCAAATTCCGAGACATGCTCGATTTAAAAAGTTTAAACTGCTCAAGAGCAGTGATGGATTTAGGCTTAGGCCCGCAAGGCCCGGGCCTAGGGTGGCAAGATTAGAGGGGCGCCAAAAAATTTGAGAGACGATAAAAATTCGAAATTCATGGAGTTTCCCGGTGACTATGAAAAAATTTTAGAGATGTTTCAAAAATATTATTTTTTCTACCAAAGAATTATACCTTAACATGGTTAAGTATCTAATTATTGAAATAAAAAAATATTAATTGACCAATTGAAGACTTCAGGAATTACAAAAATATAAAAAAATTGAATAGATTTTTCTCAACTCTTTGTCTTTTGCCACAGCAATTGTTTTTTTATATTTTTATTATTATACAGCTTTATTAATAAAGCTTTAGATAGCAGCCTTCCTCAACCTCTTAAGATGCCAAAATTGAAAACACGAATGTTCCAACGTACTTAGATTTGTCACATGAACCAAAAAAGAAATTTAAACTTGGCAACGCTGCTGCAGACAAATACAAAATTATCGAAAATAGAGGAACCAAAGCATCACAAAAAATCAAAGATTTATCAATTTTATTTCAGTGATAATGAACCATAAAATTGTCAAAACTTGAAAGAATTGCTGGCAACTAATTTCATCGGATTTATCAGTACACCCAAGACTTGCATTTTTGTCATATCTATTTTTTGGTAATAATTCAATTTTTAACAGCATCTTTAAAAAGAGAACTATAACAGTTTTGTGCTTTATCAAGGGTAATTATTGTTTCAACAGATTCATTTGTTGAATTCGTAATGGCTTTATTTGGATTCGATTCTTTGGTTTCTGTTTATTTAGTGTTAAAGATGTTAATTTTTGACCACTTGTACAAGAAAACTAAGCTGAGGAGAAATTTTCGTTTTGCAGATTTGCAATAAGCATTCATAGAAGATGTTTACCTGAAACTTCATTGGCATTTACGGAATGCTCTATATGTTTTATATACACCCTTAAATATCAAAAAGGGCGCCATATCAAAATAGGCCTAGGGCGCAATCAAACCTAAATACGTTCTGCTCAGGAGGCAGGCCTGTCCAAAAAGACCAATTGATAAGATTTTCTGATCAAAAATGGTCAAATAGGATCAGGTTAAAAACTAAGGTGTGGTTCAGAAAAAAGGTAGCAGTAGACTGTCAATTTTTTCACACATAATAGATGTAAGTGTCATATTAAGTTTGTGTTTACATTTTTGCAATGACATTCTTAAATAATGGCAAAGTTCGTCACACAAACTTAAACACGTAAACAAACAGTGAACAAATACTTAGAAAATTTCGAGTTGAGTCAGGTTCAAATTGCAAAACTGCTAAAGCTTTCACGTTCTACTGTTGGGAAAATTATTAGAACTTACAAAGAGCGACTGTCTACAGAAAGAAAACCTGGGTCCGGTCGAAAAACTGGGTTTCAGGATACAAACTTAGCTGTACGTATCAGATAGTCCTACAGAAGAAATCCCAATTCGTTTGAACGTACTGTGGCCAATAAATCAAAAGTCACGATACATCAAGTGGAAGTAAAAGCTGGATTGAAGATATATAAGATCCAAAAAGTGCCCGATAGGGATCAGGAGAAGGAAAAAAGAGCAAAATCTAAAGCAAGAAAATTGTACAACGACTTCTTCACAAAGTTTGACTGCTGCGTTATGAACGACGAAACTTATTGTGTGGACGATTTCAGTCAAATACCGGGCCAAGAATTCTATCTTTAAGACCAGAAAGGCTAGCAAATACCCCAAGAAATTTTTGATTTGGCAGGCCATATGCACTTGCGGCATTAAAAGTGATTCATTCATTACTACTGGATCCATTAATGGTAATATTTATGTTGAAGAATGTTTACGAAAGAGATTGCTTCCTTTTATAAATTCTCACAGTACTTCAGTATTCTTTTGGTCCGATTTGGCTACATACCATTATGGAAAATTAGCACAAGAATTTTACTCAAGCAACAACATCAACATTGCCCTGAGCTGCGACCAATCGAGCATTACTGGGGTTTAATGAAAAGGAAGCTAAAAAATACTAAATTTCAATCTGCTAACATAAATGACTTTCGCCAAAAGTGGAAAAAAGCAGAAAAAAATCAGACCAAAGATGACGTTCAAACTTTAACGAGAAGAGTGAAATTGATGGTTCGTCATTTCTAACATAAACACTAATTTCAATAAATTACTTCTTAAATTAGAATATGTATTGTGTAAGTTTAAATTTCGTCAAATAATAATACTTTTGCATTACATGACCTATTTTTTTCAACTGTTAAAAGCCTGCTACTTTTTTTCTGAATCACACCTTAGTAACAACGCAGATAACTACCGAGCAAAGTAGGCAGCGTCCTGGCGCCACGTTGCATTCGGGAGGTCCGAGACATCCCCGGGCCGACTGTTCTCACTAGGGTTTTTCCGTGGTTTTCCCTAGTGGTCAAGGCAAATGCCGGAACAGAAATTTCCACGGACCCACCACCAACACCGAACTAACGCGCCGCGTCACCACCCCTTCTCCTCCGATGTTGCCACACCGAGGAACCGCCACTGCACCACCACCCCACAACACCAAACTGCTGCTGCCGCTACACACAACTACCGCAGCCACACAATAAACACACACACACACACACACACACACACACACACACAGGATGAGCGCGAACCGAACGTTCTCTAAGTCGCTGACGCCACAAAATTCCTCCCCTCATCAGACTGAAGAAGCTCCACGAGGAGCTTAAAACGGCCTCCCGCCTTCGGCGGGAATTTAACGATTAACTTGACTTGACTTGACGCAGATAAACTAAACTAAGTCAGTTATAAAATAGCAAAGAATACACAAAAACAGTAATAGATGAATCGAAAAATAAAGAAATTAGAAAGCAATTTCAAGTAGTGTTTTAGACATAGTAAATAGAAAACTTGAAATTTTGGAAAATGACCTAAATGGTGGAACAATGAAGTGAAGAATCAGGTAGGAATGAAGAAACAGACGATGAAAGTGTGGTGTGAAAGAAGCAATATCCAAAATAAAAATAAGGAAAAAGTATGTGAAAGTTGAGATAATTAGATGAGGTGAATATACCAAGAAACTAGAAAGGTAACTGAATATCTATGTCCAAATAAAAGCAAATAGTCATAATGAAATAACTACAGGGCAATAATCAAAAGTACCAGAGAGTAAAAAAAGGGGATAGATTAAAATACAGAAAAATCAAACAAATCTGGACTAAAGAAGGATCTATAATACTGATGGACAGAATGATGGAAATACCAAAATTAAGTCACAATTGAAATTGTAATTATATCAGAAGAAAATACAAAAGTTTAATTAACATGTAGATAGAGAAGATTGAAAATCAAAAATGGAAATAAAAACAAGGGAATTACAAAAATAAGTTAAAAGTTGACTATTTGGCAACTGCAACATATATAATGAAAGACAAGAATAACATTAGGTTAACAATCAATAATACCAAATAGAAGAGGCACATAATATGGATAGATCCTGATAGAGTCATGGAAAGGGCATTTAAGATAGCAAGCAGTGGAAGAGAGAAAGAAAACGAACAAAAGAGTTGTAGATATCTAGAGACAAAACAAGAGCGGAAATGAAAATAAGAAGAAGAAAAAACTCGGTTTCTTTTGGAAATTTAATTTAATTTAATAAAAGGTCAAAACATTAACAAAATAACCTAAAAAAACAAATATTTTCTTCTATGGTTTAGTTATTGAAAACCTGAATAAAAAACCAAAATCTTAATACAAAGAGATTTATTTTAATGCAATTGTAATTTTAATGATGATTTGCAAAACTCAATTAAATGATTGTTAGAATCAAACACAAAATGAAACTGAAAATGAAAACCTAGTCAAGTTTGGGTAAGAACTCATTGGAGAAATTATTGGCGAAATTAGTGAACGTTAACTTCCGAGCTTTCAAATTAATGTTAATATTGTAATGTCAAGGAATTCAGAGATTTAGGGGTCAGATAAAAAAGTAATCTTGTAATTTCCATAAATTATATACTAGAACGGCTTAAACTAAATTAAACCAAACGTGTTTTCCTAAACACTTACGAGTTACACGTCGAAATAACAGAATAATTATTTACAATGCCTAATTTTTATAATAATAGAAGCAGGGTCACAACCATATCAGAGACGGACAAACAGTTCCTTAAACACGACAAAACAATATGAAATCCAACATAATACAGTTAGGTGTATTTTTATAAGATTTATGTTTAAATTTAATTATTAGCCCGTTTTTAGGAAGACGTAGTCTTCACCGAGCTTTAAAAAAATAGTAATTCGGCAATTATTAATTCGTATCGTGTGAGCGAATGATACGAAAGTGTGCTTTTCTGTTTTTCGAAGAGTTTCTTATATTACGTAACACATTAAACATTTCAAGCGAGATAAGTTCACGGTGCCCTCTACTCTACTCTACTCGCGATTAGTCGCGATCGTGGCGACCTCTATTCAAGAAGAACATAATTAATTTAGTGTTTAGTGTAATAACCAATCAGATTTTCTGTTACTGGAAAATAATATAAAAGAATCAGAAGACAATTCTAGGAGAAAAAGCAAATGGGAAACGGAATTATTGGCTTTTCTTAACAGTTTTCGGTAAAAATTAGAAGAATACCGTTCAAATAAATTCGTTTTACGGTATCGTTTTCTTTATTTCTCTTGTAAAAAAAATTGATTTACGCATGATCTTTGGTTCATAACGACAATGTTAAGTAATGTATGAGGCTACCAAATAATTTTACAATTGAAATAATAACTTCCTAAAATATCTAGAAAAAGCTTTAGCGAAGCCTCAATTAGTACGCTCTATTTTACGACTTGAATAAGTAAAAGCGGCAAAAGCGGCTTTAGACCAAAATTATCTAAAAAAACCACAACATACATACAAAAACAAAAACACTCATCTATATTTATATTTTGATTTTAAAATTCCCATATCAAAACAAACACATTTGGTGTAATTATTCAGTTCAGGAAATTGGCATTTAATAGTTTTTCGTTATACAGGGTAATGCGCCAGTAATGAGAGCTTAAAAATATTGAATGCAGCCCGACTTACATATTTCCAAAGCGACTAGAAACTTGGATAATATAAAAGAAAACTTTAAGTATGAACCTGAGAAATTCCACCTTGCCTTTCTCTTTTGTCAATTTTTATATTTGACACGGTTTAATGTTTGCAAAAAAAGTTTAATTTCAGTGCATTCAAAATTAGAAAATGTACATAAATGACGAAAAAACTGACATGATTTTAATTTACAGTGAATCTCAAAAAATGCAGATTTAGTGTGGCGCTACCCCGAAAGAAGAGCACCAACGAACTTGAAATGCCTAGAAATGTCGTTAAGAGAGAATTGGCCTCCAAATAAAAAAATGAAGTTTTGGTTATAGAAGCTGCGGAAACAAATCCCCATATAAGTCAAAGAGCAATAGCTAGAGAAACTGGAATCAGCCAAACATCGGTTAACCGAATACTAAAAGAAAATAGGTTTCATCTTTGGTGTGGCATTCTTTGTAATCGTATTATCAGGCCCCATTTTTCCCTAGAACGCTAAATGGAGAAATGTTTTTAAATTTTCTACTAGATGACTTGTCAGAACTACTTGATGATGTATCATTAAATATTCGGCAGGAGCTTTGGTTTCAGTTAGATGGTGCTCCACCCCATCACCACAGACATGTTCAAGATTATTTAAATACCGTATTTAGAGATAAGTGGATTGGAAAAGGTTGAACTACACCTTGGACAGTCAAAAGCATCGTGTATGAAAGACTAGTTTTAAACGTAGAAGATCTGAAAAATAAAATTGTTGATGCCTGCAGGTGTATTACTACAGAGACTTTAGAAAGAGTAAGGGTTTCATTTAGAAAACGTATGATTGCTTGTGTACAAAACAATTGACAACATTTTAAACAATTTGTTCAATTTATCTTCTCTAATTTTATTATTCTTAATTGGTTATCAGTAAATTGCTTCTTCCTAATTTGGTTTATTTGTTTCTTTTTGGACAATAACAAGGTATAATTATATTGTTAAGATTTTTTCGTAATAAATGTTCTTTTCCTCTAATTCGGCAATCATTTATTAGTCGTTAAGCTGATTGACAAATACTAATCTCAGAATTATTTTATGACAAAATAAAAAACAAGAAACAAGGTATCTATGTTTCATGATTTTTCTAAAATGAAAATAGAGTTGAAGTAATTCTTGAAAATGCATAATGTACTTACAGTTCAGGAAAGACATTGGCAACTTTTTGGCTTTATAACTTCGAAACTTGGCTCTCCGATTGTGTAAATTATATGGAAGTTACTACACCTTGTTTTCAAACTATTAATACCTCTGATAAACATCAAATTATGTACCATATTTTTTGCTTAAATTAGGTATTTTGTCATATGACATCATCTTTGCACAGTATTGGCAAAAAGGTTTTATCATCTGACCTTGCATCTGCAAGTTTCTTCCTTTGAATTCTGGATCTTATCGTTTCTTCTCTGTAGTTCATTTACAAAGTAATAGCTAATACACTGGTTAGATAATGAAGAAACAAGTCTAAGAATAAAAAGAAACAAAATTCTCTTACAATTAGTTGTTTGTTTCGGTCAAACAAAAATATTTATAATCTCCAAAAATCTTTAATATTTTATTGTATTTTTACCCAAGGCACCTTATTACAAAGTGAATTAACTCAATTGGAGAGTTTTTGCATCTTTTATAAAATTAGTGATTTGTGTAGGTTTGTAAGTAGTTGGTGTAAGACCATCGCTATACCTATTTGTAGTAATATACGGTGTGTCGCATTTAAGATGAAGACACCACCATATTTTCGCTAATTGAAGGAGTACATTTTTGAGTTTTTGCACAATAATACAGATTGATGAATCACATTTTTAAGATAACTATGACTTCCCAAACAAGGCCAATCCTCGTTATTTTGCTTCGTGTTGGAAATATCAAAAAAAGTTATAAGAAAAAGTTGTTCAGAATATTATTTTAATCGCGAATTTCACGACAGAATTCGCATTTTTAATTTTTTCCGTATTTTCGTCCATGCGCACAATATTACAAGTTTATTTTTCAATTAAGATTGGCCGAGTTTAAAATTCATAATTAATTTGAGTTATCTTGAAAATGCGATTCATCAATTTGTATTACTGTGCAAAAACTCAAACATGTAGTACTCATTTAATTAGCGAAAACATGAGGGTATCTTCATCTTAAATGCGACACACTGTATTGTCACGATCATTTACCATTCAAGAAGTTGGTTAACGTGAATTATGCCAATTAGAAGAAAAAGATTTAGGCATTACAAAAACTATTTACTAACTAGAAATCAAAACATCTACAATAAAATTCAAGATGACACTTCGATTTTCTTATGCAAAAATACAGTTCTAACAAAATAATGCACTTCTTTATTTTCGAATTATCTACGATCACCACATCCAGCAGATTTAACTCTGTTCAATTTCTTTTTTAAAAATATAATGTAAATTCTGTTATGTCGCTATAGCTATTCTAACCGTTTACTCATTATGACGTGCCAAAAATGATAGCTGACTCTTAGACTTCAAGTCATTGTTAGCAAATTAATTCTCCCTGAGAAATACTTCATGTATAGTAACCGCAAATCAAGTTTCCTCTGAGATTAACAGCGAACTTAAATTCCCTTAAAAGGAAAAAGATAAATCAAACTTGATATTAACATTGTACAAAAGTAAACTTTCAGCTTTCTTTTCTAAAAACTATTATTCAGGATTTAAGTTTAACTTTTTAAAATAGAACACATATATCTGTCAATATGATTTAAAAAGGTATAAATCAAGCCTTTATGTGACACCTCATATCTTGAACTTGCTATACCGGTTGTATATTCAAATTTCAATTTTACCTGCAAATTTTATTTTTAGTTGAAATTAATCTAGATTTTACTGTTATTCTCAAAATTTGTTTTTTGTAGAGGCCGTTTGAGGCGGTGGTAAATTTGACGTCAAAATTGACTACAATCTCGTCATTGAAATTTTGATATCGTTGCATACAGCAAATATCTTTTTTAGAACATGTTCTAAATATTCCCTTGTCAAATTTTTAAATGCAGTTTTGACGTCAAATGTGCTGTATGCAACGATGTCAGATTTCAATGACAAAATTGTAGTCAATTTTGACGTCAAATTTACCAGTGTCAAACGGCCCTTATAAGTTATAACATCAAATGTACTGTTGGAAAATACATCGAGTTCTGGATAACCATATGAAAATTAATATTGCAGGTAACAATTCGTTTTTAATATCCACTCTGTGTAGCAGAGAAACTACTGGGTACGAAATGGTGTATCAAACGCCTTCTTAAATCCATCTAAAAATCTAAGAAAATAACGATTTGCGTTTCTTAATCACTCTGTATAGAAAACGATACAGTTAAAACCTGAATAATGGTTTTAAAAAGGGCGAGTTGAAACATTTGGATATCTATAAAACGTTGACTCTTTCTGTAACTAAATATGGCAAGTGATAGAAGTTCTACTAAGTTCAAGTTGATCGAAACCTATTTAAGAACATTTTTGAGAAAAGAAAGGGTATGCGATCTTGTTTTGTTATTCATTGAAAGTGACAGCACCTACGTCAATTCAGTGATGTAGCGGTGTTTCCGTTCCCCCCTCCACGCTATATAACTTTTTGGTGGCCCATCAATTATTCGGAATTAATTGAATAATTCATATTTATTATTTCATTTCTTTCTCTTTTCTTAGCAACATAGTAAAGATCTGAAATACACAACATTCGAAAGAATTTTATGAACTAGATTAGGTTTGGGTTGGGAAGGGTGACACTTTTGCTCCACGTGCATTTTTACTAATGCACCGAAAGAGTTCTGAATAACTCCCGTGAAAGTATGTCACTCTTACACTTGCATTTTTACAACAAATACAAGTTTATTTTAGTATTTAAGAACGCCAAAGACAATAACAGTTATGTCAGCATAATTTAATAAATTTTTTTAGGTTTTTTTTATACTAAGTATAATAGATAAGAAAATAGTTTAATTAATTCTAATTACAATAATAACCAAATAAAATATTATGTTAGCTCTTTTTTAAAAATCTATACTTTCTTTCGTTAGATAGAATTAAATAAAAAGCTCACAATCGTATAACAATTCAAGTTCCAAGAAACATTAAAACTTCTACACAGGGAAGTAAACGTAAACCCTAGTTACTAATTGCAAGCGTTTAAAATCCGTTATAAAAGGTTAAACAGGTTAGTTATTAATTTTACATAATAAACGAAAAAAACAAAAAAACAAAAATAAAATAAAAATGTATATCAAGGTTGTATCGATCGTTTCCTACGGTAAGCTACTACAGGTTTTACAAACTTGACCTTAACTATTAAATTGGAAGTTTAATAGCCTAAAGTGTTAAACGAAAGAATATTAATTAACAATTTCTTCAGTAGTAGCGAAATTTTACAATAATTATAAGTTGAAAAGTTTTTTTCTTGAATATTTAATTAAATCAATCAAATCATTTTTTTGCACGACAGGTTTTATAAAATCCTGCACTGTCCTTTAAATAATCTGAAAATGTTAACCACTTTTAATTTTTTTCTAAATTCTTATCACTTTTTACAAACTTCCACTAATTTTTAATTAATTAAAAAAATGTTTACTTTATTATTATTATTAACATCTTATCACCCTTTCATAATAATCCTTCAGTTAGGTGTGCAATAATATTTGACACTTACAATATAAATAAACTTCATTTTCTCACACTACACAGTAATTTTGTATCACACACTGACCTTTTTTTCGGATATGTTAAACAATTTATAGCATTGATTCAAGTTTTTCCCCCCTAATCGGCCCAAATTTGTAAGTTGTCTCTTGCTACCATTGTAAATATGGGTGGGACCAACGTTTTATTTGTAATGGTCAATTCTTCGAGAGCAAGGTGATAAGTCTGTACACTACCACAGACGACAATTTTTTTCTGCAGTTTCTGATTCTAAATTTATGATCCTATTGATAACTGGTTCTTAAATCAATGTTAATCAATCAAACAAAAAAATCACCAGGAAGTGATACAAATTGATAAAACGATAAATAAGGATTAATTTCCAAGTTGTTCGGAAACTTTTCCATTATATTTTTGCACCAGTTCGAGTGACAAAATGTCAACTATGATGAAAATCACAAAGTAGATTATACAAATTTATAGATAAGTAGGTTGAGAATCCAAATGTAAATCGGTATTGTGTAACATAAGACAATATTGTTTTTGAATGAGATATTTGTACATAGAAAATTATGGGTGTTGGTCTGTTGGGATATTTACCTGTTTATTGATGGAAAGGTCAAAATTCGAAACAATATTTTAACTATTTTTTATTGCTACTTTGGGTCGATTAACTATACCAATTTAATATTTAAAAATGGATGTTGAAATTAAAACTTAAAGATTAGTAGTTATATTTCATCATTGCTAACTTTGCTTTAGGTAACTAATTTTTTCTCATGTTAACTAATTGTTTTAATCGAGTAAGTATAGAAATATTTGAGAAATCTAAATTTACCGTTGCCTTAAAGGGAATTCTACTTTTGAATTTTACTAATATAAATCATCTTTGACATATCTATGCATTTTCTTGTATGCACTAGGCAAGATTTCACACTTCCTAGCTTCAACAGATCATGCATCAAATTTTCAGCCCCATAGTTGATAAATACTAGGTAAAATATCCTTCACTTTTGCAACCGATATAAATATTCTTGTACTTGTGGCCTTGATATTTGCTAATCTATTAAATGTAAAATAATCGTAAATTTTTCCCACCGAAACCGAGATATTAGTAATTAATAATTACATTGTCACTACGTTTGATTTTTATAAATGACGAGGATATCAGATTTATCGGAACAACCTATTTGTAAGGCTCGTTACGTCTTAACCTGCCTAACGTGTTTATAAAACAACGATTAGTATACTTACGGTTAGCACTTGTATTTATATAAAATATTTCTCCTTTACTTCGTAGCAATTTTTATTATAATACTGCATTAAAGCTGTAATCTATTGAGCTTCATTAAAGATATATCACTACAAAAATTCTACATTTTTAAATGACAAAATCTTGGTATTCATTAGGTTGAAAGTTCAACGGTTTTGGTGCATAGACCACAAGTATACAAAGTGTCTCACGTAGATTCTCTCAACTAATAATGGTGCCCTAGCAATCCACAATTGAAATATTGCATCTTTTTTCTAATTTGCACACTAACTACAAAATCATATGGTACTGTGGATTCAATTCCAGACATTCCCGACTCAAGGCTGGAACCTACGTCATCGGTTTGCTATAGTTTCGCTGTGTATGCCTGTTTACAGTATATTATATTCCAAAACAAGATTGTATAGAACGGCTATTTGAAGGTTTTAAAATTATCTTTGATTACAAAAGATGTATACTAAAAAAGTGATCTAAATCTGGAAATTTCGTTAGTTAGTAAACATTAGGATTTTAAAACTTCGCAAAAGTAAAAGTTATCAAAAAAATGCAAAATGTAATTTTACTCAATGCTCTTTAACGGAAAACTGGATATTTTTGTTTTCTTCTTGGTAGCTCGACAGTACGGGTTACCATCAAAATCACCAACGTCGTTCTAAGCTCGTGTCCAGGGTGTGCGCAGCACGCAGGCGACAAAGTTATTACATAGAAAGTACACTAAGTCATCAATAACGCACGTCCTGAAAGTTTCAAAACTGAAATTCTGAAGTTGGTGTTGGAAATAAAATTACTCCAGTACCCTGACCTTTAATGCCAATTAGATGTTTAAGACCAATTGCATCATTATATGTCTTAGAGGAAATTTGCAAAAGTATCTACAATCCTGGTATTTGATATTGTACAAATATTTACAAATATTTATGGGTGTGATACCCACATTGCATTGGTTATCTAGGTGAAGTCTGTACTAGAAGTAAGAAGTGTTAAAACTACCCTAGGAGACTGCTATATAGACATTGCGATACAGTCTTTTGTAACGCTTAACTGCAAACGGCTTTCTTGCTCAGGCATACGCAGACGACGGGCTAGTGTTAGTCACTTGTCGCTTTTTCAACGTCGTCTGAGACCGAATGCAAATGGCCTGCAGTGTTATAAAAAGTTGATGTAATGACAATGACCTTTTCGTCAATCATCTAAGACTAAAGTAATTCTCTTCACCAAAAGAAAAAACAGAAACTTTGAAGGGACCCATATGGTACGGTAAGAGATTAAGTACTTAGAGGCGACCTTGGAAAGTAGATTAAGCTGGAAGTCACATGTCGTTAAAGTGGAAGGTAGATTCTGGGGAATTAATTCTCAGATAGCCTACTGGATCTATACGGCAATTATCAAACCTAGATTACTACTTAATATTCGCTGATTTTCTATACAAATGGATCACGTATGAATTACAGGCAATCCTTGAAAGCAGGCATCACCGTTTTTTAGGCTAAAGTTTATGCCATTCTATCGGTGGCACATAGGGAAGATGTTAGAATAACGGAGCAAAGATCTGTTTCGACAGTCAGGATAAGAAATTCTCTTATGCAGGAGTGCATGTGGAAGATCCTGCCACAGCAAAGAAGATTAGTCTCGCCTGGGTTCCTAGGCACGGCTGGATCTAAGGCAACGAAGAGGCGGATAAACGAGAACCCTTTCAAGAATTATCAAGGCAACAGATCTCGTTAGTCATGAACGCATAGGCTTACGAGACTCAAAAGGTAGGCTATAAGTAAGAAGCAGTGGTTATTGCCGGGCAAAAGACCATATAACCCGTTTTAACTTGTCAAAGTTAAACCGGCTAATAGGCTAAAGCCGGAAAACCGTAAGCCTTCTAATTGAGGTTGAGATTTAAGACCTTTCAGGACGTCACTCCAACAAGAAAGGAGCTGAGCTTTCTAGTCTGAAGTGACACCCTCATTTTTGTACAGAAGTCAGGTAGAGAACAGAGAAAAGATTAGTAGACGGTCGTAGAGGTGGTTAGTATTAAAGAAAGGCTTATAAAGGCCTATTTGCTGTGTTTTAGCCCCCGCAACCACCACTACTACTACTACTACTGCTATACTGACAATATCAATGATTTTCCAAATAATGTAAAATTTGAAGAAAAAGCTAAACTTTCCGACAAAGTACTAGTGGTGTACAATTTCAACAGCTGAAATCTTTCTACGCTATGTAGGGCGAATTAGGGATTAAGCGTTAAATAAGAAAGTTACCCTCATAAATGTCTATCAAAATGGGTTGATTTTTCTAACACCTGTCTTCCTCATAATAATGCAATGTTTTGGCCCATCTTGGTATCATGCCATTACGCCAGAGTACAACATAGCCTTTGTGCCTAAAAACGGCAACTCTTCAAAGATCTTTGAGCAGTTCTTTTGAGAAAAGCTAATGATAACCAATGAAAAACTCAAAATGAAAAGCAATTGAGTTGGCATGAATAAATTTTGCCACCATCTAAGAGCTGATGGAGTTGTTGTCATCTAGTTATAGTTAGAAAAGGCTATTAGATAGGCTGACCATTACTGAGAAAATCTTACTGTTACATCTCTAGAAATATTTTCGGTCCAGGGGGTACAACTACACCCCCTAGCACCCCCCTTACGGCATCCATGTTCCAAACTGAATTTTAGTTGTCTGTCAATTTTAACCTTTACGATGGAATTTTGAACCCTTTATTAGTACTAATACAAGACTTCGTTTGGATTGTTAATTAGTTTTTTCCTAGGACAGGAAAAATTTGCATCAGATATTGATTTAAGTCCTCGGGAGTTCGTTTCATAAAACTAACAAGTTTTCAAGTGACAAAGTGAAGACTAAATAGACAAAATAATATAGAGAATTCATGCAGGAGCAAAAATTTTTATTTCTTGCGGTTTTGCTAGGTTTTCATTTTCTCTTTCTATCTTGTTTTCTTCGCTGATGTCTTGTCCATAATTCAGAGACAGAAACGTATTGATTGAATTAAATACATTTTTGGCTCTAATTCATGAACGGCTAGGCCGATTTTGATTTTCTTTGATGTAAAAGATTGAGAATTTATAGCCTTTAAAATGATATATCACACATGGAATAGTGCCATTTAAGATTTTGAGGAGGGGCTGGTTGGGAGGAGGGTGAAAGTTTTTCAACTGATTAGAATAGGTTATTAAATGTCCCCATTTAAAACAGATTTTTATATAGGTTAGTCTGAGTATGTTTTTATTTTCTTCATACCACAGCACAGATGTAAATTAAATCAACTGAAAGAATAAAAATGGCGAAATCTATTTTTCATAGTATTTTATAACAAGAACAACAACTCTTGTTTTATAATTACTGATTAACCCCAATGGCACACTAAAAAGAAATATTAATATACATTATATATATTCTAACAAGAGAGGTCTCGCATTTTCAAATTATATGGGTCCTGAGGATGGTTCCGAGCCCGGAGAACCCCTCATGTTACAATCTGAGAACTCTGTGTGACATTAAAATCTCTGATATAGTTTTCTTTACATACAGAGCAAATTAGTGTTAAACTGTAAATAACATAATATGCAAAAGAATAATTAAAACAGTTTTAGTTTGTAAATCAAATTATTAGAGCAAGTTGCAAAATAAATAAGGTGAGTTTCTTTAATAAAAACACACCATTTATATAAAGTAGTTACTGTATTTTGGAAAAACTTATTTGGGTAATTGTACGTGAACATGTTTATGTAATGGTTTTTTTGTTTCTAAAATTTATAAATAGGGATTTACAGAATTTTGTAGACAATTGATATTAGACAGTCACGACGAGCAATACTTATTTAAGTTTTGATACATAGTCAAATGATTTTGAATTTTGCTATCAAGTGGTTAGATAGTTTGCATTACTAGATCTGGAAAACTGTTAATCGAGATTAAATTTCAAATAAAATAATCCGTTACTGTAGATCTGCGTTTTTTATCTCAATTTTAAATAAGCAAGTGTATAAAGGCATTAGTGGAATTCAAAGTTATAAGCAAAAAGAGACTTAAAGAGCGAAATCTATCTACTGCGATTTTAATTCAAATTAAGAACTGCAACGTATATAATTGGATTAAATAGTAAAACCTGGAACATCTAGATGGTTACGTTAATGTGAGCCTCTCTACGTGATCGGAAAACTATGATATTGTCTCGAACTTGATATGAAATTAATGGAATCCGAGATATGCTGGATCGAAGATGGAAACGGTAAAGTAGTTTACCAGATTCCATGGTACTGGCGGATTATAATGAATGAGAATGGCCATCGAGGTAGGAAATATTCTGCCCATTTGGCCTTAATCCTACATTAACAATAAAACAGTGCCATCTGCAAGCAACAGCTTTTGGTTTTTTTTTGCTTGTTCTGCCCGTATGGCCTAAATCGACTATTATTAGTAAAATCAGAGTGGTGTTTGTTGAAAATGGCGAAACTGGTTGCTGCAGCTATATTTACCTTTAGCTGATGTAATGAAAGATTCTTTAGCGAGTATCAATTCTCCATAAGTACTATATTCTGTACAAGTCTTGAAGAGAAAATATTAAGGCTGTTTATTGTACTTTTTGTATCGAACCTCGACAAACCCTTAACAATAAAAACAGATGGTCATCTGTTAAAAATGATATAACAAGTTGTCAAGTAGGAGATTTTAGTCGAGGATTTCTTATAGTGATCGAGAATTTCCATCATTTAACAAATGAGAGCAGTATCTTGCAGCGAACATATTTTTTTGTTCTGTTTATCTGGCCTGAATCGACCATTTACAACGAAAACAAAGTACTATTGGTAAAACATTATTTTTAGTTTTTGGCAGATTTCGTTAGGCTTCCGAAATAATTTTCATTCCATCTCTTATGAAAGACACACTGTCTGGTATTTCGGTAAGACGCTAAGGTTATGATGAGCCCTAATTAGCCCGTCTGATACCATAATTTTCCGTAAGATATTTAGTCGAACAAATTTTCAGAGAATTTAAATTATTTTGAATTCTTCATAACTCAGAATGGCGTAACGGGTAGAAAGATCGTATTGTAACTGAGGCTCTCAAGTTCGATCACCTACAGATTAAAAATTTCTTTAAAATAATCACTTTAAGACGTAGTAGGTAGTGACCTTTTAGATTTATATATTGCGAAAATAATAGAAACCCGCATTTAATTTTGATAATATTTATTTCCCATAAATCCTTTTCAATATTTTCATTAATATTTCGTAAAAACGATACCCAGATATATTTTGCTTTCCTGTAGGTATAATAAATTAAGTAAAGTGGAATAAGCAGTCGGTCAGGTACATAAGTGATTTAATAAAGTGGTCCGGTTTTTGGTCTTGTGACATTTTAAATGGATACGCCCATCTTTTATAGTATTTTTTACCTCTTTTAGTGGGTGCAAGGTCGTCTGATACTATAATAAAAATTGTAATAATAAAGTTAATTAAATTAACAAATGAAATAAACAGAAATATGTAAATCTCTTGTTCTAAAATAACTTTATATGCGCTTATAATTAACTCGCCCAAATACGTAATTAAAAGTGTTTAATACGTATATTTCTTATTCATTTATTTTTCCCGACATATTGATGAATAAAAGTATGAAAAATTATGAAAGGTTTTTCCTTGAGAATTAAAACGTGATATCGCTCCATCAATTTCTCTTTTTTATAAGATGTACTTACAGCAGTGTTTAAGTTAATGAAGGCCGTTTATCAGTGCAAACTGTTTTACAAGCTTTGCTTTTAATAACGGGTTGAGGGTTTGCGTTTTTTGCAGCAAATCCCGAACTTTAGTGTTCTACTTTTACTTAATATCAGAATAAATGTGAACAAGGACGACTTAACATACCATCAAAAATATAAACAAACGCAGACACGCATTCATGGCCTATATTGAAGCGCATCATCAATAAATTTCGTTTACTACAAAACTATTCGTAGATTTCAAAAACGAGGTAATGGTACATAATTTTCTTTAAAAAAGGGTCTTCTTTTTAGACCACACATTTTATATACATACGAGGGTTGCTATTTATATTTCTGGCCTAACAATGAAAAAACAAGTATTTATGATCGAAACTAGTTTTATTGTTTTTCAAAATATTCTCCATTAAGATTGATACACTTTTCCATGCGTTTGAACCAATTTTCGAAGCACTTTTTCCACTCTGTTTGAGGCAGCTCCAAAATATGCGTTTTGAAACAAAAAACGGCTTCTTCTGGTGTTGAAAATCGTTGACCACGCAGTTTGTTTTTGATGTACGGGAATAAAAAGAAGTCATTGGGTGCCAAATCAGGGCTGTATGGTGGATGGCCCATCAACTCGACCTTCTGGCTGGTTAAATATTCAATTGTTTGAGCAGCGGTGTGAGAGCTTGCATTGTCATGATGAAGAATGATTCGCCTCTTCTTTGAAGTTTTCCGAATTTCTCCAATGACTTCTGGCAAACAAATGGTCGTGTACCATTCAGAGTTGACCGTCTTACTTTGCTCTAACGCCACTGTTGCCACATGACCGATAATGCCAAAGAAACAGGCAACCATTTGCTTCGATGTGCTTTTTCCGCGAACAACTTTTGTTGGATTTGGCTCGTCTTGAAAGATCCACACAGTTGATTGCTGTTTTGTTTCGGGGTCATATGCGTAGATCCATGATTCGTCACCTGTGCAGATGTTATACACAGCCTTTGATGCACCTTTCGCAAATTTTTTCAACATTTCAATGCACCAGTCGACGCGAGCCTTCTTTTGAGCATTGGTCAGGTTATGCGGGATCCAACTGGAACAAATTTTTTTTACGGCCAAATGATCATGTAATATCTTGTTGATGCTAGTCATACTAATGCCCAAAGATGCCTCAATCTCACGGTATGTCACATGACGATCTTGTTTAATCAGTTCACGCACAGCATCGATGTTTTCAGGCACAACGACAGATTTTGGACTGTGGAGTCTATTATGGGAAATCCTCTTCCTACAGTTTTTGTAGTTCATGCCCTTCACCATAAACGGAGATGTAGGGAGGAGTCATCACATTTCTGCAAAAAAGATATATTAACGCCACTGAAAAACTGATTAATTTTGATATTTTTGTATTCTACACTCAATTTAGTAAACAAAGTTACTGTAGTATTTTCCACGTATAATACACTGTCTCCAAATGTGATAATAAATGTCTTATTTGATATTACTTTTGTATTTTACATTTGAAGTTTATATTCCATATGTTTTATGTGTTCTATGTGATAATAAATCAGTGTCCATAAAATAATGTTTCTGTTAAGACGTCACACTGAGTAATTTAAATTTTTTTAAACTCCTGCAACTTATTGTTTAATCTTGTATTTTTCGTATAACTCTTGAAAAGCTACAATATCAAGCTGTAATCTTGTGTGTGGCTTATGAAGTTTTAACTACATAAACCGGAAACGCCCTGTATACTACCAAAACGACAATTTAAAAAACAAAAACAACACAAGGGCGGAGGAGTTACCAGTCTTGTATGAATGTTCTGTTTCACAGAAGAAAGTATTTTTGATCAGAGAGTTTTTGACTGAATCTTACCGATTTTTTCATGTTCTCTAAACTTTGGAAATTTTTAACATTCATTCGGTACTAATACTTTACATTAATTTTTCGTTAAGTGAAATTATCCAAATAAATTAGGAAGTGATTGAGAAGCTACATAACAACGCCAACGTCAAGATGCAAAAATTAGGAGGATTTGCACTACTACAAGAATTGGGCCGCAGCATCAAGGCAGATCAAACATAGCACATTATCTCAACGATTATTTTTTGAAATCTGTCATTTCAGAAGCAGAAAATTAAAAATGTCAAAGAAATCTCTTACAAGGGTTACCACCAGGGCCGTAGTTAGGGGTAGGCAAAATAGATAGCCGTCTAGGGGCGCAAGAAGCAAAGGGTGTCATAAGAGCGCTAGAGGAAAATGTAATTCTATAGTAGAAAAAAAAAACGCAACTAAATAAAGGACAACGGTAAAAATAATTCGTCAGTTTAGGACTACCTGTTCTCTGCAATTGGTGTACATTTCTAATTTTTAATAGTTTTAAGAAAAGGAACAAAAGAGGATTCATTCCACTTCTGAAAGAAATGATTGATCTAGCCATTTGTTATTATTAGTGGCGCAAAAATTTTCGGAAAATCTCGGGAAATTCGTAATTCTTTTCATTATTGGTTCTCTATTTTGGAAAAAATTAATAAAGTAAACATTTTGCAACAAAAGAAGGATATGTGAGAGTTGATATAGCATACAAGCATATCAAAGGATTGCTTGAAGAAATCAAGAATTACAGAAACGATCGTTTTGCTAATGTTGAGAAAGTTGCTAGAAATATATGCCAGGATTGTAATAGTCTCACACAAAGAATTGCGCAAAAGAAAAATCAAAGAATGCCTTGGAACTGACTAACTTGACTTCAGATGTCAAGCAAGAGCAAATAAGTTGTAGATTTCATAACTTCCCAATTATGTGTTAAATGGACTCTCATTTGATTCGAAGATGAACCTCGGTGACCACTTGTGTCACATTTCAAAATCAATCGCCTTCCAAAATATTTCAAAATTTGAATGAAGATTTACTGCTGAGTATTCCAATTTTTCAACAGCAATACAAGTATTTTTAACTATACCTGTCACGAGTGCCTCATATGAAAGATCATTTTCCAAGTTAAGACTAATTAAAGACTTTTGATTCTACATTTATTTGTTTCTAGTTCTTTGTTGTTTTAATACGTAGTAATCATTAATCGTAAAACATTCATTTAAAAAATGACGAATTTATTTTTAAATGAAAAGTCGTACAGTAAAACAGGTTTTTTCATTATATTAGTGCACTGGAAGGCGCGAAAAATGTTGACTTGCTCATAGCCAAATTTTGCCTAACTACGACCCTAGTTTCTACGATCAAAAACGTGTTGGTATTATTTGCACAGTGTAAGCCCAACGTTGTATTAATAAGAATAATATTGTTAGGTCAATCAAATGAAGGCCTACTAGATATTATCATCGCCTTAATTTTTGTAGCATTAAGTTTTAATTTATTTTGCTTTAACCATAGAAGGTCTGAATTAATCTTTTGTACAGCTGTGTTGATGTTTTCGTCGGCTGCTGCAATTAAGCTATCGTAGGCGAAGAGGTTTATCCAGAAGAGGATTTAGGTTTGATTGCGCCCTAGGCCTATTTAGACATGGCGCCCTTTTTTATTTTTAAAGGTGTATATAAAATATACAGGGTGTCCCATAAATACCAATAAAGCTTCAGGTAAACATCTTCTATGAGTGCTTATTGCAAATCTGCAAAAAGAAAATTTCTCCTTAGCTTAGTTTTTTTGCACAAGTGGTCAGAAGTTAACATTTTTAACACTAAATAAACAGAAACCAAAGAATCGAATCCAAATGAAGCCATTACGAATTCAACAAATGAATCTGTTGAAGCAACAATTACCCTTGATACTTAAACATGCAAATCTTGGGTGTACTGATAAATCCAATAAAATTAGTTGCCAGCAATTCTTTCAAGTTTTGACAATTTTATGGTCCATTATCACTGGAATAAAATTGATAAATCTTTGATTTCTTACGATACTGTGGTTCCTGTATTCGAATAATTTTGTATTTGTCTGCAGCAGCGTTGCTAAGTTTAAATTTCTTTTTTTGGTTCGTGTGACAAATCTAAGTACGTTGGAACATTCATGTTTCCGATTTTGGCATCTTAAGAGGTTGAGGAAGGCTGCTATCTGAAGCTTTATTGGCATTTACGGGACACCCTGTAAAATAATAAAAATATAAAAAGCAATTGTTGTGGCAAAAGACAAAGAATTGAAAAAATCTATTTATTTTTTTTATATTTTTGTAATTCCCAAAATTTTTAATTGGTGAATTAATATTTCTTTTATTTCAATAATTAGATACTTAACCATGTTAAGGTATAATTCTCCGATGGAAAAAATAATATTTTTAAAACATCTCTAAAATTTTTTCATAGTCACCGAAAAACTCCATGAATTTCGAATTTTTATCGTCTCTCAAATTTTGCGGTGCTTCAAATTTTGGCGACTCTCAAATCTTACCGCCCTAGGCCCAGGCCTTGCGGGTCTAAGCCTAAATCCATCACTGGGTTTATCTCACAAAAGTCCAGAACAGTATTAATGTCGTTTATGTACAATATCAACAGAATCGGACCCAGAATTGATCCTTGTGGCACCTCAAGATCATCAACACCATTTGTTTGCCATACCGTTAATTCCGTATCTTTCTATTTTCTTTAACAAGATTTTTGTCTATCATTTTAAACGTTTTTTTTTAATCTAAAAACACCTCAACTAATTTACTTTTTTTCAATTTTTGCTTTCCATTTAGCTGTTACAACATGTAATGCTGTTTCGCAAGAGGGATATTTTCTAAATCCCGATTGACAATGAATAAATATGTTAGTTTGTCCTATATAGTCCAATAATTGGTCTTTGTTTGTTCCATAATTGTTTCTAATGCAGACAACATGTTGATCGGCCTAATTTCCTTGCATTTACCGGTACCTTTCACTTTAAGTGTTGGAACCACTTATATCAGAGTCTATTTCGATGCCTTCACTCTCTATTGTTTCGCTACTAATTTCGGATCTTCTAAAACGTCTCCATCAAAATTAATATATTTTGATTTTGCTGTATTTTGATCAGTAATGTATAGCTAAAAAAATAGTGGGGGAACGCTGATTGTCATATTACACATTTATTATATAAAACTAATTAGATTTTTAAAAGAATATTTAGTATTTATTGGTAACTGGTGGAACGCCGTTCCGCCGCGTTCCCCTCCAATACACCACTGATTTTGATTGGTTATCAGTTGTTTTGAAAGTAGAATCATCTACGGTGTCTTAATTGTCTTAATGCTGAAAATACCAAAATAAGTATTGAATAATAAATAATTACTTATTATGATTATTATAGTAAGATAATTTAACAACGATATGAATGGTTATCAAAAATCCAAAAAAAAACTCTAGTGAAATTAATTCGAAATAAACAAAATTTATTTAATATTTTCTGTCAAGCATTAATCCACACTAACATCAAGCGGAAAAAAACAGATAGCTGTGACATTGCCACCGGACAATAATATTTTGTTTTTATTTTATATATGACCGGCTATACGCGCTGCGTAGAAGCGCACCGATCTTCAAAAAATTTTGTTGACTTGCTAGGGAAGGAGCAACTTGTATAGGTTAAGTTTCTTTCCCTTATGCTTTGACTAACCGAATCCGCTTGAAAGTAAAACGCCACCGGAGGTGGCCGACCAGTCAGAGAACTTAATCTCTCTTTAGCCAGGGGTTGATTGTAGTTGAACATTTGCACGAATTGCAGTCGGAGGCAGAGCCCTTGAGGGGTAAAGGACATCCAGCGCGCCGCCGCACCGACGGCAGAGAAAAGAGCGTGGTGATGCTGAGGTGATGCAGGATGCACAAAAAACACAAAAAAACGGTTCCCTCAGAACGGTGTTGGTATTCGTGTGGTGAGTTGTGTAACAGTGTGTGCGTGTTTGTGTAGTGGTGTGTGTGTCTAGGTGTGTTTAGTGTGCCGTGGACTGATGCTGAAGCTGTTCCGGCATTTGCCTTCACCACTAGGGGAAACCACGGAAAACCCTAGTGAGAACAGGTAGGGGTGGCTGCGGTCCTGGAACCTGAAACAAGAGGAAAAAAGCCGGCAGAAACAATGTTGGCGTGGTTGTGAGGTGTTGGACGCAGAGTGGGGGAGGAGTCTGGAGTCGCGGGTTTAACTTGGAGATTAACGTAGGATGATTAGAGTGGTGTCTAGGACGTCCTCCAGGTCGGAGGTCAGAATGGTGGCGTTGCCGAGGTATCTGGCAGGAGGGTGTTTGAATTTGTGTCTAAGGCGGCGTGGTTGGAGCCCGGCTGGGGTGGCAAGAATTTCCAGTGGAGCGGGGCGGTTTGGTCGATGGCACGATGGACGTATTGGCCTTGGAGAGCATCAAGCCGCGCGTCGATCGGGGGGATGCCCGCCCGGTCGCAGACCTCCCCGGAGGGATGCAAGCGTTCTAGGCCCGACAGACCCGCCTCTCTTTTTGGAGAAGACATTTTATTTGGTGTTTTTTAAGGGAACAGAAGACTGGGTGCCGATAGTCGATTATGGGGCGGATGAACGTTTTATATGTATGGATTAGGGTCCGCGGGTGGCATCCGTGGAAGCTCCCGCGGAGCACGGACAGGATAGAGGCTCGTCGCTGGACAGCGTCGAGACACTTATGCAGCTCTGGCCCCCAGTGAAGTGTGTGGGTGAATGTGATGCCCAGGTACGAGATAGTTGGGGAGAGGTGGAGCCGGGAGCCCCACAGGGACAGAAGAACGTCGCGCTCTAGGAATTTGGTGTTTGTGAATCTGAATCGGTGGCGAAAAAGGATGACCTGGGTTTTGTTTGGGTTTAGCCGGATGCGCCACAGGCGAAACCAGCCCTCCAGCCTGGCGAGAGCTTGGGCTAGTTGGCGGGTCGCAGCCGCGGCGCTAGGGCCATCCGCCCAGAGAGCGGTGTCGTCAGCGTATTGGGAGAGGCGTGCTTGTGAGGTGTTGAAGCGTCGGGGGCCCGGTCGGGCCTCTGGGCAGGGGATGTCGTGACAGTACGTGACGAAGAGGATCGGGGAGAGAATGGAGCCTTGTGGGACGCCGGCTCGTGGCGTGATGGGGTTGGAAAGGGCTTCTTTGACCTTCACGCTGTGTTGTCTGTGGGTTAGGAAGCTGTTAATGATCCTGACGAAGCCAGGAGGGACTTGGGCGTTCAGGAGCTTTTGAAGAAGCCTCTCGTGCCAGACTTTGTCAAAGGCACGTTCGATGTCGAGGAATACGACGGCGACGCATTTTCCTTGGTTGAGGGCTCGGGCGACATCAGTGTGTAGTAGGAGTAGTGGGTCTATGGTGGAAGGACCATCCCGGAACCCGTACTGGTGGGGCGGGAGAATGTTGTTGGTTTCGAGGTGTTCTCTTAGTCTGTTGGCGATGATTCTTTTGAATGCCTTGCCTAGGATGTTGAGAAGGGAGATGGGGCGATATGAAGCTGGGTCCGAGGGGTCTTTGTGTTTTTTGGGGATCATGATGACTGTGGCTCTTTTCCAGGCAGATGGGAAGTAGCCGCATCTTAGGCAGCAGTTGAAAATCTGGGTGAGTAGGTCGATGGCGTCGGGGGGGAGATGGCGGAAGGCTCTCCTTGTGAGAGAGTCTTCGCCGGGGGCCGAAGTTTTGCCGCGGGCGATGGCCGCTGCCGTGTCATCAGCTCGGATGGGTTGGAGGCTTTGACTAACATACTCTTCCGTTATTTATATGCTTCCACTGTAGCATGCGTGTGCAAAAAATAACTTTTAGTTATAAAAATGAACATAGGTAGCGCTATTTCATTAGCGAGGAAAAGTGCAGTAATTCGGGTAACTTTGAATCATTTGGTCTAACTTTACACCATCGGTAGAACTCCGGAAAGAGTTTTCCTAAAACTAAATTATTTGTCAGATTACCCAATATAAGAATATAACAATTGTTTAAGATTGTAGATTTATTCTTCTGTCATTAGATGGCATATAAAAGTGTTCACATAAGTAAGTAGTTTTAGCGAGAGACCATTACGCTAACCATTTTTCGTTCGGTGGTTTTCGAAGTGTTCAATAATAATGTAAGCTTTCTAACCATCTGAAAGTGTTTACTTAAACATTTTAAGTACAGTCAACTCATAAAGTTTTTTAGCGTTTAATTTCTCTATTAATGGAAAATTTTGCATTTTATAAATAGTAATCAATTAATCAAGATCAGTCTATCAAATTAGTACTTATGTATGAAAAAGTTATCATGAATTCAGACATTAATACCATATTGTAAATCATTTTGCGACATTACTTTATGAGTTGACGTACTACTTCATCTAAAAACTTACGGAGAAATTCATTTAAAGTGGTCTAAAGTTAGCCAGATGAACGTAACACTGTGAAAAAAACGTTTTTTTACAAAGTGGTAAAAGAACCTCCCTTAAAACAATTATAACAAATAAATGCAGCCTTTTTTACTATCACAATAGTGGGAATCAGAACTTTAACCACCAATAACATTTTTAAAAGTTAAATGCCTTAATTCTTTGGCTACACCTCAGTGGCGGCTCGTGAGTTTCAAAACAGGTGAAGCGTTTTGCATTGAAATCTTAAAAATGAACAAAAATTTAACAAGATAAAAGGTGCTTGTCTCATCCCAAAATCAGTAAAATACCTACAACAATGAAAAATTTAACCTTTTGTAGACAGATCTATTCTTCGATCTTTCAAGGCAACAAACTTGTTGATGACATCATCATAAAATGGTTGAGTCCTTTTTCAATAGATATTCTTCCTAAATGTGAAAGTCTTTCCTGCTCCACTGAATTGCGCAAGTATGATTTGATTCTTTTTAAGCGCGAGAAACTTCTTTCTACTGACGAACTTGTTGATGGTATGGTAAGAATCAGACAAAATAATTTATGAGCTTCTTTAAATATTTGTTTATTGTCGTGAAACAAAAGCATTACCTCCTGGAGGTTCTTGCTTCTATATTGCTGATCAGAATATATACGGTCTAATTCGTTTTTCAGTCTTTGCATGTCCGTAGTACTAAATAAACTGGAATATGTTTGTTTCAAATTATGAAGTTTTTCCGTTGGAAATAATTTAGAATATTCATCAAACTTAGAAACTTCAGCAAGAGAAATGAATAACAATTTATCCATGTCTTGAAATCTAGTGTCTATTTGCATCAAAATGGTATCTAATATTTCATAAAATAGCAGCTTATAACTTTCCAATATTTGTTCGTCAGACAAGGCATCTCCAACTTGCCTTCTTTGATTAATAGGTATGTTTATCAAAGCTTCATTAAACATTGTCTTACATTCAGTTTCGTTTCTTTTTATCTGAAATCTTGCTTGGATAATCTTAAATGACGTAAAAACTGAAAACCCCGTCAATGCAACTAAAAAATGAAACGTATAACCGATGCGATCCACCGTATCCGAAAGCTGTATACTTATAGTGGAAGCGCTGTTCGTTTTCTTTAAAAACGCTTCTGACTCGGCCAATATCGGCGGTGTTTGTACTGCATACGACCTTCACCTAGAATTTTCATATCGCTTCAACTCAATATTAAACTTAGTGCAAGTGTCCTTATGCTTTGCGTTCGTGTTGGTCCATAACAAGGGCAGGTAGAGCGCCTGTGATATTGTGTTTTGAGTACCTCATGCTAATTGCATTGCTCTCGTGACTAATTTTATTCAAGATTTTACTATTTTACACTAAGAAACTAAATTACTTAAGTAATTAAATATTAGAAATTATTGAAAGAAAAAAATAGGTGAATCGGCGCTTCACTTGCTTCATCCCAATAGCCGCCCAATTGACTGTAATGTCATTGAATCATTGAAGCGTGTTTGCCACCAACAACGCCCACATACATACAAAATGCATTTTATGTAATATTTTAAGTGCAAACTATGAATTTAGTTAGCACATTTCAACGAACGCAAATTTTATGGTTAACTTTCATATTTATTTTATTCATTTACCTACCCGTGAAACGTTATGCAGGTTAATTCTTTTTAACTATGACTTTTGCAGCTTCAAACAACGATTTTCCATGTTTTGCTGCAACAACGCTACAAATTTCTAAAAATTTCGCTGTTACAAAACGCCTTTGTTTGCCACCACAAAGCTTCACATTTATCGTTAGCTGCACATAACGCATTACGTCTCCTCTTTCTACTCTATTCAAAAATAAAATCTAGGATACCTGTTCAGACCACAGGCGATAAATTGAAATAGACCTCGTATAACGTATATTTTATATACAGTAATACCCCGAACTTACGCGATAGGTGAGACCGAGCGATAACCGCGTAAATTGAAATCGCGTAAATTGGGGTACAGTTTTGCATATAAATACATACAAATTATGTTTAATTGGGACCGGAGACTAAAGAAAACAATAATTTAGAAGAAAAATGTGTAATAAAATTTTAGATAATACAACAAATTGTATTATTATGAATTGCAAAAATATAAACCGAAGTTATTTTGACGTAGAAGGCTTCATAAAATTTAACAAAGTCGTCTGACGGATCAAAGATTTTTTCTTCCCACGCAAAATTTCCTCGTTGGAGTCTTATGTTTTCCAAAATTTGTATCCCTTTTTCAATTGAACTGAGGCCTTCTGTCAACAAAAGACGAATCGATGAGAAGATTTAAAAACCGCGTAAATTCGAATTCGCGTAATTTTGGGTATTACTGTACTTTGTTTACAAGATAACAACGTCGAAGACAAGGTGCGGTCAAGAGTGAGAAAGGAGGTAGCTATAGGAAATAATATTATGATGGTGGACGTAAGTATGGTTAGTTACGCTATAAGCGCAATGCTGCGCTGCAGAGAAAAGTCACAGAATATCATAGTCAATATGCAGTCGTTCGCTTAGACTGACCTGTTGTTGGAGGACAAAAAATGTAAATAAAAGAGTCCATTTCAATTTATCGTCTGTGATTCAGACGCAAGCATTTAGCAGTGCTGTCGGTGAAGGGTTCCTGGACGATCGGCAGCGAACATCAATTTCCGTAAAGACAAAAGGCAACAATTTTAAAAGGGCTTTCTTCGATGCTAAAAGCGCGTAAGCCCGATTACTGCTCCTGAACACAAGCAATAGCATACTATGATCTGTGAATTGTGAAAGATCAAGAGAAAAAAAATACTTTCCCTACCTCAATAATATCGAATGAAAATAAAAATTGTATTGCATTATTTCCTCATTTTAATATTTAAAAAGCCGAAAACAATGAAAATAGAATTGTTTACAATAAGAAATAACTTAATAAATAGCTGTGATTGGGATGACCTACAGATAATCAAATCAATCTTTTCATTAAAATCTTCTTTATCAACTTTCAGTATATGTGGGGAAGGGGAGGGGGTTAAACCACTATAATTTTAGTAGTATATTGACCAAAATCATAGAAAATACTGAATAAACTGACTTTGGGAAGGAGAGGGTTTGACCCCCAAAATTCCCCCCTTTTCAAGGCCCTGTACATAATTTCTGATAAATTCAAAAGCTCTAGATTATTTCAATTATTTCAAATTATCGATTGTGCACATAAGACAACCATCTTGTCCAAGGACCACGGCCCTTTTTTACTATTGAATCATTTGAATGACTGGATTGCAAATCGGGTTTAGTATTTTAGTATTTATTATTGATCCTTTACTCCATTGAAGAGAAACGTGACACTATAAAGATAATTTTCAAACAGATACATTACCTGGACTACTGACCTCATTTGAGTGACTTGATACGTTTTCAGAATTCACTAGAGTTAAAACTTGGATTGTGATTTAACTCGAGACGAGTTGAAACTTGATTCTTGTTAAAACTTGAATTGAGATTCAAGTCGAGTATTGACTAGAGTGAAGACTAAACTCAAGATTGCACTCACTTATCCTAGACAACTTATTGTCATATGTCAAAAAATCCATGACATCAGCTGCTGGTGAACCCGATAATGTAGGGGCCTCCTCGGATAGTAGCACATTAAATAAAAAAAAACGAATAGAAACAGAAAACGTTTATTACTTTTACTGTTCTTAGTGTGTACAATTTTATTTTACATTTATTCAAACATTCATATCAAGATGGCTTTATTTTATAATTGTAACAAAGTCATCTCAATCAATAGGTACAAGTCCCTTACCCATAATTAATTTGTATCAATGGTGAAAAGCATTCAAACTAGAAATTCGAAAAGTTTAAAGGCCATAAAATCCGAGATTTAAACCATCTCAATAAATTAAATATGAAGGGACCAATATACCACTTTTGAAACTATTTTTTCGTACATTATAGTTAGTACTTCGTAAATAATTTTATATCAATATTAAATATATAAACTTACATTGTACATAAAACACAAAAACACAGTTTAAATTTTAAATTCATTTCTAAATTATCGTTATAATCAGGCAATTTTTTTTTCTTTATTTTGTAGGAAAAATTAGAAATTTCAGTTTTGAAGTACACACTTAGTTTTGTTTTGTACATAAGCTAGTAATTATATCTAATCCTTATTATATCTATACACAAATTTCATACATTTAGGGGCTGTACCAAAAAAAAAAAACATAAAAAGTAAACTAACAATAAAATAAACAAACTGGTTGTCAAGTATACATACAAACATTTAATATAAGCTAATGCGAAGCAATTAATTAGTTTTATTCCTATCATTACTTTTTATTCCTCAGTTTACTGTAAAAAGACTAGAAGTATTTAAGTATTTGCAAATAATAAAGTATTGACTCGGTAACTAGGTAGGTACTGCAATAATTAAAAAAACTGTATAAATGTAGAAATTTTACTATAACTACAAATTTGTCATTTACACCCCACACAGTATTAGGAATTCATCATAATCTTACTCATAATTACAATTACACTATCTCTTCATAAAATTGTGCTCCCTAGTTACCATAAAACGAATCTTACAAAGAATCAAATTTAAAATTGAAACAAAATATACACATAAACTAATACAATTCTGACTGAAAAGATTCACAACAGCATAAAAAAAATATAAAATGGCTAACTTCTCTTAAATCAATTACTGATTATATTATGTGGGAGTAAAAAATAAAATAATAAAAAATGTTAAAGCTCTGTAAAAAAGCTGTGGAATTCTCACAAAAGCTTGGAATTCAGGGTGTCTACAATAAATTACTTTTTATGAACACCAACTCATATTCTAGTGTTTTACTTTGAAGAAATATCCTTTTTTGGAATCGTAATGGTTATAATCACAAAATATTTATATTTCTTTCACATCTAACCAACATATACAATTTACTAACTGAACTAAGTCACATTACTAGTTCTAACATGTAGTATATACATTAAATACGAGTCAGACACATAATTAGTAAAGTTATGTTATCAATCTTTTAATTAGTACTCTAGAATGGATTGTACAGCTAAGGGTTTTACTAATAAAATTAGAAATTTTCATCGATATATTAGTAAAGGTGTCAATGTATCAATAAACGCCTCATATTCAATATATCAAATAACTATGAGAGTTTTTTAAATTATAGATGAGTCAATTTATCAATATATTCAATATATCATTATTACTGATAGATCAGTATAGCTGATATATTTATAAATATATTCGATGTTTTACTAAATCATTAATTCAATATATCTCAAGTATCAGTATTACTGCCAATATCACACTCTTCTATTACTATATAAAAATTGAAGCCTGAAAAATTACTATATAAAATTGAAGCTTGAGAAAATACCACACTAAACATACGAAATAAAATCTGAGCAATACTGCAGCAATTTTAATACAAAAACGCACTCTCACACAAAATAATCCTCTAACAATTACGCAGAGAAAATAAAATTTAAACATGCAACATTTAAACTCAAATTGCAGACACCCTGATAATAATCTGTGACACTGCCTGACATTATCACTATAAAAAATATGAACCAATGTACATTTTCGATACTTTAAAAAAATATTTTTAGAATTTCAATAAACGAACGCAGGTACTAGTTTTTTCTCGAGTTGAATCAGCAGTTCAGTAAACATTGCATACATCCAGTAACACATGAAAAAAATTTTTGTGTCTTAAAATGTTTAGGCATACGTTATGAAATGATTTGCCTTAAACATGAATTTATGCCTAATACTGCACATGGTGTTTTGTTTTAAATATTGAAAAGTGCTTCGTAAAAAGTAATGTAAATGCATTAAAAATACAAAAATATGCGCCTTCGTATTAATATATCACAATATTAACTAAAGACAGAAAAATGCAATATACGTAAACATTCGTAGGAAACAAAGCAAATAATCAAAGCAATTACACTTAAACATTGTATTATTATTCGCCTTGACAAAATATTAATTGAAACATTGACTGTCCATTCTTGGTTTATGCGTTTTATATTTCTTTTTAAGTTAAAAGAGCTACAGTTAATTTGCACTATCTTGGGTGCATCTCAGCAGTAGCCGATGACTAGGGCACAACACTGGGGAAAATACATCTATTAGTAGTTGTGACATACCTTGAAGGGTATGCAGGATTTATAATAATAATTGTCAGAATTTTATGATGCAATAAACTATGCCCGCTTTCAGGCATCTGTTTCACCCCCTTTTAACCGCAGTCTAGCAAAATCTTCAAATATAATGTCATCATCATGATCTTGAGCATTATCTTCACTAAAATAATAAAATGCTTTTATGAAATTAAAAAAAAAATAAATTTTAAGATCTTACGCATCTAATTGGATAAGATTAGTATCAACAGGAACATCCCCAATTTCTTTATTTCCTCGATGTGATGGAGAAGCTACACCTATTGAAGATGCTTCCTCTTCTGGTTTTGGATGCATAAGAATAAATGGTAATTCAGCTATCAAATCTCTGTTAAAATAATTGACAGTTAAATATGTATGTATAATGTATGTTAATCTTTATTTACCCGCCCAATGCACCTAAACACAGCTTTACTTTTACTTTATACTGTACGATAATACCAAGATTTTCTCGTTGCGATGGATCAGCTACCCTATAATATTTATTAGATGTATGAAACAAAATAATATAATTTCAGTCTACACCACTTACAAAGTACTAGAAGCCAAATTAGTATCTTCATGTTTTAATTGTCCGTCCAAGGCCAAACCCCACTTATCCTTGTTATTAGCCAAAAGAGGAGTTAATGTAAAAACTTTACTTAGAGTAAAACCTGGACCAATTGGGCAACCATCCCTAAATAACAGAACAATTATTAATTTACAATTATACATTATATACAATAGGATGGTCCAAATTCATTTAGGTGGATTTTTTGGCCATTTGATGCGGTGTCATTTTACAAAAAAATATGTTCTGCAAAATCTCACATCAATCTGGCTATTAGAACATGTGCTGATGAGACTTGAATTGTTTAAATGCTATTTTGCATGTTATACACTGTTTGTTTTAAGAATTCTAAATATTTTAGTGCTTTATTTTTATTACTGTGATTTATGAAGTGAAACATAAATGTATTGGTAGAGCTCTAGAGAACTGTTTATTAATAAATAATTTCGCAATATGTACATATTTCTAGGTAAAATTCAAACAGAAGCAATAATGAACTTATAGTAGGCACTCTAATTGACATACAAACTAAAAGGTCACTACTTGCAGCAACTCCTCTCAGGAGTCAACCGGATGTTATGGAAGGAGTTGTGTGCTTCTCTAGACTATTGACGAGTACATTACTGCTTCTATTTGCAATGCATAGTTGTTATTTATTAAGACGGTTTTTAATACTGTCCAACCTGTTTTACGCAGAAAGGTTTCATCTCTAGTAGGAACTAACTGTATTAATAATCTTATGCTTTACAATGTTTATACTTATAGTACTTATTGATTTGTGTTGGTAACATTTTCTTTAATGTTTCTTTCCCCTTACCTTTTCCAAATTTTCAAGTCTAAGTGTACCAGGATTTTTGGCAACTTTTGATATGCTGTGGTAGATAAAGTATATGTACACAATAAAATTAACCTTCATTAAACTAGTTCCTCTGAAATACACAACTCACCTGGGTAATTGGTAACGTAAATCTACAACATTAAATTACGCAATAACGAATCAAGATATGGAAGAAGTGTATAGAACCTTCTATGTAAAATTAAATAAATTTCAATTTGTTTAATCATCTTCATGTCTCCAAACCTAATAGTTTCTGAGAAAAATGCAAAAAGCAGTTTTGAGGGGACAGTTTTCCCCTCTTGGCCTTGTGTCTGAAACTGGCATGACAGCACAGTTGTATCGAAAATAACTATTTTCCCATATTTAATATGCCATTTTAAGTCGATTTACGAAAAAAGATAATTTTGATCAACTAGAACTGTGATTCAGCCTGCAGTGCAGTGTCCAAATGGCCTATAATTGGAAGATAGCTGTGTTATTTGTAGAAATATCAAAGAAGTATTACCAGAGAAAAAGTATTCATAGCCGCTTTTGTTCAAATATTCACTATTGATTTGTCAGTATTATTTACATCCTCTATATAAAAGAAATTCACTTCAAAACATCTTTGATGTTACTTTATAACCTTGAAAGCTTCTACAAGATGTTCTATTATTTGTTTGACAGTTATGACCAAAATAAACTTTTCTGTGTTTATTATCTAACATTCCATAGTATGGAATGTCTGAAGTCTATGAATTCAGGTCTGGTGAACGTTTTTTTTTCTATGATCATTACCTAACTATTCAGAGAAGCAAAAGTGACAAATTATGATTATTGATGATTTCTAAGTCTTTACTGGGCTTGACTGGATTCGAGTTGATTCATGATTTACCAGTAATCAAGTCCATAGCCAGTGGATGGTAAGATCTCTTAGTAGCTTTGCCAACTCTGGAAACATTTTAGAGTATGTAGAATGTTATATGAAGAAAGACGAACGCATTTAAATTAGAGGTTTGCCCTTTCCAGAAAAAAGTTTGGCCAAACGATAATAAGATTTGTCCATTTTTAAATTTGCTTCTGGTTGAGTAAGAAAGTAAGAAAAGTCTTTACAATGTTTCTTCTTATTTTTGTTCTTTAAAGATCATTTCTATTCTTCCAGGTGCAACCTCAGATGTTCTCAGAAAAAGTCAAACTAATGCATTAAATAACAGGAATTGAAGCAGGTTCTTAGTACATTAAGAATTCTGTTCAACAGGATCACACATAACAAGCATATTTTATGGTTACTCTTTTCTTTTGTTGTTGATTGCTAACCATAGCACTTTACGTAAGTTTTGTTCTTCCAAGTAGACCAGAATGACTATGAATCTCGAATAATTCTTAAGTTTTGCGTCGGGTTTATCAAATAACAGATTTCACTGTGGAAATGCGTAAGTAGTTTTCAACAATGACATAATCCAAAAGTAAACAATGTTACAGTTAACTATCACTCACCATTTGTTTAATTTTAAAACAGTGTAGTGTGTGTAATGAAGATTATGCCCAATAAGCTAGTACAACAGAACAGCCGTTTAGTAACTTTTGAAGGGTTACAATTAATGTCAAGAAGTTTTTTTTTCTTTAGTATCAAAATATATTTCCTCTACCTATCCAGTTACAAAGACAGCACTTTTAAAAGTGCTTTCTTCGCTGACAACAGCAAGTAATCATGGTTACTGTTCCTGGACATAACCAATTCTATTATAAATGTAGAGCACTATCTAGTGTACTGGGAGAATAATTTCCGGTATTTTTTAAACTTGATAAAAAAATTTCTTTTTGTCAAAAGCCCCAAGATTCCTCAAACAAATTCTTTTAAAAGTATTGGTTGTCATTTCGAGAATCCTTATCAAGCAATTAACAACTAATTATTATTATAGAATTCTTTTGGATTCATTTTGATATGCTCTAGAGAAATAGCATAAAAACTTCATAGTGCTAATTTCTCCATAAATTTAGAAATCTAGAACTAAAATCAAGATGTAACATGTGATGATTTTATGTGTTATAAGAATTAATAAGTTAATGAGTCTAGAGATTCATAAAAACCTGACAAATTAAAAAGTAAAAAAAGAATACATTAAAGACCTCTGGATTTTTTTTACATGTTCGCGATTTATTTTAGAAAATATTTCAAAAAGAAAAGAATTTAAAAAATGACAAAATTGTTGCTTCACTGATTACAGTCTAATATGAACACTTTATAATACAAGGTGGCCCAACGGAAACAAAACAGGCTGATTAACTCCCACGAAAATAATTTTTTGAAAAAATGCAAAAACACATCGATTTGTATTAGGAAAGGGACATTTGTTGACGTACAATTCCAACTCTAAACTTCAACCCTTCAAAAATTTCTAATGGGAAGGAGATTCAAGTTACACATCATTAGAAAGGCCTTTCAATTCTCCATACTGTCCCGTTTGAATTTTTAAATTCAGTCAATTTGTTTGGAAGATATGCCATTTACTATTAATTTTTAAAAATTACTCTACATTTTTTAAGTGTTCTTCCTGGGCTTGGATGCATTCTTGTAGTCTAGTCTGAACACTAAGACATAAAGGGCTTTTCACGATAATGTTAATGTTATGTTAAGACATTAATACCCAAAATATGTTGTAGTCATTGAAACATTCAAAACAATGTTATTAGTAGTGGTAATGTTAACCCTTCATGTTAGCCTTCCAGGAATATCTTGGATTCTTTAACATCATAGTTAACATCTACCAATAGAAATGCAGTTTTAAAGCGTGTGCAGTACACACTGCCATTCCTCTCCGTTTTACCAATCTGCCAATTTATTCCGTTTTGTCGCTTTGAGCTGTGACATGCACAGTTTAAATACAACCAAATTAAAACTATACTCAAATCTCAAATCAAATGAAGAATCACAATAAAGAATGGCGGTTATGTTGGTTGTTTACCTGTTTTCAGTTTTCAATGCAACCGACAGAAACAGATAGGGATGAAAGTATGACTAAGTCATAAACACAATAAGGAACGAGTCCTCTAAAGAAACTTTAAAGTAGAAACAAAGATATGACCAGGTCGGTAAATACAATGATATAAATGAATCTTTCAAAGAAATTTTAAAGTATTGGGAAAGATTTACAGCCCCTTTTACTTTTCTATTTATACAAATTTTATTAATCCATAGTCAATAAATATTATTAGGTATAATTAAATTCTCTTTATTTAATGAAAATAAGAGTTTTTCCGAAATTAATAAAATAAATAAATAGTAAGTATTACTACATTTAGATGATGTCAATTTTAAGTAAATTTACACAACATTCCTTTTTGAAAATAAGTCTTTATTAGTCATCTAACTGTTGTTAAACTACCACCTCTCAAGTCTTAAAATATTTTGTTCAAATTCCAAAAATTACTGTTATCCTGCACTAACATTTTTATTTTCCTACCATTTTGTGTTTATTTTAAATGGGTTAGTGTAGTTATTTTGCCAGTTTTGATCTTTACTGTGAAAGAATTGTAACTAAAGTTAAATTTTGCCTTATGCCTTTGGCTTTCATTTCTTTTTCTAAAAACAAAGTAAAACTGTATCACATGAAACTCAAAAATTTGCTATGCAGTATAATCCACAATTATGAATTCTAGACAAGTTAAATCAATCGACAGATCAGAAAGACGCCGAAAATGGTAGGCCGCAAATGGGATAACATTCTAAATGAAAACCAAGCGGCAACCATCATCCAAGCAGCAGCCGAGGAACCCTTTACAACAGCAACTACTATAAGGGATCAGTTAGGACTTCCTTGTAGACAGATACTGTGATTCAGGTACTGTATAAGAACAGGATTCATAGTGGGATTCCAGCTAGAAAACCTGACCTCAAGAAAGCGCGTGCAAACCAGCACCTTCGTTTTGTGCAGCATCACATTAATTGGGATTGGAAGACTGTGATCTTCTGTAATGAAAAAGTGTTTTGCTAATCTGAAGATTATAGGAAGATATTGCGGAAACCCAACAACATTGGGTATTGTTGACAGAAACCACATCCAGCCAATTACACAAAGTGGTCGCATAAGTTATGCTTATTGAAGTTGAATGTCCATGCTGGATCTGGCGAACTTGTCAGAATCAGTCCTCATTTTACCTCAATAGAATATGTTGAAGCGCTAGAAAATGTAATGCTACTGACTGTGCAAGTGATTTACCCTGACAATAATATAGTCACTGGTGCATCTAGCAAAAATAGTTGCGTGTGTGGGAACAGTTGACGGCAACCAGAATTTGCAAAAATCTGGTCTTATCTATGCCACGGAAACTACAGGAATGTATAGATAATAATGGCTTTTGCATTAGATACTAACCTAAAGTATTATGCCCTGTACTCCAAAAACGTCTAACTCAAATTTGCCCACGAAAAGAATGATAAAGACAACTAGAGCAGTTTGTATTTTGCACTAGATGTGTATATTAAGACCTGGTCTTTTCATCACTCAATAAATCTATCTGCCGGGTAGACAACAAGATAATAATTGTCATAAAAAGTGTACCTGTAGCTACTATTGTGGATAAGTTATCAAAAGGTGAAAAGATCTGCCCTAAGTAGGTAAAACAATAAATGATTGTTAGTTTAAAAGTCAAGTGTCAAATTTGGATCAACATTTGCAGTTGTTGGTTAAGTTTATCTAGGGAATTATTGCCATGGATACAATTGTCTGTCATTTTCATAATTATATTCGTGGCGATAATTCGCTAGGTAAACTTAACCAACAATTGTAAAAGTGGGTCTTGGTTTGAGTTTAAGAAGTAGAAAAAAGTTAATACTAATTTTGATTTTTGAAAAATCAAATTCTGCTTTTAAAATGAAGACAAAAACATGAAAAGTCGATCAGTAATGTGTATAGTTTCTTTCTAGTTCTGATTTCAAGATACTTTGTATTTACATCGGATTTAGATCACCCTGTACAATGTCTTATAAATACATTTATAAGTTAAAAGAAGTTTATAAAACGATCTGTAAAAAACAGCAACATTTCATAAAAGTTTATAAAATATAGTCTTTTAAATTTATTGGTCTAAAATCTAAAGTAATATATTAATGATGTTCTCTCAAGACTTTATAAGTCTAAAAATTTAGTTTCTTCAAAGTACATTTATAATTGTTAGTCAAGTCAGAAACCAATTAAATATCATTTACAATAAAATACTAGACTTTGGGGGTTTTTAAAAGAATATTAGGAGATATTTTCTTCAAACAGCAATTAATAACAACCGTAAGAAAAAACAATACTTCTAATATTTTGTTCAAGTAATCAAATAATATGCACAATTATACAAACATTAAAAAGAAAATTCTACAATAGAATGTAAAACATTTCATGCATAATTCATTACAATTCATAAGCCACGTGGATATATTATAATAAATTAACAGAAAAACAATGCTGCTATTGTAGACTCGACAATATGATTTGAAAATAATAAACACCAACCATTATACAAGTAAACAAGAAAAATAATATACAGAGTGTTTAACTTAAAACTCCCAGGTTAAATATTTCAGTAATTAGACAAGATATTTAAATTTTGTAAATGGCTCTCTAATGCAAAGATATTTTTCAATCCTAAGAACGCATTTGAAATATCATTTGATATCAAGTATTTTTGTCCTATAAGAAATCTCGAAAAGCCAAAAGTTTCCAAGATATTCAGTTTGAATGTTAGTACTGTTCAAAAACAAAAGTCTAGCAATAATTCTTTATCTAATTTTATGTAAAATTACAGCTATAAAAATTCTTTGGAGAGCATCTCCTGGTCTTAGATAATGAACCAAATATGACTTGATATGGAAACATTTCAGCTTCTTTCAGCTTGTGCCATAGCACCCATAGCATACTGAAAGAAGCTAGAATGTTTCCATATAGAGTTTATTTAGTTCATCATCTAAGACTAGGAGATGGGTCTCCAAAAAATCTTTACAGCTACAGCTATACGTATATACAAATAGATAAAAACGATTGCTAGACTTTTGTTTCCATTCAATTTAAAATATCTTGAAATCCTTAACTTTTCAAGATTTTTTCATGGGACAAAAATACTTTATAGTAGATGATCTTTCAAATATTCTACATCTAAACATTCTTAGGATTGAGAAATTCCTTTGCACCAAAGCGCCATCTGCAGTTTAGGATTTAAAGTAAGGTATAAAAACAAAAAAAATTTAACTTTCCCAAATATTTTGTCTAATTACTAAAATATTTGGCCTGGAAGTTTTAAGTGAAACACTGTATATAAGCCTCGCATCTCTTTCCTTAAAAGAATTGGGATATTTAATACTTTTGGATATTTACACCAAAACTGTTTTGTCAATATTTGAAAGGCACTTTACAAATTAATCATAATCACGGACCGTACATAAACAAACAAATAATCATTGTCTCTACATTATGCTTTATTAATATGTTACATGTTTCGACCTTAAGGTCAACTTCATACGCATAAAAGTTAACAGAGATACCGACAAAGGAAAAAAATACAAAACAAGATACAAAACTACATAATAATTAATTAAAAAGTTGTATAGATAAAATTTTGTATATATAAATCTCACTGCATATTAAAACTAACAATGAATAGAGGAGTATAGGAGACAAAGACTACTTGTTGTTTGTTTATCTAAGATGGAACCACACAAAAGGGCATATTTTGAGATATTATCATAACCATATTTATACTTATTTCAACATCTTAATAAACTTTTCTTAAAAATGAAAAAGACAATTCGTATTTACTTGTGTACAAATGCAATTATTAAATATCAAAAACGAAACATTTTTAATTGCACAGTTAATACTTTGACCAAACATATATTTTGTTTTCATTCGCAAAATTCAAAGTAAATTAAAACTTAAATGAGCTAGAAGAAGATAGTAACAGTCAACGATCAGTTTTGATTATTTACGAAAATAAATAAAAAATTAAACTTCAATGTTATAATTTACAAAGTACTTACTCGCTTTCTGTTTCAGCAACGGTGCATTTATATTGTGCAGTAGAAAATAAGCAAATATCAGCAAACTGCCTAACGGAAACTTTAATCTTCTTTACTGTGCGATTGGAATTATTGGCTATATGGACATTAACGGCTATATTCTCTCCATGATGATATAATTCTTTATCCAAAGAAGCTTCTAAATGCAATTTATTTGGACTCATCATAAACTCTTTACTAACTTCAATGGACGGTTGCTCGCCTTGCTTACTGGGAGCATACATTATTTTACGAATAGCTAACCTGTAAAGATAAGATAAATCTGTAAATTCACTCTTTATAAGAATAACATAATAAATGCAAAGATATCACTTATAAATATAGATACCTGACAGAATTTCGTTTGTGCGGTTTGTCATCCTGCGATTCTCCAACAAATGCTTTTAATTCATAGTCAACACCACATGGCTTTCCTGTATCTCCAGGAGCAGGTTGAAGTGTCACTGATGCTGGACAATGAGGAGGTAATTCAAAATAAAATGGGTATGCATTTGGTCCCAATTTTTTAATTAAGCGTTCCTAAAACAAAGCATTAAGAATGTCTACACCGATAAACAAGATCTTGTATAAATACCTGTAATCTAGTCAATGGCCTTTTAGTAACTGTATTATCTTGAGGGAAAATTTGTTCAAATGCTAAATACAAGTCTTTCCTAAATGTCAAGCCTAAAACATCTAAATCCTCTCTTCCATAACGAAATGCTGCAAGTACATGGCCAAATACTTTTCGATCTTTAACATATTCTGGATCAATCAAAACCACTCCATCTACAAGAAATGTTATTTTTAAAGATCATAAGTTACTTCTAAAATTTTAAAACAATTACCAATTGGATCAACATGCGATATATGGTCAACAAAGTCTCTTTTTCCTAGATATACTGTTATCTACAATTAAACAATAATTATGGATTAATTAATTTCATTTTTAAAATATAGAATATTAATATTTTACAGAACTAAAATAACAAACCTTGCCATTAGGGGAGCTCTTCTTGAACACCCTAAAACACAAAAGTTCAATTTTATACAACCCCCAAGTAATATTATAAAGTAACAACTAGCACACATAAATTTTGAAATATACAAACCTAGTAGCTTGCCTTCTACCACTAGCATCGTCCATATCTGGATTTGAAAGTGCCAGGATGTAATTTTGCTGTACTACTTAATGGAAAACAAGCAGGCACAAAGTGCCTTAAGAGTTGGGTATTCTACAACAACATCAAAATATTCAAAATATTGAATTTTTTGAGATAAGTTTTAAAGCACCATAGTAAAATTAAAAGTACCATAACCTACAAATTAGCAAGCAATGAATTGGTAGTTTTTCATTTTAACAATTTCCAAGCAAAATATAAGTGAAGAATTCTACAAAACTTATTAAATACCAGATGTACAGTAGTATGCATTATAACCCTCAAATTTGATATAATCAGAAATTTACGTGAAACTGTAATAATTTTGTTTCTCCAAGGTTACTGATTACTCACAAATACATTATTTTAAATACAATCTAATACTCACACGTATTTTCTCGGAAATATCAAATTTACAGAACTCCTGTAAGATAAACAAGGATCACAATTTTTTGTACAGGAGGTATAATACACTTGCAAAAATTGCTACACTACATTCCTACTATAACACAAACAACAATCCACTAAAAACACACAGATTAAAATGTAATACCTTTATAAAATTTATCAAAAAATGCAACTAGTGACGTCTGCTTCCTATTACAAATATTTGGGCCGTGTCTTTCTAGCGTGTGGCAACGATAATGTGAAAAAAGCTAGGGAGATTTGTATTTGTTACTAGAAAACATGACTCCTCATAAAGTAGGGGTCACACTGTACTAAAATGTTTTAGACTCTGTTAAACCACTAACTTTTACAGCGGTGCGTGTGTGAAAAATTGCAAACTTCTCAACAAAAAGTCACTCTCAAAAAATGTATGCTTCTCCCGAAATGACAAAACTGTACCTTCGGGACTTCATCGTATACAGGATGGGCAAAAACTAACTAAAATCATTTTCTTGAATGCAGAGTGTTACGGAATGCTACCGAAGAAATTTAGAGAGTTTGAGCACAAATTACACTTTACGATAACGTTATTTTATGACAACTGCTCGCGCTCAAAACATTATCGTTACGCTATAGTTTATGGGGTCCTGCTATTTCCCTAGAAATAAGGAAGCGAATACCGTATTCTATAAATCGTTTTGTATGAGGTTAGGAAGTTGTGGTATGTACTTCGGGTCTGTGCATTTTGACGATATCTTTCTTTATTGTTACTAATTTATTAATAATAAATGAATAAATTGAAAACGTGCTTTCTTAAGTAACCACATCCACTTAGATTGTGAAGTTTTGTTATATTGTCGGTTGTCTGCTCAAACTCTTTAAATGTTACATGCTTGCTAAATTTTTACCGTATTTGGTCACGCGCCTTTATCGTTAACAGGATGTTTAACGTGAATTTGCTCAAACTCTCTAATGATAGGGTGAATTCTTGATGACTAGACAAGTATCTTTTTATGGGAACCTATAATCTATTTGGCTTGGTTACGGAGTTATCGGTCTTCAAATATAAATCTGCCGTAGGTATTAACCACTCCTTTAGCATTGATGTTGAACAGAGCTGTAGTGTTGTGTCGTTTTACTTATTAAAATGGTTCTCTAGGGGTGCACATAATTTATAAAAGAAAGTATTTTTGTGCTAATTTAATTGTTTCTTGTTCAACCCTACCAAATTTAAAAATTTATTCCGTTATCATTAAATCTGTTGCTCTTTCGACTCTGTTCTCATATTAGAAATATTTTATATGTGTTTATAGAGATCTCGGTGTTTAGAAAACGTGATGTTGGACTAACGTCAACTTGGTTTAGGATAGATTCAAGTAGATTGTCTTGGTACCTATCAATTTAATGTTTATCATTGGGTTAGAGAGAGGACACACTTGCCAAAGAAAAAGACAAAAAAGTACGTTAGCTCCCTACTTGCGTTGCGAGTTTAAAGCATAGAAGATTTGACGGTTAGTTTGACAAACAGGCTATACTTCAAACATAACATTGACAGGTCATTGACAACTGTGTCCACATTCTACCTAATAAAACATTAAAACTATATCAAGGTACTCTAGATTTAAGCAGCTGTTAATTCAATATTTTCTGACGAATATAACCTCACAGTTTACTACTTTCAATGACCCAACTGAACTTGCTGAACGGCATTTGATTTTGACATTATGTCAACGAGCAGTGCCTATCTAGTAATAGCTTTGTTATTTTTACAGAAAACGGCCACGTTTACAAAAACATCTAAACAGACAGAAATTCTTTCTTATTAAACAGGGTATCTAGTGGTTGCGTTAGATTTCAGACACTTATTCCGTCGACAGAAAAGTTCTAGAAATCAAAGTGGCCACTTTCCTGGACTCCTCACCCTTCCACCCTATGGGCACCCACGGACATTAATTGCATGGTCTACTTGACTTTTTTTATATAGCAAGAAGAAGATTGTAAAAAGATAATTAGGGGTGCTTACGTGTAGTTGGTCTTGGGCCACTCAAATAGTTAAGATGTCACATTGGTGGCGCTCTCCATCAATTTTTACAAATTAAGTACTGCACACTGTCCTTAGAATATACGGTTGCCTCATAGACTAAAATGTAGTTAAGAATGCCAGAAGTAAGATACATGTATCAACCAACAACACTTATCGACATCAAATTTATCAGTTAACGGTGTATGAGGCAATCGTATACTTTAGGGGTCATGAGTCATATACATAAAGTGGTGTACACATACCAAATTTCGTTACTGTAACAAACAAAAGTCATCTTTTTTACCAAAACTTTGAGGAGGACTTAGCTTCTAAGAGAAGCGGTTTTTGAACAAAATCTATCCAAATTCTTTTCTTATTTTTGATCATAGAATACGTACCCGAAGTTGTGCAACAGAATTATGAAATATTTACTAAACCTATATAAGGTACGTTCGTTTATGTTGTTCTTAAAACTCGGAGTGCTCCGCTTGTTGTAAAAGCCATTCGTTTTTACGATCGAGTTAACAGAGTGCGCTATTGTAGCGTTCGTTTTTTACAGGACGGAGTGAAAGGTGCAAACTCTTAATGCACCGACTGAAAAGGTTGTGCGTTAGGAGTTTATGGAAGCACAAGCGGAGTTGCAAAATTTGCAAACATCCAACACAATTTCTCCCTCACTTTTTTTTTAATGTTGTTTAATTTCTTTACAATAATTTTGAAAATTCCAGACACCCGAATTCATTTGAGTAATAAGTTTGTAGACAAATGTGAGAAAAACCTGCATAAATTAATATGCGGACAAATTTTACTTTAATTTGGCAACCTTGCCCAGAAGAAACAGAAAACAAAATACCTATTATAACCCCAATTCTCAATTGTTACAACTTTGTTAATTAAACCAATATACCTACTTTAGTTTTGTAATAAAGCAGTCTAATTGGAATCTAAATTAATTAAGATTATTGTTGGGGTTAGTAACAATAGTATACGGACGTCCAGTGGACGTTCATCAAATGTCCAAATTTCGGCGACAGATATCCTTGGGACGTACATTTGTCAAAGATTTGGACGTAACTTGTACTTGATCATCCAGTGGACGGTTGGTGCTATATGGAAAACTATCAGTAAATAGTAATATGTGCTAGTAAATAAATTAGTCATAACAGTAGAAGGCTATTCGGCATTACCTATTCAGTTTCCATATGGCGGCGCTTTATTTTGAACAAAACCCATTGCTGAATTTTAAATTTCTGCCTTTGTCTTGACGTCACACCAATTTGGTTGTTTCCTCTTGTTCAAGTTGGTACCGATTTTGGTACTCTTTTACTCTATTAAAGTTAATCTCTTTAAAGTTAAGAAATAAAGTTTATTTTTGAAAACTGTTTTTATAAAAATAAGTTTGAATGCCCATTTCCCACTTTTATCTTGTTTTAATACTGAAAATGTCAATTTTGTACTTTACATATTACCAAATTGGCACTTCCAAATGATCCTCTTGGAAGAAAGAAAAATTATTAATTTGAGGAAACAAGGCAAACATGTTTCGGGATCAGACGCAAGTGCGGGCGGTTAATTTACCTCAAACATCACGCATGCGTGATACCATTGTAATCGTCGCGGATGCAACGCGAACGTTTTAAGTGTTTGTAGCAAGAACTTTGAATGTTTGGCGTAGTATGTCGACGATGGAATATGAACTTGCAGTGAAGTATTGCATTCTAATTCTAAACATGCTACTTTTAAAAGTCTTTTTATAAAAAAGGACATTTCATATAAAATATATTCTTACTCTAAAAACAAATAAAAATCCAGAACCCAATAAAAGTAAATGATCATTCTTTGTTAATCGAATTTTAGATATTTATTATTATTTGTTCAACTTAAAGATGTGGTTGTAAACTAGTCTTTAGTAAGTCGTATAGACATAGCTTTATGAGAATTAAATAGAGAAAACAAGTGCGTTACATACAGAACGATAGATGTTACTATAGCACCAGTACCTTTCCAACAAACAACACAAAATGTCTTAGTGTTAATAATAACTCTAATTATTTAGAAACAAATTATAATTTATGCAAAACATTTATTTTCTACCATAGCGGGTTCGATTTAAATTATTATCAATTTGGATTGGCTACTGCAACACGCAGGCGTAAAATTTGCGCCGCCGTGGCGTTTACCATTTACTGATCTGTCACTTTTTACTTGGAGTGATTTTTTGTGATATTTTATCGTGAAATTTAGAGTTTGTGGAATTTTCTTAAAGTATTTTATATTTAGAATCGGAATGTCGACTTCGGGCGATTTTGGTAATCCTCTACGGAAGTTTAAATTAGTATTCCTAGGAGAACAAAGTGGTAAGTCGATCGTTCTTTTAATACCAGGCGTAGTCCAAGATCGATAAAATGACACGTATTATTGGCAGTTTAGCCTTAATTTTGAATCAAAAATTGATGGACAAACGTCCTAAATAATCTTGGATAATCCGCAAGTTTAATATCATTTAAAAAAAATGAGAATTATGCTTTTAATTCGAACGTTAAAGTGTCAGTGTTATAGGTTAGGTTTTATCATCTGTTTTAAATAATTCAAAATCGATCATTTATTCACGTCTTTTGAGTACATTGTTTTTTTACACAAAAAAACATTATTAATTGCATTCGTACGACGATCAAAGGAGGAGCATTAAGGGTATAGAAGAAATTCAATGAGTGTCATCCTATGAAAAATAAATGAAAAGCATTTTATCAAATACAGCAGAAAAACCCTATTTAATACATGTCATTGAAAATTTTATTATCCATCCTTTTTCTATCCCTCGGTTGATTTATTATTTATATTCTCCGGTAGTCATATATTTTTCTCTTATGTTGCAGTTGGAAAAACATCTTTGATAACAAGATTTATGTATGATAGTTTCGATAATACGTATCAGGTAAATGTGAATCAAATATCTATTTGAGGTAGAATTTGTGAACTTTCACAATAAAAATTTTCATAAAGCGTATTTTGCTGACTTTTATTACAGGCAACTATAGGAATTGATTTCTTATCGAAAACAATGTACCTTGAAGATAGAACTGTTCGACTTCAATTGTGGGACACAGCAGGTCAAGAAAGGTTTAGATCTCTTATTCCTTCGTACATTCGAGACTCAACTGTTGCAGTTGTCGTTTATGATATCACTAGTAAGTTTTAAATCTTTAAATTCAATAATTAGGTTTATGTGGTTGCTAATACAAATCTTATCAATGCTAGATGCTAATTCTTTTCATCAAACATCAAAATGGATTGATGATGTACGAACGGAGAGAGGAAGCGATGTGATAATAATGCTTGTTGGTAATAAAACTGACCTTTCTGATAAGAGACAAGTTAGCACGGAAGAAGGGGAAAGAAAAGCGAAAGAGCTTAATGTAATGTTTATTGAAACTAGTGCTAAAGCTGGCTATAACGTAAAACAGGTAATGAAAATTAATTTCTATCACTTAAGTATGAAATAATTTGTTTTTGTTTTGCAATTGTTTTCTTATAAGATCTAACAATCTTCATTTTTGATTTCTATAATGTCTTTATTCACATTCTATATCCAGTTGTAATCTTTTAAATTCCAGTTCAATGAGGAAGTGTTTTACATAAATACCTGCATTTATTGAATGATAAATCATTATGCTTGGTGATTGATATTATACAAAATATTCATTCAGAATTATGGAACGTAACATTACCAATTTCCAGCTAAATTTGCATATTTGATCTATTTAGATTACAAATGTCTTAAAATAACCTCATTTTACATATGATGAAAGTACTGTCATATATCCCGATATCATAAAGATCTATTGTTTTTCTGTCGGAAAAAATTAAGTTACAATAAAAATTCCATGCAAAAGAATCAATAGCAACTCAATTGCTTTCTGTTTATTCAAATTGAGCACTTGTATTTTACATGTACTTAAGTACAAAATAACTTTCCTTATAAATATTTCTGATGAAAGCATTATTAGCTCTTGTTGCTTTAATTTAATAATTATTTAATTTATTCAAGTTTTTTATGTAGGTAAATGGGTAAAAGCAAAATGAAAGTCATCTATTACATAAGCAAAAGTTAAATATAATTTGTTTTTTGTGTGATTTCATTCAAAGGGTCATTGCCACAGTCAGAATATCATTTATCAGACAGTAACATTATTATCATTTAAAAATGTTAATTATGTTTCTTAATGCAAATATAAAAACATATAAAAGGAATGCAAAGTATTTATGTTAATTTTGTTCTTTTAAATTAATTTATACATAAAATCATAAAAATAACTTTAGAGTAAATGCACTAGTCCATATTCTTACTTTTGTTGTAATTAGCTAACTATGCAAATAATTTGCAGCTCTTAACAGAGGGTGTCATGATTTCACTTTTTAACATTGCACATTTTTGAATTTTTATAATCTAAATTAATGATTGATTATTGACACAATGAAATGTTATAACAATAATCCTTATGGTGAAACAAATCAACTTTATCAAAAATATTTTTTGAAAAATCTTTAGACCCAAAACTAATTTAAGCTCTTTTGCATCCTTTAACACCAACAGAACTATGATATCTTTAAAGTTCTTGTTTACTTTCATAGTACATATTGTAGAACTGTCAATGTCTTCTATGATATACAATGCAACTTGCATCAATTCCGTATTTTGAATCGTCCATTTATTGATATTTGGAAGAAATAATAAATTTAGTTGAGTTTGATATTTTATCATATCTATAGGAACAAATGCCTCAACATTATGAAATTGTTTTTAAGTTTTTACATATTTGCAATCCCAATTTAAGTTTACGGTCTAGAATATAACAAAATAGATGGCCAAAATATGACGAAAAGCCTCTTTTGGTGTACCACTTTCACTTTCTATTAAAAAAGATAAAAAAATTCAAGAAGAATTAAAAATAAACATAGCATTTCCAGTGCTAATTTAAATCAGACTTGAAATATTTAAGTGAATGCTTTTATCCACATTTCAGATTGATAAATATAAGAATGAAAAATCAAGTGGGTTTTGAAAACTACTGATTGATTCCTAAATTGAATAGAAACTTCAAATACAGTAAAACCTGCTTAATATAGAATAGAAGATTTCAGAGCATTAAAGTAAATAACCATACCATACATATAAAAAAATCAAAATTCATGTGGGGATTAAGCCCACATACTTTACTCACTAATTCTGATTTTTCCATGTTTGTATTACCATATTTGTTAACATCAATTGTGTATCTCCCTTTAAATGTTAATGGGGAAAAATATTTCCAATTTTGACACATCAGGGTTACATTTGCTTAAGGAGTACTGCACTCCAAAAATTGGTAATTATGCAACAAAAAATCGCTATGTTCTTACGTAGAAGTCCTATCAACGTACCAAGTTTAATAAAATCTGAATAATTTTTAGGTTGCCAGTGTTTCATTATCAGTGTATCCATTCAATTCAATGTGATCTTAAAGAATGTTGAACCTTTTATAAATGTTATGTAAGAAATCATAGAAATTAAATTAAAATGAATATCTATGACAGGGAAAATTAGAAAAATATAACAGTAGGTGGCATACCAATGTGTATTAGTAAAAAACTAAAATAATATTTTTAATCAGAAGATGTCAAAAAAACTTTTTCACCACGTATGCCGTAGGTTTACCATTCTTGATCCACAATGTCATACACTTGATATTGATGTCAATACAGTTTGATGATGTGAAAAGACGAACAAATTTTAATTAATCTTTTTATTTAACTAAATTGAGAATTTTTAAACAGCTATTACAAGCTGAACTGATACATATGTGAATAGATGCTCGGGCTTGTCTACCTCTTCCATAGTCATTCAAGTTATTGCACAAATATCTAGTTGGTAGTGAAAATATTGAGAATTGGTTGGAACTTGAATGTACCATAAGTTGGGGCAAATATTTGTATGAACCAGCAGAGACAAATCTCACTTTGAATCTATAGGCTATTTGTTACCAATTTATAAGTTATTAATGTAGACAATGTAAAAAAGGGTCCCAGTATCAGGCCTTGTGGAATTCCCATTTGCAGTCATAATTCCATCTAATGTTACTTTTTGTTCTCTATTGCGTAAAAGAATTTTGTGATTAATCTTACAAAAGGCTTTACTGTCTCAAGAGTAAAAGTATGGTACATAATCCACGATCAGTTGCTTTCATAACATTGTCTGTAATTTTCAGTAAAGCTGTACTGCAGCTATGATCTGGTCTGAAACCCAATTGTATTTCAGGAAAAATATTATATTTCATGAGGTGACCTCGAAGCTGTTGGTAGCAGAATAATAACTGCTTGTTTCTTTGTGGTAGGAAAAGTAGATGTCTCCAGAGAAACATTAATAATATGAATAATATAGCGTTCAGGCCATCTGCACCAGCTGATTTTGATGTTATTGAGTTTAGTACTTTGAAGACATCTGATTTTCCATTGCTAGAAAAACTAAAAGTGCTTTCGAAGTCTCTCATTAGATTATTACCATAAAATTGCAGCAGATCATTATTGGGTTAATGAGAGGAAGTAAGAGAGTTGACAAAATAGTCGTTAATTCTGGTGGTATCTTCTTAGCCTTATTATTGATAACAATATCAAATTTTTCCGCAATGACAAAATTCAAAGAAAGCTTTCTTTTCTCTATGTATCGAATATATACTGAAGTTTTTCAGAGTTTAATAATATTGAAAGTGATTTAAATCATTTTAAAGCATTATTTCATAATGTCATCATCAATTGAATGTTAGGTGTTATCCAAGATTGAGGAGGTTTACTAAATGCAGATTGTTTTAATGGAAAGTGAATGTTAATCAAGTCTAATATAGCAAATCATTAAAGTAACGTACTTTATCATCTATGCAAGGGTAAAGCGTGTTTCACATTATACTTTTTTTGTTTAGAATTATGCTAGATTGCTCTTTCGATTTTCATCCTACAAATTTTTAAATAATCGTATGATACCGGATTCATTTGATTTGTTTCGAGCATGGCAGAGTTGCCACTAAACAAATACAAAATTAGTATTCGACAAAAGCGGCATGGAACATTTTAGTAATTTTAGTTTATAACCTCAACAACAACAAGCTACAAGCGAGATTAAAATATTTTTATAGGTTATAATAATAATGAGTAATATGCACATGTTTGACCCAACTTTGGTAAAGGTTGGCACTAAAGTTGAATGACTTTCTGCCCATGCATACTACAACATAGCATGAAACTCAAGTAGAAAAAATTTTTTTATACTAGAAACTTGAACCAAAATCAGATTCGCATTATACTAGAACTGGCTAGAAATTTCTCGAACAAAACTCGAAATAGAATCTAGACAAAAAAAGTATAATATGAAGTGCCCTTATTGGTTGCAGATCACTATAAAACAAATTTGGATCTGAGTTTTGATAATTTTAGTATAGTCTTATGCATCTTTCGTTACGTTTCACAGTAACATTTAATTCAAATTTTATAAACTGTTGATCAGAAATATCGGGTATATCAGACATTTTGATGGCTTTTAGAAAATCATTATATGTTGTAATAACTAAATCGATTAGAGTTAAAGATGTGTGTGTAATTCATGTGGGGAATTAACGACTTGTATTAAATCAAAGGAGTCTAGCATTGATTGAATACTTACAGTACCGGCTGCTTCATTTTAAACATTGGCATCGAAATTTTGCAATAATTTGCTGACAATCAGTGGCATTTTGTTTAGTCTCCAATGCAACGGTTAATTTATTAAATTTGACTTCAATCCAGATTTGCTCTGTATTAGAAGTATCAATAAATTTACAATATAGAGAATTGTGAATATAAATAGCTACAGTTCCATCATGTCCCTGTCTGTTGCAGTGAAAAAGAATAATCCTCAAAGCTGATATGTTCATAGAGTACATCTGGAGAAAGCCACGATATGGTGATACATAATACATCTCAATGAGATGTTTTAAATCTGTGAATTTAGTATGCATTGGGCATGCATTAACATATCTGACAATTAATTTATACATAATATAATAAACAATAATAAAATCAGTGATTAAGCAAACCAAAAAAATGTATATAGTCATAATTATCAATAAACAAAATGCAATAAAATAAATAATCAACGTTGTATCGAATTATTACTTTTAACATATATTTTTGTTCGTTCATTCATGTGTTTCTGGGTCCATACTTTTTAATAGCTTCTTTCAGTAACTGGTTCCTTTTCTAGTTACATCTTTGCTAATTATAATGTTATTTCCCTTAAGCAATTTCTTTTTATTGAAGATCATATTCTTTACATTCCTACTTATAAATTTAACAAAGATAGGGCATTGATTACTTACTGGGAAGGTGATGAGATCAGCAGATATGTCTAAATTTAGCTTGTTCCTGCAAAGCTTTGAAACTATTTCGTCGGTATCTTCATGCTTGCTTTCGGGCACTCCAAATATTCTTAAATTGTTTTAAATCATCTTTGCCTGCATCATATCTTTCAGTTCACATTCGAGATCTTTAATTTTAACTTTGTAACTTTGCATTTCTTCATGGAATTGCTGCAACAGATTATCTTTAGTTTTCGTTACGAATGTATCTATCAATTCCTTAAAATTGAATATTTTTTTCATCACTTTCTGGAATGTATAGTAGAACACCACTGGTTTTTATTATCAGGCATTTTAAAGAATTTAATAAGAATTGAACGGAAATTGTAAAGAGGCGCAATACGTCTACTCACAATGACTGTTCATGAATGTATATGAAGCCGCCCATATTAAAACATAGCAGTAGGTAACACTTTTAAAGACATTTGCAACTTTTATGTTGAGAAATGCTGTGTTAGAATGAAAGACACATTTTAATTATCTTACAGGGGTAATTCAAAATAGGCTGCTGCCTTTGTATTAATGTTTAGTAGATTACTGTATATATAGTGGAACCTCCATAAGTCGAACTTCTGTAACTCGAATTTCTCTTCAACTCGAAATTTATTGCATCCCCTTGCACTTCAATACCAATTGCACATAATTTTCCGTAACTCGTATTTTCTATAACTCGAACTAATAATCGCGCCCCTTGGATTTTGAGTTATGGAGGTTCCACTGTATGTATTGTAATGCAAAATGTAATGTAGAATTCACAAATTTGTTGTAGACTAAGGGTTCTAGTCAATTTCATATTTTTCTTTTCATTCTTCTATAAAGGTATTGAGACTAATTTTTAATGACATCGATAAAGCAATACTAAAGTAAGGCTTACCTTATTTCAGTGATCTCTATATAAACTGTTGAATACAGTTACTATTACTAACTCAAATATTTTCATTTTGTTTTATTATACCTATCAGTATGTTATATGTACATTCTATTATTATTAACAATCGACTGTAATTATGTAATAATAATTTAGAAACATTTTTTTTTGTTTCTTAACAGTTATTTAGGCGTGTTGCTGCTGCACTTCCAGGTATGGATTCCACGGAAAATAAACCACCAGAAGACAGTATCCTTTTTTCTAAATATAATTGCATGTGCATGATGTATATACTTTCTGTAAAAACTTTCTAAATGCAAGTAACCATTAGTGAAATTTATTTTTGTTATTAGTTTCTTTGCTTATTTTTTATTTTTGTTGTTTTCCTTAATATTTGTGTTCAGTGCAAGAAGTTGTGTTAAAAGATACGCCTAATGAAGTAAAAGATCCAGATGGAGGATGTGCATGTTAATATCTATGGGATTTTGGATGTTTTTGCTACATATATATATTGACGTCTTTTTTTTTACTTTTGTAATATTAATTTTTGATGTAAATATTAGTTTCATTAATGTATCATAACATTTTTTATTAATTATGAAGAATAAATTTAGAAAGAATATGTATTCGGAGAACATTTAATATTAGGCTTGTTCTCATTAATACTTTACTGATTGCTCATTCATACGAAACTTCCGAGTCCCATAAATGAAAGTATTGACATTTCTAGTATAAACTGATATTTAAATTTTTTAAGCAAGCTATACTGATTTTATCTTTATAATCGATACAGTCATTAATGTGTGGTGTCATGAATGTTATTTTGTATTTATTATTTTTAAATTAGTTTTTACTAGCTTTATATAAGACTTGTACGATAGGTTTTCTGGGATAACTTAGATACATAATCGAGAAACCTAATTTATTTATTCTTGTTTGTTTTTCTATCTTAACTTCTCCTTGCTTGTTACTGAAAACAGAATAAAAATTACTCATCAATTTTAATGTGCAATATGCATAACTGCTTTTGTTAGTTCTTAATTTCTTAATATAGATCTTACAGTAAACCAGTTCGCAAATATTATCACGGGGTTTGATAGTTGTATAAGAATATGATATTAATTTCACAAACTTGCACATGTTTGATGAACAAGATTGAGTGTTGTCTTGCCTTCTTAGATTTTCCTTTATGCTAGAAAAGTGCCTAAATTATAACCGTACATTCTTTAATAGTGTAATAGGTCTTTTATTTTTGTTACAAAGAAACAATAAAAGGCAAGAGAATTAGATAAATGTGAATTATATTTTAATTAATTTTTACTTATTAATTGTAGACAAATATTTATGCAATAAATTTTTTGTTCTTTTTTAATTGTTTTTATTTATGTTTAATATGCATGTTTTTGTAATCTATCAGTAGCAATAGTAATATTTCATTTTGCTTACTTTGTATTTCTAGCTGATAAACAAGTACGACTGCTAATATGCATTTTCCGGGAAAAACTCTTTAACATGCATACTAAAGTATCTGTTAATTGTGTAATGTGTGATATAACATATAGGTTAGGCAAAAATATTTTGTCCATGCCACAATAGAACATAAAACGGTTGAATATAAAATACATTGTAATACATGCAGTCTTTTATACCTATCGCATGCTATTTGATTTTGTGGGGTTCATACGACAGTCGCATGCAGTGATACACAGCAAACCTTACTGATACAATGTTAATTCACACATTTCAGGGACATGTATAATTTGACCTTATATATTAAGCTTTCATTTAATATTATAGATTTAAATGTATATAATATATAATGTACATATATGTACAGTTTTAAACTGTCTAAAAGTGCATTTATATGCACGTCTCTAGATTTGATGCAATAAGTTGTTTACAAAATATTTTGGCCTAACAGCAATGATGAAGCTATGATATACTAGATTCTGAGACACTGCTTCTATGCTTATGCTCATTTTACAAATAATTATTTAAACATTAACAGCTCTAACTATTTACCAACCATGAGTTGATTGAATCTCATATTTAGAAAACAAAAGGCTGTGGTATCACATTGAGGTGTTAAAGTAAAAGGGTTGTTTTATTTCAGCATGTAAAACATTTGAAAGCAATACTCTGGAGCATTTTTCACTTCTTGTTTGTAATTATTACTAGTTTAAATTATTAATCAACACTTGGTTTGTACTACACTTTAATGTGGATCTGTATAAGATTTCAGGATTTCCACTCTTGAAAACCGGGAGAAGTCGGAATTTTATATTTTAAAAATCGGAATTCAAATACAGGTCAGGGAAGATTTTGGTACAGAAGTGCATATTTGAACTTGCTGCTAATTCCTTGTTTTCATTTAATGATATAGTGCATAAGAAAGTATACATTGTAGAAGGCGAGTGCTAATTTTCTCTGCAACAAAATAACCATTACCGAAGCTTCTTTTCTTCATTTTACGTGATTAAGTTAAGAAAGATTTATCAGTTTGGTCAGGAAAATTTAAATGGTACTCAAAGTGGAACCCTGCATTTACTCTTAATTTCATAACCTTAGTGTAAAATCCAATATTGTAAGAATCCAAAGTGTCCAACATTTACTATATTAATTATTAATTTTATTTTAAATTCTGTTTAGCTGTTGAAGTAACAGAGTTATAATTTGAATAGACAGACTTCTTTGAATGCAAAGAGGTGACTAATATTGACAAAGTTGCTGAAAAAGAATCCAAAACTGTGTCTAGTTAAAAGCAACTGAAAGCTCCTAGAATAGAAAGCCAGGAACATTAATTTAACAAACTTTGTTTACTTTATGTGCTAACATGATCGTATGGATAAAGAACAGCAAATTAGGCATTCATTTCTAAGAATCTTAGTAGAAGCTTCTTATTACTGCAAGTGTGACAATTTTGCTTTAAAGTGACACTGATTCTATTAATAGAACTTCTTGGCATCATCAAAGATAGTCAAATAGGCTAATGCATTTCTAATGTTTTCTGTAGTTACTACATTACATTGTTCTTGGTTATGTCTACAAATTAGCTTTTATTTACAACAGTTTTCAAAAAGTTTCCATGAACCTCCACACATCTTCATGCTTGTTTCTAAACAATACATGTACAGCTGAGTTCACGAGGCTGGTTTTTTATGTGGGACACAGTATTTAAAATACGATGATATTGAGTATTCATTAATATTAGAAATGTGTTAGCCTATTTGATTATCTTCGATTCCTACAAACTTTCAACATGCTGTAATTTCTAAACAAGTGAAAATCAATACAACTTCTGGGTGTTTCCCTTGTATATTATAGGTATAGAAAAAATGCAAAAGGATTTTCACAATACTTCTAAGAATTTAAGTAAAGAATGCTTACCTAGTTTTTAGAAATCTAAAAATTAATATCATTTGGGTACATAAAAGAAATTTTGACATTGTTTGATGTTTTCTTCCTCAAACAAGAAATGACTTTCCCAGAATAATTGCTGCGAAACTATTATACAGTATACTTTTGAAGCAGAACTTTTTGCAGAATAAAGCAGTACAAATTACTTTATAGTATACAAGAGATTGAGAATGCAAGCTTAAGAAGTTTCTATTTTATACTTTTTTGATTACTACCGTATACTATATTTTCAAATATAATATTTTTTCCGTGGCCAAATATTCAACAGGTATTGTCAAAATTTGTTTTGTAAAATTCCTTTTTTGTAGTATTTGTCTGCATTTATCGATTTTTTTGTAACAAGTTGATCAGTATTAAAGAATCTGAAATGCTTGCTTAATCATAACACAATGATCGTTATACAAAGTTGATATAGGTACCATGTTTAATTATTGATTATATAACCTGAGATCTTTTCATTTTAGCCAGAATTTCTTTACGAAATTTTAATTTATTTTACTTGTAACTGAAATATGTTGAAAAACTAGTTGATTTGTGTAAACATATCATTTTTTCCATAATGTTTATCTAATGCTAAATAACATAAGAATTAGCCATGATCTATTAAATTTAATAGATGTTTATTAAAAAAAAATGAACATGACCTTTATGCAATTTTTTAGCTTAAAATGAAGATTGTTAATGGTTACCATGGAGATTAGTAGATGTTTATTATAATGGATTGTTTATAACACAGCCCATTATAATATATACATATCTACAGAAGTAAAGATGGAAATGAAAACTGAAAAAGAAGCTTAAATATTACCGTAAAACCGCACAACTATAGTCCAGATTTTTTTAATTTTTATCTTATTATCTCTTTAACTGAAGAATGCTGTATTATCTATTATGGCTTTTTCTTGTTTTAAACAATAAAGAATGTTGTGGTTTAATACATGAGCTTTATGTGTGGGAGATGTTTATATAGAAATTTATTTATTTAATTTTGGACCATTGTTGCATGCGTGTCGACAACTATAGTCCATATAAAATTTGATTGAATAAACCCTGTGTTAAATCATTTCTGGATTATGGTCGAAAGCTATAATTGCAAGTGTATGATATGCTAAAATATTGTTTGTGAAGAAAAAGCATTACTGAGCAAAACAAATGTAGAAAAAACAAAAACCCATAACTAATATTTTGGGATAAAAGTTTACAAGTGTAATGACACACTAAAGTTTTTTTGCGAGTCTGAATAAAAATTATTTCAAAACAAACAGCTCATCTTGAAGTTTGACCTGCACCATCTTACCATCATAATAGTAACTACCACAAAATGTGTCTCAACCTAACTAAATGTCAGTACTTTACTTCTTTTAGATGGATTTTTCTTCAGATATGTATTTAGACCATAACTGAACCGCAGGACTATAGTTGTATGATTTTATAGTAATTGTGACAATAATACATTTCCCATCTTTAAGAGAGCACTGCCTGAAAACCTACTTTGTAGTAGTCACTACTGAAGATTATTTATGTTGAACATTTACAGCAGTCCGGCAGTCTAATAAACATTTTAATTCAACTCAAAATGTGAACCTTTCTCTAGTAATATGTATTTAAAGATCAATAAAAAAAACACATTATTGCATAAATATAAAAACAGCGTTTTAAAGGGTAATTGTTCAAAAACAGATTTTCTATTGCTGCTTATCAAATTGAATAAGATAACTATAATATCTGTAATATTTCATTCACCCTACTGCAAAATATGCTACAAAACAATTAATTTAATACCTAAGAGATATATTTCATTACTTAAGACAGATCAATCAATTGAGTACTTGACTTCCTTAATCATTATTCAATATTCAAGTGTAGTAAATCAATGTTTTAACGTACATGTAGAAAATTTTAAATTTCACGTGGAGTTCAAACCCACATCTGTGATATACCAGATCATTGTAATACCAATTCGGCCATACTGTAGAGATAGGATTCTATTGGCTCGACTGACACAACAATGGTCAGGTGTATCAGAGATGTGGATTTGGATCCCATGTGAAATCTAAAATTTTCTATATGTATACCGTTAAATCATTAATTTACTGGCTGTCACCTGCAATTCTGATTATAGAACAATAATAAGTGTAAATAATCTAAATAGTATAATCTTAAGGTAAGATTTTTGCACTGGTTGTCCTATAATTGGAATTGCAGGTGACAGCTGCTATAATACATATGAACATGTTTTAAGAATTGCAAATAATTTCTTCACTGTTGTAGATAACAAGTTCGAGGCACCTTCACTCAGTCGCATTTGTTTATCAGCAGCTAGGATGATTTAATGATAGTGTGTTATTTATTAAAAATATTTTCTTGACTGTAATTTAGCTGTCGATTTGCAAACACAACCACAATTGCAGAATCATCAGCAAGATTCAGAAGGTGGCTGCATGTGCTGAAATCACAAACACTAGTTGTTCCAAAAAATCATCTTTAGTTGAAAACAGTCTGATGTAGCCTTTGCCTGTGTTAATGTTAAAAAAAGAGCTCTTGAGTGTGATTTTTAAGTTGCAATGGCACTTTATATGTGGTACTATCAACTGTTATAAATTTAATCTGCATTTTTATGTAACGAGAAAAACCTAAATTATATAAACGTAATTTTTCTATTGAAAAAGCAATTTTGCCTATTAAAAATTCGTTAATATTTATTTTTTTTTCTTCAAAGAACTGCAAGCTATAAAGCAATGATGCATGCTCAGTGTCCTTATATTTACTGATTTTTAATATAAATAAGAAAACTGTAGCACAAAAATAAAGTTGTTCACCTTATGCATCTATGGTTTTCTTTTAAACTTTAGATCTATGATATAATAAATGAAAGTATCAGTGATGTATACGATATTTATTGTGCTTTTTAATGTAAATGAGTTTCCCAAAAAATGCAACTTATATTACAGTTTTTCAGTGTGCACAAAAAACTAAATTCTGTACTATGAAGGATATTTTTCCTCAAGTTAATGTGCATGAACAACAGTCTAATCTGCACCCTAAAATATCATTTGTCGCTGCAGCAAGTGCATCAAATCAATGGCCTTTGATTCACTGCTATGAGCTCGCAGAATTTGTTGCTAATCCTAATGTTTTTGTTATTGTGCAGAAGTAAAGACTACCATAAAAGTAATCTAAACATAAAATAATCATCAGCTTTAAACAAAGGGGCATGTGTATGTACAAGAACAGGTAAGTTGGTTATTTTCTCGAATACAGTCCTTATTGCTTTTGGGCGAAAGGTAACATTTTTAATTTGGGTGTTTTGGTTCAAATCTATCCTTTTTGTATTTCTTCCATTCTTGTAGATTTGTAGCGTCTATTCAATAGTATCCTGTATATATTTCATACAGTAAGTACTGAAGATTTTCCTTACTTTTGGTACATAAAATTACAATAGATTTACATCAGGTAAGTAAAAACTTAAATTTTAAATACTGCAGAAAAGAAATATTTTTAATGTCTTTAAAGGTCAAGTAAAGTTTTGCAAGAGTTAATAAAAGAAATTAAAAGCATTCTCATGAGGTAATATGTCTATATCTATCTTTAATCTGCACTGTTATAATTTTCCATATAGCACCGAACGTCCGTTTGTCATCCAAATTTCGTCCCGACGTCCATGGACGTCCACTGGACGATCGTTAGTGGACGTCCACTGGACATTCATTTGCCATGAAAAAATCGTCCAAATTACGCCCAAAGGTGTCCAGATTATGTTCAAAGATCGTCCGAATTATATATATATGTATGTCCAAGAATTGTCCTAATTATGTCCAAATTACGTACAAAAAAATGTACAAATTACGTCCAGTAACGGACGTCCGTAGGATGTCCAAAGTGGTGACAAACGGACGTCCACTGGACATCCGTGCGCCGAAATTTGGACGTCCAATGAACATCCATAGGATGTCCGTGTGCTATTTGGGTTACTTTGACCAATTTAAGTCTTTTTGATTTTGATTCATATATCTGCTTTGGAAAGTAAGTGTGAATAAACTTCTGCGTTTTTGGATTTGATAATCTTTTGTATATTATATGTACATCAAAGAAGTGCAACATTTCGAATTTATATTTGTATAAGCGTCTATACGGTAAGTGTGATTTTACTTGTAAATAAGTAAATTGGTATGAAACTACATGACTTTCTCTTATTCCACATCATATAAAAATATTATTCTGCACAAAACATTATTGATATGTCATCTGATGCCTATACAACTTTCCAGCACATATGATAAATCCAGCGTATATACGCTGATAAAGCTATACTAAGAAGTCCAATATCACAGTAAGACTTAATTTGAGTTTTACAAAATTAACTATAGGTAGAACGAACTAAAACTCTCCTTAAAGTACAAACAGCAAGTTTATACAAAAAAACATCAAAGTCTGAAGAAAAATCTAAAAGAAATACAAAATGACAGGGCGTAGGTGTAATAGGTATTTGCAGTGGATCAAATTATGCTCTTACATTTATAAAAACCTCAATAATTAAATTAAAAACCAATGAAAACGATAGTAATTGAATATGAACTTGTTAATGTAAAATAGATAAAAATTTTACATATTAGGTGATTTAGAAAAAATTTAAACTTTTGGATAATTTCAGAGAAAAACATAATTGGTATATTATAAATGTTGATGAGATGTTGATTGATGATCCAAATAAAAAGTCGAGAAATTCGTTAATTATGTAAAATAGAATGTTTATACTAATTGTGTAAGATTCTTTGTTTGAAAAGTCATTGAATATAGGGCAGTAAAGCAGTTAGGTCTTAAGTTAATATTGTTAATTAGCGTAAATAAAATCTGTGAATAAAATTTGTTAATTTTAAAACTAAAGTTCTGGTTTTATTGACAAAAAGAAAGTATAAAAAGAAGAAATGATTTGAAAAATGCAATAACTAAAGGGCGCCACATGTGCACAGGTAATAGGAATAAATGGATTCTAACGAGCGGAATGCGTGTCGAACACTCCAAAGAACTGCTTTGTGTCCAGGAATAGTAATCATTATTACGCGCTGTCGTCGATGAAGAAAGTGCTTTTAAAAGTGTTTGTGTTCAAGAGCCAGTAATCAGGTCTACGTGCTACCTTTGGGTTTATGGAATTGACGTTTGCTGCCGAATGTCCAGAGACCTTTCACCGACAGCGCCGCTAATTGATGCTTACTTCTGGACATAAGAACTGACAGAAGCAGCAAGAAGATTTGTGTGAACCAGCAAATGCCTGGAGGCTTTTAATTTGACAGGAACACCATCCAGTACAGCTGTGTTAAGTTATCTACAGTCTACTGGTGTATTCACAGAGGACGCCGGCACTCTATAGCAATGCTTGTGTTCAGAAGCCGTAATCAAGCTCACGCGCTGCCAGCATGGAGAAAAGCGCTTTTAAAAATGTTGCTTTTGCCTTTACGGAAATTCATATTTGCTGCCAATTGTCCAAGAACCCTTCGCCGACAGCGTTGCTAATTGCTGCTTGCTCCTAAACACAAGAAATGCTAGGATTGGTGGCATCCTTTCACAGAAGCAAGATGGCAAAAGAAAGTTATTTTCCTTTAGTAAGATCATTTCAAAAGGAAAAGATTATTGCGTAACTCTAAGATAATTGTTGGCGGTTGTGGAACACTTCCATAAGAGTATACCTGTGGTTGCGAATTTCTACTAAAAACTAAAAATGCAGTACAAGCACACAAAGTTTTGGACAGACATAATATAAACATACCTAAATACAATTGAACGAGTACTTTTTCTTCGATTTTGCGGCTTCTAACAATGTTTATTTGACAAAACTACACTGCAGAACTCTTTGCACTTGTATCAACGTGCTACAAAAGCAACCTTGCTGAGTTGCTGCTGAATGGTGACTAAGCTGTACTTATATCAGTAGGGTAGGTTAATTTTATTGTGCTATGATTAGAATTGATTGGACACTAAATGATGGACGGTTGGTAATATTAATACCGAGATGTCGACGATTTGTCAAGAAGGCATTTTTCGGAGAATTGTATCAACTGTCTTTAAGTGGAAGATGAGCAACCAATGACGATGGATGGGCCGAAGGAACAATATTCGAGGAGAACAAAATCAAAATACTGACTTTGCTTGCAGATCAAGATTCTGGAACTTCAGGAGGGCATCTTAGCATAAAGAAGAGGTTTAGAGAAGGTATGACAAAGTTTTACTGATAACAAGACGTCAAGGTCTGGTGTAGTCTCGTGTCGGTTACTGAAAAAGAAGAAGTAGTAATGAAGTATTACAACGTCGGGAGTCGTTTTAACAGAATAATAACTACGGATATTACTGATTTGAAACTGAAGCAGGGTATACAGAATACCCAACAATATCAGATTATCAAGAAATCTAATTCCTGACTTTCCCAGGTTTTCCAGAACAAAAAGCTCCATACCCAGCAACTTGATAAACTAAAATATACATCGACTTATTAGAATTTCCATATTTAAAAAAGATCAATAAACTGTCAACAGTCTTGACTGTGGCTTTGATGTTTACAACAGATGGCAGAGATAAGAAGACAAAAGAGATAAAACAAAGTCATAAACTTAATTTGCGTCTTTTATCAAATTCAGAGTAGTAAATCACAATCAGAAACCGAGTGGCTATAAAAAAATGCGTTCTGTTTAACGGTTAATGGCTTCTGACAGGTAGCAGATATTTATCTCAAACTTTGGTCACTTATAGTCGTAAGAGTAAAAACTAAGTGTTTGAAAGGAAAATGATTTATTGATCAAAACAATTGAACAGCTGAAAACTAAAAATGAACAACAAAAAAATGTTTTTCTGAAAGTAGATTTTATGAGCGTAGCAACTTTTATCTGTAAATGATTTAGATTGGTCCGCCATTTGTAACACTCCTTAGTCTGGATTTAAACTGTAGGGCATATCTTTTAAGACATTTTAAGATATTTCTGGCCACACCTCTTTGATTATGTTACAGAACTGTCGTAAATTTTCAAAAAGTTTTCGGCGAACCTTTTCTTGGAGAACGCTCCATATACAGTAGCCTAAAGAGTTGGCAATCAGGAAAATTTGATGCTCGTTTATTTGCCCTAGCAAACAAAGGCACATGTTCTTCTAGAAAATTTACTACTAGATATTCTATCGTTTGCTACGGGAAATCTGTTTTTTGAATTTGAAAATCTCTAGCATAGTTGTTCTCTAATATTATAAAGCATAACTCCACAAGAACGTTTTTTGATCCTTTGTCTAAAAAACTATAAAACTTCTTTTTTTGTCTTTAATACAAATGAAGATATTTAACTTCAAAACAGGACACTTTTTTGCCATATAAAACATCGATTGACACTGATTCTACAATCGGAATCAAAATATGCCAAATGGCAAAGCCGGTGCAAACATACTACAAGAGAACTGGGATAGGTAAAAGTAAAGAAAAATGAGAAAGAAACAAAGACATCAAAGTGTATTGGTGAATTTTACGAGGGCGGTTCAGTAAGTACCCGTGTTTGACGACAGAAGGCGTTCCTGAGGGAAGTTGGTGTTATCATCGTGTGCTGCCATCTATCAAACGACGGTATAACAAATTGCAGACTGATTGATAGGTTAGTTTGGATTTGACAGCCATTTGAGTAAGACGTGTTTCGTGATTTTAGCTAAGATGGAAAAAGAGCAGTATCGTTCGGTAATTCGCTTTCTGTTTTTGGATGGGAAAAAATGCGAGGAGATAAAAGCAAAGTTGGATGCTGTTTATGGGGACACTTCGCCATCTATGACCACAGTTAGATATTGGTTCAACGAATTTAAACGTGGGCGAACATCCGTTTTTGATGAGGAGCGACCAGGACGCCCAGCAGACGTGGTTACCGAGGAAATCATTCAAAAAGTCCACGACATGATTCTCGCTGATCGACGAACGAAAGTGCGTGAAGTAGCAGAGACCGTAAGTGTGTCGACCGGAACGGCAATTAATATTTTACATGATAAGTTGGCGATGAAAAAATTGTCGGCGCGATGGGTGCCGCGATTGCTAACGGTGGACAACAAGCGGATGCGGCTGTTAACTTCGAAGCAGTGTTTGGAGCAATTTAAGCGAAATCCGAAGGAGTTTTTGCGTCGAGTTGTCACCGTTGATGAAACCTGTATTCATCATTACACACCAGAAACTAAGCAACAATCAAAACAATGGATTTCTCCCGGTGAATCTGCTCCAAAGAAGGCGGAGATGGTTCCATCGGCCGGAAAGGTCATGGCGACGATTTTTTGGAATGCGAACGGCGTCATCCTCATGGATTTTTTAGAAAAAGGAAGAACGATCACTGGACAATACTACAGTGAGTTATTAGACAGTTTCGACAAAAAATTGAAGGAGACACGGCCGCATTTGGCGAAAAAGAAGGTGCTGTTTCACCACGATAACGCACCAGCACATTCATCCGGAGTTGTCGCCGCCAAACTGCATGAATTGCGTTATGAATTGCTGCCGCACCCCCCGTATTCACCCGATCTGGCTCCCTGCGACTTTTTCTTGTTTCCTAACATGAAGAAATGGCTCGCGGGAAAAAAATTTAGCTCAAACGAGGACGTCATCGCCGAGATAGAGGCGTATTTTGGAGAGTTCGACAAATCCTATTTTTTGGAGGGGTTAAAAAAATGGCAGGAACGTTGGGAGAAGTGTATATTTCTAAAAGGAGACTATGTTGAAAAATAAAAAAAAATTTTTTGAAAAAAATTGTGTCTTCATTTCTAACACGGGTACTTATTGAACCGCCCTCGTATATACTGAGAGATGGATAAAGAGAAATAAAGCATGAGAAACAAAAGTAAACAAAAAGACTGAACCAAGCAGCAAAAAGTAAGAGGAAAGTGGAGAATATCAGAGATGATGTGATAAACTGTGAGACTAGGCAAAATGAAAGCAAACAAGAAAGATGAAAAAAGACTTAATCCTAACAGATTAATTTCAATTTTATCAAGCATCGAGTTCAAGTATGTGTCTGGATCGAACATACCAATCTAGATCTTTTCAATCTCGATAACTACTATCAACGAGAAATAGTATTAATACGTTAATCTTGAGACTAATACTACACCCTTAATAAAATATAACTTTCAGTGTCAGTTTAAGTCCAAATCTTCATGTTTATTTTGAGAGAAAGGCTGGTTTAAAATTCAAAGGTTACTCATATAAGCCGTTAGAAGTTTGAGGTGGGCCCCCATGAAGAACACATCAGGGTGATCTTTATGGGCGTCTGCGGAGGGCTTCTTAATTGGTTGTTACGTTACTGGTTGCACAGATTTCGTTTACCGGCTTAAAGTGTTATTAGAAATTCACTCCGACCAAGACCGATCAAGCGTTTTTCAATGAATATGTAAGATGTTGGATATTAAAAACAACAGAACGATACCATTGCACCCACAGTTAGATGAAATGGCGGAAAGTATAAAGAGGACACTTGACAAGTATTTGTCTATGGTGGTGTCCTAGAATCAAAGAAATTGAGATAAAAAATCGGCCGCCTCTTAACAGCCTACTGACTGTGTGTCCATAAAACAACGAACTTCACACCTGCTCTATTGGTGTTTGGTCTCTATATGTGATTTAATTTATGGAAGTCCATCTGACGATGAAAAGATTGATGAACCGTACCTAGAGATTCTAGAGAACCTACGGCGAAATATAAACTCGATACATAAACCAGCACGAGAAGAAAAGATCGTTACAATGTAAAAGCAGACAAGGAAATATTTAATGAGGGTGATTTAGATATGACTTTATAACCTTCGGAAACGTAAGGGATTCCCTCCGAAACTGCAGTGCGATTGGAAAAATCATCAGGTAAATAAATGACGTAGTGCGCCGCATCAAGAAGACTGACAGAACACAATTTAAAGAAAAATAGTAGACATCAGGCATATATATCTTGGTAATCATGTTTGTATGTAAAGTTTCATGTCCGTTCTCTAAGTCGCTGACGCCACAAAATTCCTCCCCTCATCAGGCTGAAGAAGCTCCACGAGGAGCTTAAAACGGCCTCCCGCCTTCGGCGGGAATTTAACGATTGACTTGACTTGACTTGACTTGAAGTTTCATGTCAAAGTTAAAGATTTCTGATCTCCGTAGAACAAATACAGGATATACTACAATAATAATCTACTAACAACAATAGTTGTTACATTGTATTAAGGACAGTTTTCTAAGCCTTAAAACGTTTGTAATCCATGAGTTTTTATCTCTTCATAGCCGACACTTCTGATTACGGGCATTTTTTGGCACGGACGCTATCTGTAGATACATATATACTGCATAATGCATATAGGAAATCATGATCTGAGGGACAGGACAGATCCGTGCCGTTCATAAGAATAAGACGTGCGATGGCGATGGCAAAAAGGCCATTTTTATTTTATACCATGGTATAGATGTAACGGTAAAATTTGACACACCTAACTATTAATAGATGTTCATTTTTTTATTGCAGAAATCAGAACAAGCCAAGGTCGCAACATTCAACTTTTTTAACGAGTGCAGTTTGAAGTTGTAATAAAAGCTACCAAATCAAACTTTCTTAGGTAAAAACTTGTCATTTAAGTTAAAGAAAAATCATTCCAAAGTATTCTCGATTTTTATCTTGCTCTTACTTACCTTTCAGAATCTTGCAGTGGTGATATAGTGCAGAGTACTTGTCATACAGCTGATATAATTCAATTCAGTGTACGTATTTTTATTTTGATAGTTTTTTTTTTATTTATAGTTAGTAAAATAGAGAATAAAATCTCAAAATCAGTTTTACTAACATATTAGTTTTAAAATATAATAATTATTAAATAACCCGCACTTCTAAATTGCAAACGCATAGCGGCGAAATACGTCACAAGCAAATTGGCGGTGTTAAATCGCCATTTTATGTTCACCATTTGCGTGTCGAGGGTGTGCTTGGTGATTTAATCTGAAAACATCATGCATTCAGTAATGAATGGTACGTAATTTTGTAAATTTATTATATCATATTTAATAAGCAGTTAAACAGGGCTTAAAAACTGTAGTAGGTAACAATTTGAATAAAACTTGTGAGGTTATGTTTTTGGTCATTTGACAGTTGACTATATTTTACTAGTCATCGTTGTATTCGCAGTTTCCCTCGCTCAGGTAATCTAACTCGAGGTATTATTAGTATTATACGAATTTCACCAATGCTTTTTGTGACTGTAATTTTTAATTCAATTTTCATAAAGATGTACTGCAATGTAAATGGCATTAAGTTTGCTTATTTATTTTATAAATTTGGATACATTCTTATTGTTTTGTTTTTAAAGTGACATAAATTTGTCTTTATGAAAACGTTTTATTTCAAAGATTTGCAAACATACTTTATTATTCTAAATTAGTGTAAATTTTAAGTTTCTACTGAAAGGTTTTTTTAATAAAGTTTATGATAGAATCTCATATAATGCCGAATAAAAATTATTTCTTTGAATTCATTGTGATATAAGCCAGCTCTTCTTTTACTGAATACTCATATTGTATACTGTATGAATTCATAGCAACTGCGTTTCTTGTGACTGATAAGAACACATTTAAGCTCAGAGAACCAGTTTGACACAGTCTCATTCTTGACGTTCATCAGTTGTGATTTGTATTTCATCACAGATTTTGAAAGTGTTTAGGTAAGCAGTTATTATCATTTTATAATTGTCAATTATATTTAAAATTTAATTTTTATGTTGTTTTTTGGTTTTCCTTATGGTTGTACTCAAAAGTGTTTCGAATAAACCGCGATTTTTAACCGATTGGTCTACTACTTTTGATATGCTAAATTAGTAGTTATTTAAGCATTTTTCAGTTTTTGTGATTTATAAATGTTTATAAATAATAATACTGCTCAGATTGTCTATTCCTATATGCATTTCGTCATAAATTTGAAAAGACAAGTTCTTTATTTTGGAAAGAAGAAATGTAATATTATTTTTCTATTTTGTATTCAATTTATTATTTATTTATTAACAGATATCTCAATATTATTTTGTTAACTATTAAATTATGCAATTGAAAATTTAAGTTTTTGAATTTCTTAAATTTATTTTTATTGTGGGTGTATATCGATGTTTCGGGAGTTGCGTGTTGGATAGATTATTAGTAAGTAATATGTTCGTGCAGAGGTTATTTGTATGTTTTTATAACAGTTTTCGTTGTATAATCGGAATTTTATAGTTACAAATGTAATATGTGTTCATCAGTCAAATAGATTATTTACTAAAAATTTAAAATTTCGTATGCAGAGAAATTACAGATGACTTAACCTAACTCTGTCTTCTGTTTTGTAAACAATGGTGGGTACAACACTTGTCGGTAATAATTATCACCTTAAATTATATAAAATATCACTACAAACCTGGTTTTGTTGCTTTTAAACAGAGCGTTCTCCAAAATCAAAGCGTAGGCGAAAAATGAATGAAATCGGGGAATCTTCTGAAGTAGGTTCCGAATGTGTCCCACAGTCTGCAACAGTAGTTACTGCAGTTAAAACAGGTGGAGTATTTTCTCTGATTACTTCCATTATGCAACTATTAATTTATTAGTTTACTTATCGTGTAAATTGTTTTATAGAAGAGCAGCCCAGTCCGAGCACTCAAACTCCAGTAGTTGCTGTTGCGGATAATGATGAGGCTACAAACAGTGAAAAGATAATTAGATCGATTTTGAAAACATGCACAAAACCAAAGCAAATGGTTCGCTTTGCAGATGACCACGATGAAGACTTGGTTACCTACCAGGAACCATCCAATTGTAATGCTTGGACCGGAGGTAACTATCATTTTAATAATAATAGAATTAGCGTGCAGCTTTGGTAATATAATGTATGTGAGAGATGTAATCATTGGCTCAAAATATTTTAATAAGTGGATATTAGTTAGTTTTATAAATGTAAATAAGAAAGTTATATGCATACAAGTCATTTTATGTTTTTAAGATATTCATTGGTCTATTTATTCTTTTATAGTTCCTCAACCATACACCAATGAGGAAATCTTGGAGGGATACTACAACGCTTGCAATAAGGTGCTTACAGCGCAAAGAGATGTGATTGTACAACAGCTGAAGGTATGTTCGATTTTGTGGCGTATTTGATTTTTTTAATTACACGTAAATAAGAAAGAGAAATATCCAAAACTTTTTATATATTTTAATATAGTTTTCCGTTCAAATATTCAAGATTTTATTTTTAATTCAATTATTTATGAAACTATACTTGAAGACAAAACATAATATCAAGAGAGTTCTCTGTTTAGTTTTTTTGATAACTGTGAACTGAGTCACTTTATCTTAAATTTTTAAGTAGTGTTGCTATTGCGAGAAATGAACGATAAAATTCTTGAATAAGATAAACTAACCAGTAATCAGCTCAGAGCAACATGGAAATATATTCTTATGAATGTTACTATTGTAGAAATTCTTTTTCTCTATTCAGCTAAAGACATTTTAATAAGATATAATTCAAATGATTAATTTTAATATCTTCAACTTTATTTATTATTGAATCGTTCATAAAATATTTTAAGATTTTCTTTGTAACACTAATGGTATTGATGAAATAAGTGTGCGAAGATAAAGAATTTTGTGAAAAGCACCATGATTAATAACTATGTAAAACTCCTTGTTAATTTTTCTAGAGCAATTGCATGTCTTGATTACACTAAATATTATTTTGTTGTAAATAAGCAAATGCTTTTTTATTATTTGATATGTTACCTAAAGTAATCTGTTTGTTAATCTTAGCCAGAAACCTTTAGGCAGCAATCCAGGCTGATACTACGTAATTTAGTTGAAGTGTTAATTAAAAATTAACCAATTGGTAAACTTTATAGTTTTTAATCCAAAATTATTTCAATTTTTAATCAGCATTTCTTACCATTATAATCAACATGTTTGATGTTTATGAAATGACAATCTGTTAGAATACTTCACTTTTTGATTAATGATTCAATTGCTAACCTACTACCAAACAAGAGTGAGTTTTACAATAATCACAATAAATAAAGATGTGTTTGAAGAAGTCTAAGAAAGGATGATCTAAGTTCATTTTTAAGAAAATTAAAATTTTAGTGTCATCTAAACCTTACATTTTTGCCCAAAAATTGATGAAATATTACTCAAAGTCACTACAAAGTATTGTGAAATAAAACTTGACAAGAAGAGTAAATTATGAAACTCAGGTTTTCTTGAAATATGTATTTTATGATTTATAATAAAAGAAAGCAACATTATGTGTACTAGTAAGTGTTTTTCTGATTTTACCTTTGTTAGCTAATATGCAATATTATAGTAGAAGCTTGATTTTCCTAGATAAAGTGAATCAAAGCCTTTTTGTATATTAATAAAAAGGTATGAAAATAGAGTCATATTTTTATTATTCATATAATGTATCTAGCGAACTATGTGGTCGAGCAGACACAAGATGATTTGATTCAGTAGTAAACGTAAAACTGATTCAATTTAAATTGATTTGAGTTGATTTTTTAAAAAGAAATTGCAATTTAAAGAATTTGATTTGTTTAATACGTCAATCATCTAAATGTATTTGACTTGATTAAACTAATCAATTTGAATTAATCAAACAAATAATATAAACAGCATTTGCCATAGATATAATTGAAACAATAGTTGTAGAGGATAGTGGGGTGCAGGGGACGAGCAGAGCATATAGAACTTTGTAAGTATTCTTGTTACAACTGTCTCCATTTGTTCAGTATTACCATACATATTAGTCCATTCTATGAATTAGTACTGTTTCAGTGGCAAAAAAGGTTATTTCTAAGGTATATCTTTTTGATTCTTGGTTTGTCGGACCTTTTGGACTTCTCCGCCCTTCAGGTCTATCGAGCCGTTTGGATCTCTCGTGCTTGTCGGACCTCTTGGGCCATCAGGCCTTTTGGACTTTTTAGCTTTTCAGGTCTCTCAGGTCTATTGAGCCATTTGGATCTCTTGGGCTGTCAGGCCTTTTGGACTTCTTGGCCCTTCGGTCTTCTCTGTTGGGTCATTTGAGCCTCTGGTCCTGTCGGGCCCATAAAGAAATTACCAGGTTTTTTTTGGGCTGCATCAAGTTTGTTTTTAAGCCTAGAAATCTTGGTCCGTGCGGGACTCTAACTGAAGGTATTTAATCTGAGTTGATTTAATGTATAAATTTAAAAATGCCATCAATAAGGTTTTAAGAGTTTATTATCATGAAACATGTAAATACCATAATTCAATTTTTTGTCTAAAATGTACACATGGAGCAAAGGAGACTGGCTTCAGTGGGTAAACACAATAGTTACTTATCCTCTAATTATACATCGATACCAGTACAAGATATTTGTCACTTCGACAACTGAATGTAGTGATTTTTGCTTTTAGGTTGTAAATTTGAATTTACTGTATGTTTGTTATATGCTGCAAAAATGAGGTAAAATCAAAAACTACTTTGAATTCTATAACATGGAAGCAGACTATACCCAAATTTCTTTAAGTTACACCCTCAACGATAGTAAAATAGTATTACTTAGAAATACCTAGAATGCTTAAATTGATCTTTCTAGATTGATAATTATTGTTTGAATTTTCTTTACTAAAACTTATAGCAAGTAAGCATGAATACGATCAACAAATTGCCAATAAATGACTGAGAAATTTTGAGAATTAGGAAAAAAAGGGTTTGTTCACAATTCTAAACAACCATCTTTTAGTTCTTTACTGGTAAAATCGAGAACTTATAAACAAAAAGTTATCTTTTAATTTTAATTCATTTTTTTCATCGTTGCACCTGTTACCAACCATGACTGTTGGTACAGTAAAAGCTGCTTAAGATGGACAGTGTAAAAGCTGAAATCTTAATTATCATAAAAAATGTTTACAATTGCTATAGAATTGTATGTGAAAAATATGTTTAAAAAACAGAAACTACTTAATGCAAACACAGAAGGTAAATTAATGTTTTTTGAACAAATTTAACTTCATTATATAATACATATAATATATATATTTGGAAAATGCTGTTTGTACCTAAATTTTATTTACACCGATGCTGCTCAAAGAAACTACCAGAAAAAATTACTTTTAAGAATCAATTTTACATCCTACTAAAGATGAAAAATAATAAAAAATTTTTGTTTTTATTTGATTAATAGAACAAGCAAAATCCTGAATACACACATGGAAAAAAGTTAGGGATATTAAAAAAATACCTATAGAATTTGCTATTAACGTAAGTTTTATTATTTATTTATGTTTATATAGGAAACATTTAACACGTATAACCAAGAACTGAACGAAAAGTAAACAAAAATAAAAGAAAAACTATAAAAATTAAATAACTCAAAATAAAAACAAAAATTCAATCATTGTTCGAATGTCATTTGTATAATTAATAAAAGTGTATAACCTCCATGATTGCGAATTACACTTTGTACTCGTCGTCGCATACTTAAAATTACATTATCTATCAATTCCTGCGGCAAATGATCTCAAACTGTAGGTAAAACTGCCCTTAGTTCTTCTAAAATCGTTGGCCAAGGAGTACGCTGTCTCAAAGCAATTTTAAGCATTGCCCATACATGTTCTATAGGATTAAGGTCTAGAGAACAAAGTGGTAATTGTATGTGTATGTATCGATTTTTACAATCTGATTCAGCACATTTCTCGCTCGATGTGGTCTAGCATTGTCATCTAGAAAAAGAAAATGCGGCTCTAAATTGTTCCTATAGCCCTCAACGATACCATTTATAATGTCATCTTGGTATATACTGCAATTCATACATGCAAAAAAGTGTTTTGTTGGTGCAACAAGAAATTTAGTGTAATGTTGTACAGCAAATATTTTTTGCTGTAGCAACAAATTAATCTGTTCCTAACTGTAAAATAAATTATAAATTTGTTGTATCTACCAAAGTGCTGTAGTGGCAAGAGCAGAAAATTATACTGCGTGACAAAAAATACTTGTCCTTGGAACAATATTTGCTGTCCAACATTCCACTAAATTTCTTGTTGCACCAACAAAACATTTTTTAGCGTGTAGTGGTTCTATGGCAAACGTATAATTTCGTGCGCCCACCTAGAAAGATTCCTGCCCAAACCATAACTCCACCGCTGCCAAATGCATGTACCTCCTGTACAAGGTTTCGCTGATTTCGCTGATTTGAAGGCTCCATACCCTCACACGCCCAGAATCACTATTTAACACAATTCTGGATTCATCAGCATACATAACACGACTCCATTCTTGATTCCATTAAGATCGCTCCCGACACCATCTCAAGCGGTTTCTCCGGTGAACAATTCCTAAAGGAACTGCTTGCCATACCTTCATGATCTTAAATCTATTTCATGTAGTCGATTAAGAATGGATCTACGTGTTACATTTATTCCTGTTGCTTGATACAAAGAATTTCTTGTTCTCAAGCAGGGATAGGTTATATTTCTTTTTGCAGTATCTGTCTTGTTCAGCAGTTGAGGCTCGTGGTCTACCTGTGCGAGGTCTTTCTTTAACAGATCCAGTTTGTTGATATCTGGTATAAAATCTGCTTATCACACTTTGCGTTAAATGTAGCTGGGCAGCAACATAAACTTGTTATAGGTCAGCTTGAAGCATACCAGTTGCTCTGCTTGCTTCAGGACTAGTTAAATAAACTCTTTCCATATGTACAACAATTATGCATTTCAGTTTTGTAGATATCTTCAGTTTAAATGTAATAAATTCAACTTGGCATTAAAGAAAAATATCTTGTCAAACTTAACACTTAAAAAATATAAAAACAAAAATTTTCTGAGAAAGTTGAACGGTGGCTACTCGATCTTACATTATCATAAAGGAGGTGAAAAAGGTATATTATACAATTTGAATTTAAACCGGCAAAAGTACAATATCCTTAACTTTTTTCCAAGTGTGTATTTTAATTAAGCAGCTTTTTGGCTAATTGAGATTCAGATAAGATTGCTTACACACTGCGATGTACAAAACGGTGTTTGACAAATGCATTATGTTGAACATGATCTGAGTGCTCTATTTATATGCATTGCATTTGAGTTGATGAACACTGCTCTGGGCAGTTCTTTATATTTAATATATATTTAAATAGCTGCAACAAAATAAAATTGGATGCAAATAAATGAGTGGTATTCATACAAGTTTGGTCATCAAAAACAGTGTTTGATGAAAGGTGCTGCTCGTCTTTGTCAAAAATGATTTTGTCTTTTGCCGTATCAAACTTTTAATGTATTTGTTGAGAAGGTGTGTCAAGGGAATGTATTAGTTTTCAGTTATTTGTAATTGATTAGAGGTAACAGTTACTGAATTTCATAATCTGCATAACAGTTAGACTTCTGGTAATACTAAAAGTAACCTGAAATTTCTCACTTTAAATAGGACACAGCATATTTCGATAGATGCTAGGTTAACCCTCAGAGTTAGAAAATTATTAGTAGATTAAAGAAGACTGCTGTTAGTAAAGGAAATCAAATTAATATATTATGTTTGAGGAAGATGCTTTAAAAATATTCTTTGTTTTTGTTTTGCGTAACTGCTAATTATTCTTATTATTATATTACAGGATATTAAGGATAATATGGACTATTCTGCCACCCTTAACTTAACCAGTGTTACTTTGGATCATGATGCGTTAGAAACGTTAGAGATCATATTCCAAATGGTTACATTTCGCTCAATCTTCATAGGAAGATGCTTACCAGTACACGCTGCAGAATTATTTAACATGCTAGAATTCTATGATCCTGCCATGGAACTCATAGTATCAGATATGGACAGAGAAGATATAACTTTATGGGGCGAGTTTGCAAGTGTTATATCATCTAGCATGATCTTGAATGCTATACAATTTCGCGAAATGTGTTTAGGGGACCAGTCACTTAGAACAATATTTGAAAATGGTATTAATGAAAATAATAATATAATAAAATTACGCTTTGATGGATGTGAGCTTAGTAGAGCACCTACTTTTATGTTAGGTAAGTATTATTTAGAATTATTAAAATATATGATGATAATAGTTATGTGTTTATAGCTCATCATTTAAAAATTAATGATCATCTTTGTGAGCTTCATCTCTGTTACCTTGATCTATATTCAAAAGAAGCTGAAATATTGGCAAAATTTCTTAGCATAAATGAAAGCTTGCGTATATTGGATCTTAGCAATAATAGAATTGGTGATCATGGCTTCGATGTTTTATCCAATGGACTTCTTGATCAGTCAAAGAGAGATGTTGGAGTGGAGGTGCTAATTCTGGTTAACAACCAGTTAACTAAAAAATCTGTGAAAACATTGGATGCTATTATTGTAAAAATTTTACAAAAAGTTGTATTTTGTATTATATTATTTTTTTTCTAGGCTAATTGCCCTCTTATAAATACAATTAATGTTGGTCTGAACAATTTAACTGATAAAGCTATTGTGGATACAATGAATTCAATAAAAAAAAGTGAAACTCTACACGGTTTAGGGCTGCAGTCGACTCTTATAACTTGTTCTGGCATAATCAAATTAGCAGACATTTGCATGTCGAACACTTCTCTGCGTGTAAGTTATCTCTTTTGTTTATATTTCTTATAAATAAATTATTTCTATTTTAGCACATAAACCTTCGTGGGAATAAAGCTGTTCAACCTGATACATTAAATAATCTAGCAGATGCTATACATCGTACTTCTTTGGTTCATATTGATCTTGATGATAACAACAGATCATGCAGTGTAAGTATCTTAGTTTTATTGAGCTTTGAAAGTTAATTCTTTCTAAGTTTGAACTAACTGTAATTATACTTACTTATTACAATACAAGAATTTTTGTGATATTTGCCAAAATAGAATGTTTGGGTATTTGGGACTGTCTTATATTAGCTTTTTTGACAAATCAGTTTGAATTGATTATGAATCAATTTGAATCAAAGTGAACTGGTCTGAATCGATATGAATTAGTTAGAATTGATATGATTCAATTTAATTTTATCCAAGCTCTTTAATCTTTGGAAATTGCCTTTTCTTCTGCATTTATCTTTTTTTAAAATTATTTTTGATTCAGAATCATTGGAATTGAAATATATACATATTGGTAGAAAAATTTATTATTAAATGACTTGTTAATTGTTTTTGGAAAATGTGTTGTTTCCCTCATTTTCAAGATTTTGATGTGCTCTATTATTGATATAATTAGAATTCATATTGTTACTTTGAATCATCTTAAGAGTTGTCAAAATAATTGTTTTCTAAATTGATGAGTTAAAATGCCATTTGACGCACCACACTATTTTTCACATAACAATTGTATCAAAAATAAAATGTAGAATGCAGAAATGCATGTCAGTTTTGAAATTAGCCGAAAGTTGTTAGCAGTGGGCAGTTGCTGTAATCATCATGAAATATCAGTGATATCGGCAACAGTTATTTATTTATAGGTTATAGAGGTTATGTGGAGTTTTAAGTGTGTTTTCACATCACATTTATGTTGACATAGGTAAGGTTATGTTGTTTATTTTTTAAAACTAACGTTTTTATTTTGATTTTTGATTAGATATGTATGAATGCACATGTGCAATTCACAATTTTATATAATTTTTTTTATCCCTGAGTCAAACAGCAAAAATAATTTTATTTTGCTACAAAATTCTAAGGTAAAGGAAATAAATAATTTTCCCATTTTTATGTGGAAAAAAAGGTGATCATAATGTACTTTTGTGGAATGTACCTAGAGGTAGCAACCAAGAACCCATCAATTGCATGAATACAATTTGAGTAAGGTCGAGTTGTCCTCATCTTGACTACTATAACTGAGCTGCCCTACTCCAGATGTGTTTATTTCGTGATAACCACCTAGCCTTTTATGTTGATTGTTGATTATGCAGCATTAAGTTTTATTTCGCATTTCTAAAAGGAATTTTGTATTATTAATAGGACTGGCATGATTAAAACAAAATAAGAAATTTACTAACTTTAAATCAATGATAAAGTTTACTTATCTTAACATCGTTTTAATGCATAAAATGCAAATATGCACAAACCGCCCATGTTTTTAATGGTGTAAGCATCTGTATGGCTTGATAGTCTATCTATGTCTGAAGTTTGATTATTGATAAAAGAAATTTTTAAACCCTTATCAATTTTTGGTTGAAGAAATTGATAATAGTATTATTTCCTATATGTTACGATTCATGAACAGACCAAATCATAGAAGTACACAGTCAATTCTTGATCACCACATAGAGATATGTGTGAATGCGGTAGCGGTGAGTCAGTTTAAATTAAGAAATTAACGACAAAAAGCCACAGAAATACACAAATTACATTGACAAATCGTTTGTTGGTAACAGATTGAAATTATGACAAATTTTCACTAACAACTGTTTCTTACTCATAGTTTTCTTATGAATTTCTTCAAAACCGAAATATCTTCTTCATTTTTAATTTTAGACCAATGGAACAAAGGACAATTTGTGTTCAAAATTTAATTTTCTTTTGATTAGTATAAAAATATACAGGGCGTTCCATTTAAAAACAATAAATGCGATGCCTAATTGTTTTACTGATTTCACCATCGTAATGAGCAGAAGAAATACTACTAATTTGCTAATTTAACCTACTTTCTATCTCTAACAACAGCAAAGTTAGCAATAGTGCCGACTTAACTTTGAACAGACTGTATACGACACTATACTTCATGGGCATTGAGTTGCTTGCTTACAATATCTTTTTCGATGATCACTCTAAGCAATTCTGTTGACTATTGTAAGAGATTTTTAAATGTCGCTTGTTTTTATTTTGAATTTACATAATGTATGAAATCCGTTACTGTATGAACCTGACCTTTCACGTGATCATTCTTTCTATTAAGAATTGGACTTTAGATACTACATACTATTTAAATTATTACATCGAAATCTAAAAAATGACATAATATTAGATTAGACAAATCGGTACAGGATGACGTGTCATGATCACCATTTTACTAATGAAATCAACTGCTCAGCTTAGAAATCCAATTTTTTGATATGATATATTTCTGAAGGAGATAAACGAAAGCTAATATTATTTGAATCAGCACATCAAGAGTTGCAAAATTACAACATGGCTACCTTTCTTCAAACAAAATGAACCAATTGGTCGAAAAATTGATTTTTACAAGTTCTGTGAAAAAAATCTTAGAATTCAAGAAATTAAAATTCTTAAAAAGTTTAAGTGCCATGCTCCTTGGTCATTTATTGAGCAGTTTAATTAATTTAAATGATTTTTCCTAATTCTTGTAATTATAGTTTTTGATAAGGTTGTTACTACTTTCCAAACATTCTACATTTATGGTGTGTTGTCATAGATGTGTCACAGTGTGCAGTGTACACTTGGGGCCAAATTTGGGGTGGCCGTTCCCACTGAAGTGAAAATCATATCATTTATTGCTTCTATGACTGGGGTGCACTTAAAAATTGGTCAAGATCTTAATGATGCTAAACATTGTCACGATTTATTATCTTTAAAAAGACTATTAGTATTTTATCACCTTAGTAAATGGTAATATTTATATTTTATAAGTTATTTTTGTTTCAGGATCCTCAAAAATATTGTGAGATTGTGAATAAAGTTCGTCGGGTTATTGCAATAAACAAAGTGAAGGTTGAAAATGAATATCCAAGTGTACCTCAACAAGATTATGACTTGTTTTTAAACTGTGATCCGGTGTATGTGCCGTTGTCTCATACACGAACAAGATCATCGTCCAATCTGAAAAATCGCTTCAGTGTTTCCCCAGTTTCTGAAGTAACCCCATCTCCATCAAGCAGCAGATTTACTGTTGTGCCATGTATTGACTTACCTGTTGATCCAGAGAAGTCCAGTGTTTTGGGAGCTGTGGGTGGAAAAAAAGTACCTTTAAAACCAGTGGAAGTTCCTCCACCTGAAATAACTGAGTTAATAGAAGTTCCTGAACGTTTTGGTGTAGGTCCTATAAAAGTTACGAGGAAGTTATTTCAAGTTTATCAAGACAATCCACAAACCGAAAGTGAATTGTCATTGACTGTACCTGAAACATCTAATGTTCTTGGTACTGCTAAGGAAGAATCATCTGCATCTCCTGAAAGTTCTGATATTCATGGTGCTGCTAGCAGTGAATCATCGACACCACCCACTGCTATATCTGATAATCCTGGTACTGTTGAAAGCACATCATCAGTACCTGATGTGTCAGGTGATTTTGTAAGTGTATGGCCTCATCCAGCAAAAGATGCTAATCAGGTGACATCTGTGAGCGAAGGTAAGAATTTTTTTTTACACTTCTATATTTTACATGAGCGTTTTATAATTGACAATTGATGAATGAAATAATTTGAACAAGAATACAATCCAATTTAATTATTATTCAAATCAAACAATATACGAAGAGTTATTACAAATTCTTAAATACTCACCCCTTACAGCTGCTAGAAGGTAAGGTAAGAGTTGATAACACTTTTCATGTAACTATCTATGAAGAGCATAGAGAAAGGTAGCATGCTTGCTAATGGAATATCCTGTATATTTTGATATTTCCTGGCTTCCTTATTAACTTCTAAGTGCAATTCTCATGGCCCAGATTAAGAAGTTAACAATAATGACTGTGTTTTCATGATTCTCTTTAGTAAAATGTGTTTGGAAATTAAAAAATTTTCAAGTTATCTTTATAAACTGTTTTATCTGCATTAAAATGATTTTTCAATTTTTCATTTCAGAATAGATTTTCCTTAATCCACGTGCAAATGGCTTCTTAGTATTTACGTAGTTCCATCCCTACTAGTGCCAAAAAAGACAAACACAACATTATTGTATTGCACCTGGGGGTAGAAGTGTTAAAGGCATAAAGTCGGGGTAGTGCTTAGTGAGAGTGTAGTGTACCTCTCGAAACCCCTTAGCTGCTTTTGCATTCGTGTTGTGCATGTTCAGTAGACACGAGTATATAATAAGAGACTATAACTTCCACCTGGCTGCAAGCTGTGCCATACACCTGTAAAATACTTGATCTTGGAATTTAAATATACCATTTCTAGTAACAGTAGATTCTGCATTTGTTTGTATTAAAAACATTTTAATTGTCACAGATTAGTACGTAATGTGCATTTTATTATTTAGATAAAACATTGCATCAAATTAAAGAATTCACACTTTTTATGTTATACTCGGAAACATTATTTTACAAGTTTTAACGCACACGTGTAGCTTGTTATAGTCTTTCATTACTTAATTTAAGAGTTTATTTTATAAATATCTTAAAGATTTTATTAAGAACATGTGTATTTTAAGATTGATCCTTGCGTTGGAAAGATTGTTTACTTAAGTGTTATGTTTTAAAATTATTTTCAATTATACAGGGTATTCCATAAAAGAGGGCATATTAAGATGGTCATTAGCTTGCCTATAGAAGTTACATTGAAAAACGAATTGATTCATTTAATAAACATGCATTAGAAAACACAAGATACAGAATGTCAATGTTTAATTTAAATTAAATTTCACAAGTTGATGTGAATGTCAATGTGCTATGTTGTAATATCTTATTTTCTCAATATCTTGAAGACAGAACAATATTTAAATCAAAGTTTTTGCATCGTAGCTATTATTAAAAGCCCTTACTATTTTTATTTTTAAAAGTTTTGTTGCGTTACTGTAAAGAAATAATTTTGTCATTGTCATTAAAAGTTATTTTTGCATCTTACAGCAAATGTTAAATTTTGACTTCCAAAGATTTGAAAGATCTCCAAGACAAAAATGTAATTTCTTTGATAAATTAAATGTTTATTTTGTTAATGACGTAATATAACTTTTCTTTTGTAAATCTGCATTACTAAGGAATCTACCAATTACTAAAATTTGTAAAAACGTAATCATCGTAGTAACTGCTGTACAGAAATTTTATTTTAAAATTGAAAGTTGTGTATGAAATATCGAGAAAACGAGAAATTTTATATTAAATTTTAACACCCTGTATTTTGAAATATTCACTTAAGGACACAAGTTTATGTATATGAAGTTTGTTAGATTGGAGGAAAGTTACACATTTATAGGGGCGATTAAATTAAGATTTTGTTCTTTTTTTTTTCAAGAAAATCCATAGTTTACTAGTTTTTGTTGAAAAATAAATTGTTGAAATTCTTTCTATGGTGGAATATCTTCCCTAATGATCAGAAATACAAAAACTTATTAGAGTAAAAAACATACAGAGCAGAATGTACTTTTTATTTAAAAAAAAATTGAAAGAAAAACTCGAAAATCGTTCTTTTTCTACTTTACCTCACTTTAAAGAAAACTCCAAATTTTTAGGGTTTTTTCCAAAAAATAGGCTTTTTCTTTGAAAAAAGAAGGTGGGTAACTTTGTTCCAATTTAAACCACATTATATCTCCTGTTGTTTTCGAGACTCGAGGACTACGAAAACCTAGTAGACTGTAAACTGTATGCAACGCTCTGTAAATTAAGAAAAGCTGGAAGTTTACAGTTTACAATATTATAAGCCTTTTCCATTTATAAGGTATTACTCGTAGTATTATATGAGCGCTAATTATTTATTCATTCTTGACCATTGTGTCTTTCTAAATTAATGTACAATAGAATTAATACAAGAAATTTTTTCAGCTAGGTTTGCTAGATCGTAAACGTGACTCGATCGGAAAATTCTCCGTGATCAAAAATAGAAAAATTCAAAAATCCAAATATTTATTTTTGTAATATTGATTAAAGTAAAACTTCCTTTGCGGAGGCGGCTAGCAAAGTTACATTCAGTAATGTTCTTTAATTCTTTTGACATGACACGAATTACACAAATATTTAGCGTGTACACTTCCACAATTTACTCTGTTTTTGACGTCACTTAACCGCGCGCTTATACCAGCTGCAGCTCAAAGAAAGGGCTTCTTCCTCTTGAATCTTCTTATCAGGTTTGTAGTATCAAGCAGCTGAATTGTCTCGACGTTTGCGTGCTGATGCAGTCGTCGTTCATGGCTCCTGGTGAATTTGCTGATGGTCTGCTCGACTGTGTTCATTTCCAAATCTCGGTGAATGTCACTGTTTCTTAGCTACCAAGGAGCATCTACAATGCTTCTAAGTACATTGTTTTGAAATCTCTGTATTATGAGAATATTGCTTTTACTTGCACAACCCCAAAAGCAACTTGTTTGTGGATAACTTAGAATTTTCACCAAGTAACCATTACATTTTTCTAAACTTGATTCCTAGCTCTTCGCGTTTCATTCTAACAGGTAAATATTGTTGAACGAAAAGATTTAGTCTCATTCAGTTTAATTCATTAATTTTATTCATGGTCAATTGTAATTTTCTAGGTATGGCACAGGCACAAGTACGCTACCCTGTGGCACACCCGCGTGTGTTTTTCCCAACAGCTAAGAGAATTGTTTTCACAAATGAACTCTCAACTTGTAATTCAGTCCCTCGTGCCAAACTTTTTCAAAGGCCTACGCTACTTCCAAAAAGATGGTAGGCCAGGCCTTTCTTTCTTCCACTGATTTCTCAGTTAAGTTTGTTATTGGATGAACTTGGTCGATTGTCAAATGCCTTTCTCTAAAACCAAATTGATGTAATGGAATTAAATGCTTTTGTTCTATTAGTGGTTTTATTCTTTTTGATAGAATTTTTGAGTTTTGATATCACTGTTAATCTCATTTGAAGGTTTTCCTGGCTTTGCTATCATTAACACCTCTGCTACCTTCCACAATTTGGGCACATACTTCAATCTACGTAATTTTAACAATAGCTTTTCTTGGCAACTGCTTTAAGATTGCACCCTTGTTATGAAGTTAAATTCCGGTGCCTTTTTTGGACAGATGTTTTGTTTTATTTCTTGTGCTGTTTTTTTCAAAGTGGTCAATTTAATTTCCAACTCTTCTTGTACTGGTTCTTCCCAATCTGTCAGGTAGTTCCATCAATCATTTGGTTTAAATGTGTTTTCTAAATGCTCACCATATTTTTGAGCTTTTTGTTTGTTATTTTGTGCCCAGCTTCCATCCGCATTTTTAGTAGCTACTCTCGTTCATTAGTTCACTTAGGTAACTCTCTATTATTTTATTTTTAGTTTTTTTTTTATCTCTCTTTTCAATTTTGGAGCAGCATTATTTAATGTCGTTTTGTCCGCAGGTGACCTAATTTGGTCATTTCTTTAGAATAGTGATTCCCTTTAGTTCTGATGAGCATTGTTGGTGTGTTGTTCCATGCTGCTTTTTGTATATTTTTTGTGAGCATTTCAACCTCATCGTCTAATTGTTTCCTAGTTTTTAATGGGACCATGAGATTACTGAATTCTTCGAGTTCTTTTTTAAATTATCCCAGTCTGTTTTTCTATTGACTAGTCTTGGTGGGTTTGTGTGAGGAGAATGGGAGAACGGTCAGAGTGCATATCCCATGCTTCCTCTATCTGTACATAATTTGTTGACATATTAGTCCAGGCATTTGGTAGAAAAAAAAAGAAAGTTTTGGTGGAGTTTTGATTTTTGGTACTATATGGTATTTTGGGTCACTGAACACGAATCACAGGTTTGCCAACAAGAATTTTCTCGGGAAATAGGTTTTCTTTCTAAAAAACGTGTTAAAAAACGTACATTTTTCGGTTTTTCCAAAATAAATCGGAAACTATGCATTTTACGTGGAAGTCGATTCTGTATTAAATTTAAGAGGATAAAATTTCCTACATTATATGTATTCGAGGTTTTTTTCTCAGATTAATAGTTTATCCGCGAGAGCGCAGCGAAAATGGATGTCAAAAGCCAAAACTTCCACTAACGAAAATTACGGCAGCGTACGTAGATTTAACACGAAAACTATTTATTTTACGCAAATTTTGACTATGTATTATATTAAAAGTGATGTAATTAACTATATTTCATGTATCTGGGAGCAGCGATTTTGCTTCTAGTGGGCGTGGAATCGATCAGGCAAAAAGATGTGGGTGCTACTAAATACTTTATTCACAGATATCGAGAGCTTAAAGTAACATTAGTAGTAAGAAAGTAATATTAATTACTCGTATTCATTTTCGCCTTCTTCTAAAAGGTCCCGGCTGGTAATCAACATCTACAACATAAAAAATAGACGTATTAGTGGGTGTTCTTATCACTTCAAATATTGTAGAATATATTTTTTCTTAATGGTAAATATATCATATCTGCTGGCATGATATATTCATCTTCCATTGGATCCACTGGTTCAACGGTGGGCAATTCATTTCCAACTTGGTTTAGATGTTCAATTTTTCATCTTCGTCCTCACCTACCACTGCGTTATTGGTGCAGCCTCCCTCGCAGTTAAGGCACATGCTGGACCAGCAAAGCCCGGCCTTCCTGCACCCACAATTGTGCTGGCAGTTCTTCGTACGCTTGCAGGATACGAGCTTCAATAATGCAGGGGAAGCAGGGGGTAGAAGGGTGGTTACAGGCTTAAGGCCAATATTTGTTCTTCTCCATCCGCACTTTTCGGCATTGTTTTCTACCACCATTGCTGGACCTGGTGGTAGACTCTTACAGACTGCCTGCCGTGCTGCAGCTGGAGATAGTGGTAAAGCAGCTGTGTTGGAGCTGTACACGAAGGTTGCTTTCTTGTAGTAAATGTATCTTAGGTGGTTGAGCGTAGACACATTTGTTCCACTGTAGCCATACAGTGAAACGAGGAAAGTTCCCCAGCAGCAGCTAGCATCTCCTGAGTAGCATTTCAGTCTGTGAAGACTTTTCAACATCACTGACGTATCGCAAAAGCTCATTACGTGCAGGAAGAGGATGTTTTCTGCTACCAGTGAACTCACAGTATCAAGAGGTGAAAAGGTAGCTGGAGGAACTAAGAGGTCTACTACATCCTCCCCAACTACAATTACTGTCTCCTTTGATGCTTGGGTTTTACAATATTTGAAAAACTATGTTGAACTAAAGAAGACATGCATTTCGGAAAAGTCACGTACAAGCTGTAGAATATATGACTTTGTAGAAGAATTATACAGAAATGAACAAACCCAATAGAAAGATATTTTATGATGCTATCTTTTTTTAACCATGTAGGTAAATTAGGTTATACGATTTGCGAAATTTTATCGAACCAGGAAAGAGATTTACTTCTAGTCATCTTAGATAAAACAGATAAGGGCAATATTTGTTTTTATTTAATTTAATTAATTAATTATGCCATTGGACCCACCTTGCATTGTAACATAACTAAAATACGTTGCCCAGATAAGGGTAAATGTAATAAATTCGTGTATTATTGTAATAGTGTAACTGTAATAGATCTATTACAGCTGTACTAATAAACATAGTATCCCTGAACTGCGAGGAATAGAGATCAGCGATATTTCACTTAGCGGTGAAAAACTAGTGGTGGGGGAGGAGAGAGGATGCGCTAGCAGCAAAATCGTTGATCTCAGATACATAAAATATAGTCAGTTAGATCACCTTTAATATAATACATGGTCAATACTTGCGTAAAATGAATAGTTTTCGTGTTAAATCTACGTACAGTGCCGTAATTTCCGTTAGTGGGAGTTTTGGCTTTTGACACCCATTTTCGCGGTGCTCTCGCAAATTAACTATCAATCGGAGAAAAAAGCCTCAAATACATAAAATGTAGGAAATCTTATCCTCTTTAATTTAATACAAAGTGAACTTTCACGTAGAATACATAGTTTCTGAATTATTTTGGAAAAACCGAAAACTGCTCGATGTTTTACACGTTTTTTGGGAAAAAAACCTATTTCCCGAGAAAGTTTTTGTTGGCAAACCTCTGATTCGTGTTCAGTAACCCAAAATACCACAGAGTACCAAAAATCAAAACTCCACCAAAACTTTCTTTTATTTGCCCTTTTTGAGCACCTAATGACTGGACTATATTCTTAATTACGAAAAAAGTCAATGAGGTCCGGTACTTTTGGTTACTTCGTATTTGTTCACAAGCTTCCAGCAATTCTCTTCTATTAGATGTTATCAATCTTGAGTCCCAGTGGGTATGTTTTGCATTATAGTCCCCTCCACCGATGAATCTATGACCCTGGCAATTCAAGAAATCTATTGATTTCTTTTTATAGCATGTTTTGGAGGACAGTATATTGCTGTAATTACTATTTCGTAAGTTCTAGTTTTGACTTTAACAAAAGCAGCCTGTATTTGTTCTATTTGATGCGCCATTTCTTGGTGATGCATTGTGGATTCTTATGACTGCAGCAATCCATTGGTATTCCATTCCATTATGTTTAGTTGTCTAGCCATTTCTAGCTTTCGGGATCGCTCTTTGAACGCGATATTCCAATTTAGAGATTCTTTCATCCATCTTATTTAACTTCTCCCGGATTTATTGCAGGGTATTATCAATGGATGTTTTCTTTTGTTTTTGATTTTAATCATTATTGTCTTCGGTTTTTCAGCTGCAGATTTTTTGAGGATATGTTTTATTTTGAGCTTCCGATTTCGCTAGTTGGTAAGTGTTCACTTTTTTGACCTGGTTTGTTTTCTAAGCTTTTGTATCTCTTTAGCTACGTTGCAGTCGCGGTTGTTTGCAGGGTGGTTATACACTTTGGTTGAGTATCTTTTGGTTTATCACAGTCCTTTGTGTTATGAAGACCAGTGCATTTCACACATCTTGGTTGTTTCGCACAATACCTTTGCGTATGTCCATAATGCCTGACGCGTTTTACACTGCGGTACCAGTTTATTTTTTCTTATTGGTAGTATTTCGGATGCCCAGAATGTCAGTGATTTTGAACACCTTATCAACATTTTCGTCGTTTGTAAAGTTAAGCACGCGAACATGTTTATTGGTTGCTTAGTTAATGGTTAATTTGGGTACTACGTCTAAAGCCTTATACCCTCTCTTTCTTAGTTCCTCGATGCTATTTTTTCAGGTGAGCAAGAATGATGTAACTTATTTGCCGTAACTTTTATGGGTTTGTTTTGCTTGTTTTCATATGTATGTCAGGAATAATTCCTTTCTTGCAGCACTTTTATTGACGAAAAACGGTTTAATGCGTTTTTTGAATATTGTATGGACTCGCAGTAGCAACAAATACATAATACATATTAAGTTCGTGAAATTTCACTGAACGTTTGAATTTACCAAAGAGCTGAACATGGATAAAACTATATGTTGCGTCTTACTTGAGTCACACGGTATAATATGCACGCGAAAGTCTGTTCTGTAATCTGCATTTACCAAGTTATAAAATGTCAGTTCATTAGTTGTATTTTAAAATATCTTTCTTCTTTTTTAAAAATGGTTCATATTAACAAAAATTCTAAATTAAAAAAGATCTGATGGTTTATGTAAAGATTGTAAACGCTCATGTAAGTCATTTTTATATTAAAGTGTTTTTGTTTTTCAAAATATCAAGAAACAGGTATATCGACTGCCACCGACGGAAATAATGACGACGATTCTAATGAGAACGCGGAGAAATAAGACCAAAAACTAAAGTGGTTAGAAAATAGTAATGAAAATGTTTTTAAATTTTTAAATTAGTTTAAAGTTGTTGTTTTTAGTTTTAATTTTCTTCGTTATTCTTTTATTTTGTAACAGATGCAAATACTTAACATTTGCTAACTGTGATGTTATTATATAGTTCATTTCCGTAGGTTATTGTAGTTAGTTAATTTGTTCTTTAAAAGATTTCTTTAATGAATATATAATTAATGAAAAGGTTAAGAACGGCAGTACTCGTGTGAAGAGATGTGGTGTAATTAATTAATGCTTCCTTTTTAGAAGTCTATTTAGTACTAGATAAGGTGTATATTCAAAATTGGGGAGTCAAAAATCCTGCATACACGTTAATCCTTTTTACAGCTGTTTTGAAATCGATCACTGCCGTTCTGTTTTGCTACATAAATGCAAGAAAAGTATTTTTTGACTTTAATTAATTAAATATTACTTTATCAAAAAAAAAGATTTTTCATACGGTACTGATAAATATTATTACGTCCCTAATACTATGTTAAACAGGCAAGTGCCCTAAGTTGTTGAACATTAAAAGAGGAGACGTACGCTAAATTAAATATATTTTTATATTTAACGTTATATAATAATACCGAAGTTTAGGTACAAAAATATAATTACTTAGATTATATTAAATGTACAAATAATAATAATGACAGGATTCGAACCGAAATCGAATTATTTAAGAAAAATATTAAAAGAACCACCTAAAATACTACTGGTAGCATATTAGGTAAAAAAACTAATAGCGAAAATGTATAGAATGCATTTTTAAGTTGGCCAAGTGCGTTTTAATTATTAATGGTAGTTTGTTTTTGTAAAGTTGAAACATTATAAAAGTATTCTTATGTCATACTAAGTGTAAATAAAAATAAGTGGCCCATTTTTGCTCTTAAATTCGAAATTAATAAATTTTCAGTAAAAATACAGTAATTTTTATAACACATAATAATTTCTCTACATTATTTTAACACACTTTTATATCAAACTAATTCGAGTCATTTGGTTTTTGAATAAATAAATAAAGAAATAGTATTGCTTCCTATTTTTTTCGTGGCGTTTAATAAATATAAATGGCAAAAAATGAGAGTGCACTTATTTTAGTATTACACCCTGTAGAAATATTTCGATATGTACTAATTCGGTTTGAATCCTTATTTATAAATAGGAAAAGTTATTTTCTTTAAATGTATTGCATACTATGTGTGATAAACTTTTATAATGTGATACTTATAAAATTATTATTATAATTTGGCAGATTAATAAATAAAAACATACAAAACCTTGCGAGTTTTTCATTTTGCTTCTTTACAAATTTAATCTGTAATTTAATAAATGTGACTTTAAAATAATCTGAAGAGTGTTTATATCTAATTTTAGAGTCCTTTTACCCCGTATTCAAAGCAAAAGCATTCCATTAAATATATTCACTAGACTAATCCAACGAAAAGCTTCAACTGATAAACATCACATCTCGTTTTTGGTATCTGATACGAAAATGGCGAGTACTACGCCACTATACAGGAATTGGCTCGACAATTTTTAATCCATTTTCTCGAAACTACAAGTTTCAAATCATCATCAAACATAAATTTAAAGAAAGCGTGGAAAAATTAAAAGCGTTAAACAAAGATCAATAATTTATTTTGCCATTCGCTCGAAGAGGTTTGGATTTCCTTTATGTATGCGAGAGTGAAGCACTTAGACAGCGGGAACTTTGATCCGGGACGGCATCGTTATCTTTGTATTTATAACCAGAGCGCACTCGATATGGTAATACTGAGAGCATCATCTCGAAACAGGCTTGGATTTCGGAAAATTAATTCCAACATGTAAATTTATTCTACTAGTGTGTGATTTGCAAGTTCATGACAAAAACGCATCTTCTTACAATATAAAAAAATACAAATAGTGAAGTTTGATTTGAAGTTGCGTAAAATATAATAAGCGCACTTGTACGCGTTTTGGGTGAAATAGGGCCGTATTGACTTGTTTTACTTTACTTGGAATTAAATATAATAAAAATGTATCGAATGTCGAAGTCCTTACTATAAAAATGCTTCCAAGACATATTTTCCTTCAATCTTATTTGTAAAACCAATTGCTTTTATTATTTTAAAGCTACATACGAATCAAATTTTTTTAATAAAATCCATTCTAGCGTAAAAGGCGCAGTTTTTTGCGTTGCTTTGTCTTTTGACCCGGCAGTTGCTCAAAAACCAATCTTTTAGTAGAATGATATTTCAATTTCTATCTCAACATTTATCTCGAAGAGACGCGTTTGTTCCATACTTTCAATTTTATTTCGTAGTGTAATGATGAAGTCAGCGTTACTTCTAATAAGGTTAACGAGCTCATAGTTAAGAAGCCAACTTGCTTGAGTACCCACTCTCAAGCAATCAAATTTAAAAAGCTCTATTTGAAATGAGTCGATAAGCTGATACATGTTGTAAAAGCATTCTAATTTTGAAAGCGAATAAGCTGTTCTAGTGTAACGAAAACTCCCGAGGCTGCCTTTTTGTTTTTTCATCGAAGAACTATTTTGCAGTTACTTTATGGAAATAAAAATGCCAGATCAGAGCCGTACTTCTAAAGAGGCGCACGAGGCGCTAGCTGAGAAGTCTGCTTGCTTGAGTATCAACTCTCAAGCAAGCTTATTAAAAAAGCTTTATCCCAAATCAGAACTTTACTTTTTAAAAGGCACATAAGGTGCTAGCTGATAAGCCTGCTTGCTTAAGTACCCACTCTCAAGCAAGTTAATTATAAAAGCTTTATCATAAATCTAAGTTGTGCTTTTAGAAAAGCGCATGAGAAGTCTGCTTGCTTGAGTACCCACTCTCAAGCAAGCACATTTGAAAAGCTTTTTCTTAAATCAGAACTGGACTTTTTGAGGCGCATGAGGCGCTAGCTGATAAGCCTTCCTCGAGTACCCACTCTCAAGCTCGAACAATAAAATCTAAAAAGTTCTATTTGAAATGAGTTACTCCACTATGCTGATAAATGTTAGGATTCTCACTTTCAAAGTGAATAAGTTGTTTAAGTGTTTGAAGATTTCCAAGACTCCTTTTTTGTTTTTTGATCGAAGAACTTTGTTGCAGTCACTTTATGTGTATGGAAATAAAGTTGCCAAATCCGAACCGTACTTCTAACGAAGCGCAAGAGGTGCTATCTGAGAAGTCTGCTTGCTTAAATACCCATTCTCAACGTGACTAATAAGCTGTTAAATCTCTTGGACACTCTTGACATTAATTCGTTTTTGCCTTTCGGTCGAAGAACTCTTTTGCAATAAATTCTTTATGTGATAGTATCAAAGTAGCCCGCTTCCTTGAGAATCCACTCGAGCATCGTATTTAACAAATTCTCTTAAAATGATTTTTGCAGTCGAGCTTGTAAGTTCTGCAGAAACGTTCTTGTTTTTAAAGTGATCTTAAAACAGATTCCTTTGTTGTTTCTTGATCAAAGTTCTTCGTTGCAATCACTTCCTTACTGGTGGAAATAAAGAAAGCAAAGCAGGTGAGGCAGCCTCTTGCTTTCTTGAGAATCCAATCTCAAGCAATCAACTCTAAAAAATTGTATTGAAAGTGATTTTCACAGCTGAGCCATTAAAGTCTGTAGAAATCTTCTCGTTCTTAAAGTAGCTAAGCTGTACAGTGTGTTTTCTCTCCTCGAAAATTCCTTTGTTGTTTCTCTTTTTTACAATCACTTCTTAATTTGTGGAAATCAAGAGAGCAAGTCAGATCCGCAACGTTAATGAGACACGTGAGGCAGTCTGCTGCTTCCTTGACAACAAACTCTCAAGCAATTAAGTTTAAAGTTTTATTATTATTTAAAAGAATTTTCATAGCTCAGCTTCTAACGTGCCTCTGTACAATTTTTTTCGTTTTCAAAGTGGTTACACTGTTCAGTTTCTTCTCTCTCCTGATAGAATCCTTTGCTGTTTCTTCATAGAAAAACTTTGTTTGTGGAAACAAAAACACGAAATCAAAGCTATAAGAGGGTGGTCTGAAAAGTTTCCGACCTCAACGTGAAGATGGCAGCACTCGTAAATAAAAGCTACTGAATTTCGTTGTTCATCTGTTGACAGTTACTCACCAAAGTTTCAGCCATTTTGGACGCGCAGTTTTTATGTAACAGTCGTTTGAGTGAATTGATGTGAGTTTTTTTGTGAAAATAGACAAAATCGAGTATCGAGCTGTCATTAAATATTTGTTTTTGAAAGGCAATACGCCTTCGCAAATAAAAGATGAGTTGGATTCTGTGTATGGGGACTCTGAACCATCATTTACCACAGTGAAATTTTGGGCTGCTGAATTTAAACGTGGCCCTAAGAGCTTGGGAGACGATGAACGTTCGGGACGTCCAAAAACTGCAACTACCGACGAAAACATCGCCAAAGTTCACCAAATGGTGCTAGACGACCGCCGAATTAAAGTGAGAGAGATAGCAGAGGTTATGGACATGTCAAAAGAACGTGTTTGTCACATATTAAATCAACATTTAGGCATGAGAAAGCTGTCCGCGCGTTGGGTGCCGCGTTTGCTCACGTTAGACCAAAAGCGTGTTCGAATGAATATTTCCAACGCTCATTTGGCGCAGTTTAGGCGAAATAAATCCGAGTTTTGGCGCCGATTAATTACTGTAGATGAAACTTGGATACACCATTATACGCCCGAAACAAAAATACAGTCCAAACAGTGGACTGCAAAGGGGGAACCGGCTCCAAAAAAAGCAAAAACTGTTTTTTCGGCTGGGAAAGTGATGGCGACTGTTTTTTGGGATAGTCATGGAGTTATTTTAATCGATTATCTTCAAAAAGGAAAAACCATTACAGGAGCATACTATGCATCATTACTTGACAAGCTGAAGGCAGAACTTGCGAAAAAACGGCCACATTTGCAGAAAAAGAAAATCCTGTTTCACCAAGACAACGCACCGTCTCACACCTCAGCGGTTGCCATGGCGAAAATCCACGGATTACGGTTTGAACTGCTTGACCATCCGCCTTACTCACCAGATCTAGCCCCAAGCAACTTTTTTTTGTTCCCTCATCTAAAAATTGCGCTCGGAGGACAAAGATTTTCGTCAAATGAAGAGGCAATCACCTTCGTGAACAATTATTTTGCAGAGAAAAATGCCGAGTACTATTTGGACGGGTTACAGAGATGGGAGCATCGCTGGGAGAAGTGTGTAGAGTTACAAGGAGACTATGTTGAAAAATAAAAAAAAAATTTAGAAAAAATGTCTTGTATCTTTGTTAGGTCGGAAACTTTTCAGAACACCCTCGCATACTTTTTAAAACTCCCAGGAGGTGTTAGTTCAGAAGTCTGCTTGCTCGAGTGACTTTCTTCTAATCATAGTTGTATCTATGTGACGCTAGCTGATATGCCTACTTACTTAAGTGCCAACTCTCAAGCAAGCGTTTTTAAAATGCTTTATTCTAATCAGAGTTGTACTTTTAATAGGGCGCTAACTAAGAAGTCTGCTTGCTTAGGTACTCACTCTCAAGCAAGCGAATTTTAAAAGCTCCATTTAAGATGGTTTTTCGCAACTAAACCTACGAGGTCTAGACGTATTCTTGTTTAACAATATTTTAGCAGCTGAACTTTGCAGAGCCTTTCTTGTTTTTAGAGTGAAGAAGGTGTTCAATCTTTTCTCTCTCTAAACGGACTCTTGTTGTTTTTTGATCGAAGCAATTTGTTGCAATCACTTCTTTATTTTTTGGAAACAAAGATACTAAAGCAAAGCTGCATACTTTTAAAAAGGCGCAGGAGGCGTTGGCTGAGAAGTCTGCTTGCTTGAGTATCCACTCTTAAGCAAGTGCATTTAAAAAGCTTTATCTTTACCAGAGTTGTACGTTTAAAGAGGCGCATGAGACGTTAACTGAGAAATTTGCTTGCTTGAGTGCCCACTCTCAAGTAAGCAAATTATTATTTAGGCTCGCAAATAAACCTGAGGGCTAAAGAAGTATCTTCTTGAATACTCCCGAGAGAATCTATTTTTGCTTTTCGATCGAAGAACTCGACTAAAAAACCTGCTTCTTTGAGTACCTACTTGAGCAATCGTATTTAACAAATTCTCTTTTAAAATGATTTTTGCAGTGGAGCTTATAAGGTCTGCACGTTTTTGCTTTTAAATTGAATAAGGTGTACAGTTTCTTCTCTCCCTAAACAGACTATGTTGTTTTTTGATCGAAGTACTCTACTGCAATCACTTGCTTACTTGTGGAAATAAAGAGAGCAAATCAGGCCCGTACTCTTAATGAGGCACAAGTCAGCTTCTTGCTTTTTTGAGAACCCATTCTCAAAAATTGTATTGAAAGTGATTTTCACAGCTGAGCCTTTAAGGTCTACATATACAATTTTTCTCGAAAAGTGGCTAACCTGTTGAGTATGTTCCCCCTGTCTCTCCTGGAGAATTCCTTCGTTGTTTTTTAATGGAAGTCTCTGTTCCAATTATTTATGGAAATAAAGAGACCAAATCAGATTCGCACCATTAATGAGGCGCGTGAGGCAGCTTCCTGCTTCCTCGAAAACCCTCACTCAAGTATTTCAATTTAAAAAGTTTTACTATTTAAAGGGATTCTCATTGCTGAGTTTTTAACCTCTGTAGGAATTTTCTCGTTTTCACAATAGCTAAGCTGTTCAGTCTCTCCACCTTGTTTTTTCTTAATGGAAGTAGGGTAAACTCATGTAACTCCGTGGTAAATTTGCTTTTATTTCTAATTTCACCTTACCTTTTATGAATAAAATTTAACTTAGGGCTCATATTAAACAACATATATTTAAGTATAAATTTCAATACCAAGAAACAGCTTTCTGGACAACTGAGCATGGGGGATTTCCAGAACGAGATGGTAATTTTCTTCGGTGGAAGTTGCAACTGATCTCGAAGGTTTCACATTGGCTGTTGAGGAGAAATCACTTTTGACCAAGACTTCTCTGGTGGAATGCTACGTTGATTAGCTTGAGGAACTTGTAATAAGTGCTCTATGGAGATGTTTGGAGAATTAGACCTAGAAGAATCTGGAGTTTGATCTGCAATCTAGAATTGCATCTGGTTTGACAGAATGACACCACGTTCTGTTTTCAAAACTATTAATAATGGCATCGAGCAACAATGTGTCATACCAGGCTGGTTTAAACAAGTGGTTAAAATCAAATCTGCTCGGTTTTTCTCCTGGATGCTCAAGCATAAACCTGTCCAACTCCTTTTTCCACTTCGATTTGAGAGATTTATAGATGCTAACATCCAGTGATTGTAAGAGGTGTGTTGTATGAGACGGAACTGTTACGATATGAATATTACACCCGCAAGCGTGAGCACGTTTGGACTCAGGTGGCTAACATGGGAATCCATTAGTAAAATAACTGATCTTGTATCAGAGATACTTTTTATAAAATGATTAAGCCATTCCAGAAACAAATCTGCGTTGATTCGTCCTGTTTCGGACAACCGAATCGCAGATTTCCAGGAATGCTATTTTCTTGCAAACCATCTACCATTCTTATCCCGTTAAAAATTAAAGGAAGAACTGCAAAACCAGTTGCATTTAAGCAATCAAGGACCGTGGTGGCCAAGCCACGTTCAGCATAACTTTGTTTATAAACATACTTTTTCCCTATAAGTGTTACGATTCTGTTGGTTTTCATAACATAGGTCAGTTCGGTTTCATCAACATTCCAGAATCTGTCTGTACTATTTTTTATTCTTAGTTTGGTAGCAAGGTTTTCTAATTTAATATAAAAATCATTAAGAATTTTTCTATTTGCCGTGTTGGCTCTGTTCATTCCCAGATTGCTGAAGTGCCAAACCATATCTTTTTTAAAATTTATCCACCCGTACCAACCAGCCATTTCTTTTGTTTTGTTGAAAGGATGCTCCTTTTGTGAACTTTCAGTTATTTTAAAGGCCAAACTTTTGATTTGGTTTACCGTAAGGCTAAAACCCAGTTCCTGCATTTGTATCATGTATTGGACAAGCTTCGTTTCTATTGCTACATCCATCGCAAATGGTTTTCCCATTTTAGAAAGATTAACTTGAGGCAATGTCTCCACTTCCTGAGGCAAGTCCTTTATAGTCTTTAAGGTGCTTCAAGGAATGCCGTTGTACCCATATACTTGCTTGCTTTATAAACTGACCAATTGTTTTTGGCTTTCCTTTTCTTGTATTTAGTTTTCCTTTTCTTGTTTTTAGATTTCTGTAGATTAGAAGGGGCAATCTAAAACGAATGTATATATAAAATAACTATCGTTTTGACCCTTAAGATGTAAACCCTTTAAAAATCAAGCCTCCCCCCCTCTGAGACCATGGGCGTCCATTAAAAGGGGCCCTGCATGCAGTAGCACGTATACACTTAAAACATACAAAACGACGTTAATTACCCAACAAATCTATTAAATACTGATTGTGATAGAAAACTTTATGAAAAAGAAACGTAAGAATTTCAAGCCCCTTTGTAAGCTTTTATCAAAAAACTCCCATAGATAATTTAAATTTTGAGGTTAGGTATTGATAAAAGGACATCTCAGCCACTTCACTGCTAATTTTCAACATCCTTAATTAATTGCTTTCTATATTATACATCAGAATAATAGTAGGCAACTCAATATACTACACTGGTAACTCCGTGAACACGCAAATACGTACTATCACGGAGTTACCCGAGTTTACCTTACTCTGTTGCAAGACACTAAATCAGAGCTATATAATTGTAAAAACGCGTAGGAGGCGTTAGCTGAGTAGCCTACCTGCTTGAGTACCCACTCTCAAGTAAGCAAATTTAAAAGACTTTATTTAAGTTGATTTTCCTAACTAAATTTATGAGGAGTATAGAAGCATTCTCTTGTATACTCTTCGTGCTTTTCGATCAAAGAATTTTCTTGCAATCAATTCTTTGTATGTGGTGGTATCAAAGAAGCCTGTTTTCTTGAGTACCCACTCTCAAGCAATCATACTATTTTAAAATGATTTTTGCAACCGAGCTTACAAGGTCTGCAGAAACTTTCTTGTTTTGGAAGTGAATGAGGCGTATGAATTACTGTCCTGCTTGCTTAGAAACCTACTCAAGCAATCAAGTTTAAAAAGTTTTATCCAAAAGGGTTTGCATAGTTGAGTCTATAACGTTTGTAAAAATTATAAAGTGGCTAAACTATTCAGTCTCTTTTTCTCCCGAAAGACTGCTTTGTTGTTTCTTGTTCGAAGTACTCTTACAATGAGTCCTTTATCTGTGGAAATAACAATATCAAATCAGAACTGTACTTCTAACGCATGAGGCGCTAGTTCTTTGTTATTTCTTTGATCTAATTCGAAATTTCTGATTTGTAAAAGCATTCTCATCACTTTCAAAGTGAATAACAATGCTTTTAAATCTCTTGGACACTACTAAGAGAATCCTTTTTTGTTTCTTCTGATTGAAAAACTCTTTTCTTCTTCATATTTGGAGATGAAAAGGGGCAATAAGACGTGGCAGAAAATCCTGCTTTCTTAAGTATCGATTCTTACCCAGTCAAATCTAACAAATCTTATTTAAAATCATTTTAACAGCAGAGATGATAAATCCTGTAGAAGGATTTCTCTTTCAAAGTGAACAATGAGCTATTAAATCTCTTGGAAGACCGAGAGACTCATTTTTTATTCTTGATGGGAATACTCTGTTTCAATCGCTTCTTTATTTGTGAAAATAAGTGTGGTAGATCAGGGCTATATTGTAAAACAAGCACATGAGGTGATAGTTGAGATGGCTGCTTATTTGGGGCCTCTCGAGTTTCTCGCGACTGGTCTACTAAGATGTTGGACCGGGACCAATTTAAATTGCTTCCAATTGATTTTTACCGTATAAATGTTTGGCCATCCGGAATTGTTTGTCTCTCCGAATTATGTCTACGGCTCTGACTTGGTATATCTTGCAAGGAATCTGAAAAGATCTTCACTAAGTTTTCCGGTACCTCAAAAACTGACCGAACCAAGAGAATAACAATATTTAATAAACAAATTGATTTTTTTGTTTAGTAGACCTTTTTCGGTAAACATTTAACTTCTTGTAATTTTCATCAACACTTTTTAAGTTAAAGTTTTTAAACGACAGTCGGCGCTATTGTTCTTTGTTAGCACCGAACAATATGTTGTGCTCTTTGAAATAAATAAAAACTAAAAGCGATCAGAAAAGAAAGAAAAGGGTTAGGATCTCTATTTTTCTGCTCTATAAGGTTATGTCCTGTGTTATATAGTTATATAAATCTAATACATTTATTGCTTATTATAGAATTAACCATTTTCAACTGTTTACTTTTTTATGGTAACTGTAAGTATTGTAAAAGTGAAGTTTCTTGAACAAAATTGTTTCTTTATTGAATTTCTTATATTAAGTTTTTAAGATTTACACTGAGATTCTAGGTATAAAAACAGTTAAATGATAATAATCAGAAAGAAAAAAGTCCAGTCCTGCACAAAATAACACGGATTATTGTTTCATAGCGCAATGACATCCAATTATATCAGCGGTGTTGGCCAAAGGTTTCTGGAGTACTCTTACCGCAAGGAATGGGCTCTACTGTTCGTCAAAGCGGACAAATTTACTCATTGACCCGAAACTCTCTATATATACCGAACTTTTGCCTCTTACCTAAAGCTTTTCTTATAATACCGATCGTTATGTTCTAAAAAAAATAATGAAGAGATTTTTATAAAGTCTCTGTAATTAACAAGTTTAACGGAATCGATTTCAATTGTTTAAAGTTTCATTTAGCTAGTGTTGCGCTCCTAATAATTACTACATTATTGTAGTATCCGTGAGGCAATTAATTCTGCTTACCGTTGTGCACTGAAGAGCCTTCGTTTTGCCTTTTTGTCGTGAATTATATTTCTTTGATTTTTCGCGAATAATTTAATTATTTTTTTTAATTAGGAAAGTAGTTCAACACCGGCACCGGATGTTCCAAATGTACAATAGCATTAATTGGGTATCTTGGATAGCTACAACTACAAAAGAAAAACTGATTTTGCATTATTCGTCCAACTTCTTGAGATTAATTCACTTGTGTAAACTAAAGCCTTTATAGCTTTATCTTGAAGAGGTTTTATATTTTTAATAAAGTAAACATTTCTTGAGATGTAAGAGGAGAAAAAAGATTGTGAGCAAGCCACATTTTTTATGCTCTTGAAACAGTCTTCTACCACAGTATAGAAGAGGATGCTGGTACATACATCCCAATAGAGACTTTTTTGAAAAAGATAGGTTTCAGCTTTGAGCTCACTAGATAGAACGAACTCAACATCTCTGAAGATGCTTCTTTACCATCAACAATCTTTTTGGCAATGTGAAACTTCTACTCCATGAATTTCTGCCAATACCCCTTCTTTGATTTTTTTATGTATGGAATGGATGGATTTTAAGCTTTTGCTGATTGCGAGAAGGCTTTCCAAATCAATCAATGGAAGTGTTCTCTTCATTAGCCCTTCTTACTGTTTAGATATATTGTGCCATGCTGATGACGATACTTAAGCTGTACACTAGTAAGCGTTGAATCTATCTAGCTACATGTCTATTAACATTTTGAATTACAGTAGTTATTTAAAGGCTTCCTGGTCAATTTTTTATAGAAATTTGATATTATACCAAGATTTATGGAAGTGTGGCAACCAGTAACTTTCTTTTGTTTGTTGAATTACGTAATAACTCTCTATGGGTATGGCATCTTTGCACACATCTCTATTTGAATATCGGAGCTAAGTCAGGTTCTTTCTTTTATTCTGCATGAATATTGTCTTAGGTTCGTCTATCAACTCTCATCGTTGGTTTTTCCATCACAACTCTGCGTACTATAGTTACTTGAACAGGACCTTTTTGATAAAATATCGGGTTTAAACATACAGTGCCAAACTCTTACTTAAGCTGTCTCTATCCATCTTTCAATTCATCTAATCACTTGTCTGTCGACGTTTTTGAATTGCAGTAACCATCTATCATCTTGACCTTTTTTTAATAAGAAAAACCTTTCATCTCTCTTTCGAGCAATATGCTGACATATTAATATTTATGGAAGCATTCTAAGATGGTTTGACAACAGCCACTCAATAACTGTTTTCTATTCTGGACCTAATATTCTTCTTGTTGTGGTAATGACTCCCCATTGCTCTTTGATTTCCTTTCAATTTTGCTTATTAATTTTCTTGCTTTGGAGTTCTTCTTTATTGATTCGCTGGATTAATTCTCTGATGATCTATTTTCATTTAATTCTATATGTCATTGCACAAATTAGTTTATTTACCCCACACCTGACACCAATTGTATTATTTTTATTTATTTATTGTTTGAGATCAATAATACTTTGACCTCTGCAAAATTCTTTATTTATGATGACTGGGCACTACATACTTACATTTATTAAGTTTAAAATACGAAAACTATTCTAATTTTTGTTCTTCTCCGTGAATGTAGTCTCTATGTACATGTGCTTGTAAAAGAAGTTGTTTCGTATATACGACAGAATCATGAAAACAAAAATGTGAAGAAACCATTTTTCTATTATATAACGTAACAAATAAAAAATTACCGCTAATTGTTATTAAAACGAAAGTTAATTTATATTGTACCTGCATGTCAGAAAAGCAACCCCTTTAATAAACTGAATAAACGAAACGGAGTTGCTTTATGAGTATTATTTATTATTGGATACACAATATTAATCAATTCATCATGCTCTCGAGTCCAACGTTCAATTTTAAATTTCATCCTCGGTATTACAACAGACTGCATTATTAAAACTGAGCATTTTTTATCTCTTCTTCAAACTGACGACTTGATGGGGTTCTTTCTCTTAATCCCTATATTAGTCTAAATATTAATATAGTCATAGCTTTTAAAATAGTACTCAAAGCGATTTTTTAATTAGCATATTAATCAAGAAGTAATATAAATGTTTATGATTTAAAAACGAAAAATAATTTTTAATTATTTTGTTGCCTTACGACAAGCCTAGGTAGATCTGAGAATTCTTTCAAAGAAAAGATTAGATAAACGAGTTTTTCTTTTTGTCATCCGCCTTTGGCATTTGTTACTGCTACGGGTAATTAATTAGAAAATGCATCAAAATAAGCCATTACAATTTCGTTTTTAATTATTCGATTTTTGCAATTTCTGTTCGCATATTTTTAAAAAGATACAAAAGGAAATTGAGTTTTCTAATGTAAATGTATGTTTAAAACGTTTGGAAGTGAAAAACAAACAAAAATGGTTACCATGAAGCTAATTGACTGCTAATTAGTAGTGTCGTAAAGTGGTGGCCTGGTGCAATAGAAACATTCGAGCATATAGGAAGCAAACAAAGCCGTACACCACATTATCTAAATAACCCGAGATGAATGAAATTAATCTGAAATTGCTTTTCATAGCTTCATATTTGGATAAAAGCCTATATCAGTAAAACTGTTAATACTCTAAAATATATCGGAATAGTTTGATTGCACTTCTGTGGAGTTATAAGATGAATGGGCGAGTAAAACAGGCTATAAGTTTGCTATATACAGGATGTTTATTTTCAGATGGTCATTACTCATTAGTTTAGCTACAAATATCACACAAGAAATTAGGCCAATTCTGTTAATATTTTATCTACTATACATGTGTCCTATAATATACAATTATTTATCTAGATGTAGGGTGTCAACAAGGTCGTGTTAATACATTTAAGCTCGCAGGGCACCTTTTTCATAATTAAGAAAAACACTTATTTTTGAATAAAATTAATTTATTCTAATATCTTTTGATCTCAATATCTGTTAAGATTATTTATTTTCCTAGTATTTAAAAAACACTTCTACAGTCACTTGGGACTCAAGTAAGACAACAGGGTATATTCTTTCTTCTAGAGTCTTTTTTTGTCATAGGTCTGCGTGGATCAAGTCTGTATACAAAAAAATCGTGCATTCAAATTGCTTACAGCTCCAAAGTGCGTACCCGCACAACGCTGAGCGATCTAGTTGATACTTGTCGCTTGTTTATGTGTCAAAATAAATCTTTTAAAAACAATAAAGGGAGTAACCAAAACGTAAATCATTACCTAACAATAAGCAATTATAGCGAAGCGTTACGCTTCTGGTGGCAGAAGTGCCAAACCAGAATGAGAAGGCATTTGGGTTAATTTAATTTAATTATTTCAATTCTCAATGCGAATTAAGCCATTATTTACATAAAGCGAATATCTACTATTAATTCTTTGTGCTTTTGGTGAGCTTGAGTGCATTTTATTTTAAAACAGCTTCTAACCTAACTTTCCTAACCCTAAACGCACCTGAAAATTTTCTTAATCCACTTATTACACAGAAAATTCGCAAGCTGGGATACGCTACTTTAACTGTTCTAGACATTAGACGGAAGTTCAAGAAAAACTTGAGCACCCAGCGTCGGAATCAGATCGTAAGAGTAAATCTGCTAATCCAATAGCTGGAAAGATCAAGACACAGTTTATCTTATACTCCAACATCTCTGTCCGAGACGTGGTCAAGAAACTGAACTGCCTCCATTCGCTAGTCGAGAAGGAATGTCAAACCTATAAAGTCAAGTTGGTTTCATTGTAAGATGCTGGACAAAAGTAGCCGACAAAGACTAAGGCGAGGGAGCTGTACGCAATCTAAATCAGGGATTTTGACTGTGTCTTGACGGACGATAAGACCTAGGTCAAAGTTGACTTACCCTAGCTGAGGCCAACAGAGAAATATTGGGCAAAAACTCTTTAAGACACGTCATACAGTTTAAGAAATAGTGGTAAAAAGCAACCGATGAAGTCTGTGAGGCTACTTTTATATGTCCTATGCTATACGTGCTATAAATAAATGCTCAAAAGGGTTTAATCTTTTCCAAACAATCTGAAAGATGGTACAGATTTTCTCATGTGTAGATCTTAGTAGCAGATCTTAAAACAAATATTTGGAAATGTATTATGACATTAGTCAATAGTCAAAGGTTAGTATATTTCATTTAATCATGATTGTTTTCTTTAAGATTATCATTCGTTTTACTGATTCATGCTTTTTGGTCTTTATGCTAACACAAGGTTCTAAAATCCATGTTTTGTACTTTTTAAAAATTCATAAACGTCATGCTTGAGATAAATTGGAAAAAGAAAGATAAATTAAAAGCTACTAGAGAGTTCTAGCATTGAGTAAGGGCCTGAAGTTCAACCTGATCAAAAATAGGCACCGTATAACTGCAATGAATCCTTGGAGATGCACTATTTAGATTAGTTGAATTATTATAGGTAGATCTTTCGGTTGGCTCATTATATTCTCGATCGATAATATTTGTAATCTAAAGAAACTCGACTGACTAACTTGCTTAAAGTTACTCGTGGAGGACGTTTTGATTTCAGCTTGAAATTGTTTCCTACACATAACTTTCTGATTTTGCTTCAAAGTTCCTTTTTAATGATGTATCACATATTGACAGTTTGTTTAAACCAATCTCGAAAATAGCACCACAAGGTAAAATTAAAACCACCTTACTTAAAATTAAAATGATTTGGCCAAGGCTTTACATATTTTTGGAATATTTGAAGACAGTGACGCACTTGCATATTTGGTTTGGTTAGAAAACTGATATATCTTCATGTTCCACTTACATGTACCATGAGTCTTATCACTGTTTTATAAATCTTTGATTCAATTGTTCTCAATACATTATTTGAAGACAATACCTTTTCTTCAGTCTCGAATCTCTTATTGTGATTGCACTAACTGGATTGTGAGACATTATTGTAAGTAAATCTTGGTTGTAATCTAAAGAAACTTGAGCGACCAGGTTGCTTAAAGTGACTCTTGATTTCAGTTGAGGTCGATCTAACTTCTACTTCATTGAATTTTCTGGCGCTTCTTCATATTCTCTTTCCGATAATGTGTCGCATGTTAACAGTTTTATTTCAAACTGTAAACGACGATTGCAGCTTCCGGGATATCCTTCAAGTTTGGGGGGTGGAATTCGGAGCATTTGGAGTACGTGCTATTTTGTTTTGACTAATCGTCCTGTTTAGAAATTCCAAGCTTATATCTATAGAAAGAATCTCTTCAGACCGCACATTTCCGCCAGAGGGTAAATCAGGTTTAGACTAAGTATACTGGTACAGTTGCATATGGCGAGCGGTGTAGTGGCAAAAATGAAAAATCTGTAATATATCTGATAAAGATCTTATAAATGTGGACAATGTTCTAGGGTGGCAGCCTGAAATGCTACCGTTACATCTGAAGAGCAAGTTACTGCACTGTTGAACAATGTTCAGGCAGAGTTTCAGTTTATCTCTTTACCTCAAGATTAGGTGAAATTCTAAAAGGGCGTCGGCTGAATCTAAATTAAGTCTTTTGGGGGGCTTGGTTTGATTCTCCACGTTGAATCTGAATCCAGGACTCCGATCGGCCTAGTTAGAACGCCAAGATTCTTCATTCTTCCACGGAGCTGGAAGCTAGAAGGGATCTGGGTCTAGAGAGCAAAGGACGTAGTGACGATGAAACATTGGGGAGTATCTTTTCGTGATGTGTACTCTTTAAACAAAGTTTGCTATACATGCAGGCAATGTTAGTGGAAAAAAACTATTGATTATATCTATATATCGTGCAGACTTTATCAGAGACACCCTTGATGTCCAAAAATGTGGCCATTGACCAACGTCTGAATTCCAGAATCACTGACGTCCATTTAGAGGTGGAACACGGAGGTCGTTAGTAGATCGACCTGGACAGAATCCGATCTAGTAATCTGGTAGAAGATTGTAGTGGAAGTTGAGTCGGTGGGATTTAGATAGATACCTCCATCAGGTACAATCAAAATGGCTTGACCGTGATTTTACACATTTTTGGAATATTTGAGGTCAATATCTTTCTTAATGCACTTACACATTTGGTTTGATTGGGACTGCTATGTCTTCATTCTTACTTGCATGTTGCCATAAGTCTTATTACTATCTTATAAATTTTTTTTAAAACAACGCCTCTTCTCCAGTCTCGAATCTCTTATTGTAATTGCACTAACGGGATTAGTAGATATTACTATAAGCAAATATTTCTCTCTAGTAACAGTAAAATGATGTCCTATACTGAATTTTCTGATTCTTTAGTTTAGAATATATTTTTATGAAAAGTTCTCAAAGTTTAATGAAGATTGTGTTTGATCATATCTTCATCGTGATTGAACTGATACTCAATTGTAGTCTTTTCTCGTCATTTCTATCGTTTGGCTCGATCCCGTTAAGTAATGTAATCTACAATCTATACACATTCGAATTCTTGCTTTTACTATTGGAGCTTTATTCTTCTCTTTAGAAAAAGCTTTTTATGGTTTGCGATAATATGTCATATTGGAGAATTCTTTCATTGCAAAAATGAAAATTTATTCGAAAGTTTGAAATACCTACAGCTTCGACTGTATAGAAAAGTTAGAAAGTTTTTTTTACTAATTATGCTAGCAAATTACAAAATTTATTTTAATTTATTTCGGTTGAAATTGGGAAACTTTAATTTTATTTTATGAAAGCTTTTGAATTTCAGCTAGTATACTTATAATAATAATAAAACTATGGCATGAGGAAGTAAAAAGGTGGCAATACTATTTTTTCGTGGGTTAATTTTCATATATTTTCTAATTATTGAATATTTATAACGAGTAAATCTGAATCTAGAAATTAAATTTTGTACTTTTCACGTAACATACCTATGTACAGCTTTTGCCAAATTAAATGAGAATCTGAAGGATCTAAATCATGTAATAATTGTTGCGCATTGTATGTTTCTATTACAATTAATAAAAAGATCAACTGTTTAGATACATATATTCTTAGATTCACAATACATAATTATAATAAAAACCTGTAAAGTACAGTAATTATTATACAATTTAAATCCAGATTCTCATTTAATTTGAAAAAGACTGTACGTATATCTTGATGGTTCTCTCAGCACATATTAGGTATATGTATAAAATTTGAACAAACTGTTAACGGTTGGATGCATCTAAAGAGACTGTATTTACCAAACAGTTTATTATCTTCTAGATTTTTAAAATTCAGGCCAAGGAAAAGGCAATTATAGGATGGAATTGAAACAATGAAATATAAAGAAAATTTATAAGTTTTTTGTAAGCAAATAAGCTTTTTTAAAAATAGCGAAGTATATCCTTAAGTTTTCAAGTATTTTTTGGGTCATAATAAATTAAAATTTAAGGTTTGAAATTTACTCTTTGTTTTTCCCAATGAAAACGAATTCATTATTGTGTCTCAAGTCTTTTACTTATTGTTAGTGTTGCTAATTTTTTTTTCGAATATACAAATTCAATAAAAATAATAAATTTTAAATATTTTAAATAAATAGGGCAATTTACAATAAAATTTTGATGTCTAACATGTAAATCTAAAATAGGTTTTCACTTCCTTGTTGAATCAAGCTTTGCCGTCTTAAATACAAGCAAGAAAAAGAAGCACTAGAGAAGTAAACATCAAATGCTGCAAAATGGTACAAAGGCGTAGGAAGGCTGTCATCGCAACGTCAGGTGTAGAAGTGGTTTGTTTCATCGAAGCAAGCGCAAAGGATCCAGCGCTGTGACAAGCGAGCAGCTGCAGCCGATGGGCTCCCTAGGGACAAGCGCTCCTCCCTGCGCCGGCCTTTCGCAGAAAGAGGCCTTCGCGTCGCGCCCTCATTGGCCGCTAAAATTCGTTCTAAAATGAGCACCTCCGTTGCTCTTGATGATTGGCGCATCCCGACATTGAGCCATGGTGGCCTGTGACATCCAAACTGGGCTCCTAGCCAGATAATTATGCAAATGCCTCTCTGCTCACCTCCAGCGCAATTCGCCCTCTTTCCCAAACCATATCCGTCGCACCGTGCCGGCGGTGGTGGCAGTTTTGCGCTTTTACCAGACCCTAGTGGGGGTACTTACGACAACTACCGCCAAAGGTCTAAGTTCACCAAAACTTCGATGTTCCATTTTTTGAAACGTCCATCTGCTTGCCCTTTACAGCACTGAATAAAAAACAGAGAAAAACCGTCGTCGACGATTGATGTTGGTTTTCTTTGCTGCCCTTCGAAGTCATTCCGTCCTACATCAATCTTCTATTAATATTTGAATATTGTGTCATTGATGTGAGGTGTGTTTATAAAGTGTGAGAAAATTAAATTTTGCAATAAAGGCTTTATCATGGGAAAATAAGCAATAACTCCATTACCACCAAAAACCTACGTTCAAGGTTAGTGCTATACTGCTTATATTCTTCTTAATTGTTAGATTAGAATTAGCAAATAAATAGATAGGTACTATATACAGGGTGTCTCTTAGAAAATAACAAACTAGTGTAATTTGGAAATTATCTCGGTCAATTAAAAATTAATTAGAGCTGTTAAGTATTAATATTACATATAATATGAAGAAAAAGTAACCTTTTCATCTTTTTGTTGTATATATTTGTCTGTGGTAAAATTTGTCATCTTTTACAATAAGAAAATTAAATAAAATGAAACCGTCAATATTATATAAACTGTGAATTAACAAAACACCTAAAAACTAATCAAAAAATCTAGTTTTAATGTTCAGATTATGTATAATTTATAAACAATAGCAGAAGTCTTTTGAAAATCTTCAACACGAATAAGGGAAACATTAATTTTTGTATAAAAAAAAACATTAAAATTAATTATTTTTGAAGATGCCATAAATATAATCTTTCTAGGCATTTAAGAAATTCCGTGACAATTATTTCTTAATTAGGGAATTGAAGTCGTTTAAACATTTGATAAAATAATATTCATACCGGATTTAATAAGCCAGGTATTATAAAGTGCATGCTCGCGTGCACATGCGGTGATAGATCCGACGGATAAAGCATTAAACAATTAATTATTGCACGATAATATCGTGTTATACGTACTTAATTTAATAATTTTTCTGACTTTTTTTTATCTTTCATCGCCTCTTCATGTGAAATTTACGGGCATGACATTTGACAGCAGAAAGTTCTTACCTCTGTTTTTCCCCTGAATCTTCAATTTGATTTACTTTGATTTCTTTCTAAATTTAATATCTTTAAATCTTTAAATTACATTTTATTTGTTTATGTTTTTGTAATTCTAATAAATTTGTTTCTATTTATTTAATTTCATTTTTAATTTTGCCAGTTACAGCACGGCACTTTAAAAATGGTATACAATACAACAAAAGTGATCGAAATCGTTTTCTTTTATGTTGTCAGAAGTGTTTTGTTTTCTTTTTTTTTTATTTCTCTAAGGGCTTTCATTATCGAAAAACAAAAGCAAGTGCAAGCTGCTGTTTTTCAAACCCCAGTAGACAACGAAAGCAACCACTCATTCACTTCTATTATGAATCGATAAATATTTATACAAGTAATGTATACACTCGAGAGTACCATTGTTAAGCTTTCATAAAATTCACCTAATTGTAAGTTCTCGGTAATATTTTATATTCTAGAAACGCAGTTAACAAATTAAAAAGTTTCATATTAATTATAATTGTGTGAAAACTGATAAAATAGATGTTATGGTGTAATTAAGTTATAAAATTATGAAATATTTGATTCGATTCATAAAAGGGGTCAATTAAAACGTAATATATTTTAATTTGTTTACATACCGTATAAAATTGTGAGAGTATTGCACGGCATGTAAACGCTTCAACCCCTGTTTCATTTAAGGGTTACAATTATTTCCGCTAGAACGTTAATATAGTGTTTAATCTGTTTATTTTACTTTAATTTCTAGTTTATTTATGTATTAACTTTTATTAGAAGCTATAGAGAGTTGAAATTTTTGTTAAATTACTAGCAAATGTTTACTAAATATTTAAATTTGAAAGGTAGATTAGTTTTTTCCATAATCGTTCTTACCAAAAATTTAAATACGAAGAAACCCGGCAATTGAGTAATTAATTTGAGTAGAAGTATTTTGAAACCGATATATATATTTTTGTTTGGTAATCTTTCAATTCCATAATTTAACAATCAAGACATCTTGAATAAGACTTGTTGCAATTTAAAAAGTTATACAAGACCAATAAACAATAAGATGATCATAATTTTCTGTTTGTCTCTTAAAGAAAGCTTTCAAAAAATGAATTGAATTATTATAAATGATGGTCACTGATCATTTCTAAAATTGAAAGCAGTTTATTACATTTCGGAAGTTTTCTTCTTCCCAAAACAGTCGTATTTCTTAATTTTGATAAAGATCAATTTCTGGTAATTAACGTATTTTTCAAATATTCTCGAAGTAATTCCTTATCTTAGGTTAAGAACGCTACTCTTAAAAATTGCTTTTATGCTATGGTGTTTGCAATTTGATTTTTATTTGTATTGTTTTTAATTTGATCAGTTCCAAATTGTTCCTCTGAATTGTTATTTTTGATTTTCTGCACGTTTTACCGATGTTAAGTTAATTTATCATCTTTTGAAACCAAACAGTCTCAATAACTTCCTTTATTATACTAAGATGTTTCTGTGTCTTAAGGATGCATTGGTCATATAATAATATTGTAGATGAGTCTCTAAAATCAAAAATACTGATAAATTTCATGAAGCAAATCAAGCTTGATTGTGTCCGAAATGGGTAAAGTTTTTTGTCTTTTTTATTTTTTTTTTGAAGAACTTTTTGCGCAACAATTTGTGTACGTTTAAAAACCAAATACAAGCTACTTCGATCTAAAATTGTCAATATTTTTTGAAAGAATCGATCAAATGTTAACACAATGTTATAGACTATCGCCAAATGAGAATGCTGATATAATAAAGAAGTAATTTCTTTGCCATATTTCGACAAGAGAAAATAAAGTCAAAATTAAGGGTATATACCTGTTTCTCATCACTCTAAAGTATTACATTCTGGCATGGTGTAAATTCACACATTACTTTTTCCAGTTTCCTTTTATCTATAGATAGATTGGAATCTTTAAAAGTGTAATGTCGAGAAATTGAAAATTACAATAAAATATTTGATGACGAAAAGGTGAAAAATCAAGACAAATTCTCTTGTAAACTCGATAATCGGGAATCGAAGAAAGAATAATGTTTTAGATAATTTCTGAATACGAAAATCAAATACCCAAATTGCACTTTTTTTTCAAGATATAACAGACAAATTATTACTTTTTCTATAGCAGCCGTTTTATTAGCTTATAACGCCTGCTTACTAAAAATCCGCACAAAGCTTGTTTTCAATACAATTTATTTACGACAAGAACAAAAGACAACAATATTTATCACAAGTGAATAATGTTACAAACTATTAGAGAAATTATTGGTATTCAATAACACCATTTCGTCGTACATCATCGAATCTTTTTTAGTACTTATAATAAAGCAAGCTTTTGTATAAACTCTTCGTCAATATTATTTAACAGTACAGTAATACCCCGAACTTACGCGATAGGTGAGACCGAGCGATAACCGTGTAAGGTGAATTTGCGTAAATTGGGGTACAATTTTGCATATAAATACATACAAATTATGTTTAATTGGGACCGGAGACTAGAGAAAACAATAATTTAGAAGAAAAATGTGTAATATAATCTTAGATAATACAACAAATTATATTATTATGAATTGCAAAAACATAAACCGAAGTTATTTTGACGTAGAAGGCTTCATAAAATCTAACAAAGTCGTCTGACGGATCAAAGATTTTTTCTTCTCGCGTAAAACTTCCTCGTTGGAGTCTTATGTTTTCCAAAGTTTGTGACCCTTTTTCACTTGAACTTGAGGCCTTCTGTCAACAAAAGACGAGTCGACGAGAAGATTTAAAAATCGCGTAAATTCGGATTCGCGTAAGTTGGAGTATTACTGTATACCTGTTTTTAAAATAAGCCTAGAAATCCTCTATTACATGGATTTCTGGTGAGTTAGCAGAATTGTCGTATTTCTCCACAAGATTACTGTCTTCTTGGCGAAGAAAGTCGGTAGCTATTCTTGCATAGTGGCGCTGGCTTGATCAGCCCAAAACACGTACGGGCCAGGGACAAAATTTCCTTTAATATACGGTACTAGTCGTTTCTTCAAACATTTATTTAATAAAATGGCTAACTTTGATTTGTGAATGTATGGACGACACAAACCTTTAGGGTACCTCCTTTGAAACTTCGCTTTTTTTGTATTGGATGTTGGATGATACAGAGGAAATATCACTGGAGTAAAATTTATCATTTCCGCAAATTGTAGAATGTGAAAGGGTTAAATATGACTCATCGTCCAAAACAAAGTCACGATTGAAAAAATTTTTTAACAAACGACCACATTTAGTTTTTACCAGTTGTGCTTACTTTTCAGATTGTGTAACATGATGTTTGCCTTTTTCTTTAAAATCTTATACATATTCATAACCTCTACAGAGTCGTTGTTATTAAGCATTCTGGCTAACTTGTTTAACTTCTTTGGAGGTTTCTTCCAGAACAACATATTCTTTCGGTGACCTCAGATCTTCGTAAAATGTCATACACAGTTCGTTTTGGGACTCCTTCAGTGGAAAAAATGGTTTACATTAGTAAATGACTTTCTTTTATGATGATATTCTTCATAGAACTTACATACGCCTAAACTAAGAGTCTCTTTGGAAGCCATTTGACAGATGCATGACAATAACAATTAACAAAATACTGGCATAGATAATGCGATATAGCCTACTAAAATAATTACTAAAACAACATAGTGTTAGATGTATTCATCGAATAATTTTTGTCCGAATTTTTAGTAAACAGGCGTTAGTCTATCACACTGTGTTAAAATTCTATCAAAAACATTGATACTTTTAATAAGAAATCGGTTGGTAGATCGAAATACTTGGTTTTTGGACATGCACAAATTACTGGTACAAAAAGGTTTTCAAAGAAATTAAAAATAAGAATTTTGCAATTTTTAGTTCAGTTAGTAGTATACATACTTTATTAAATTATCGTTTTTTCTTTGACTCTCTTATTTATTCCTTGAAAGAACCTTAACCAATAGCCTTCCAGTTCCACATAAAAGCCATAGCAAAATTTAAGAGTTTTGTTGTAATATTTCATGCAAGCTTCAAATCTGAAAATATGTCTAGTGTAGTATCTTAATGTATTTGAAGATTTGTATTTAATATTTTACACAGATCATTTCATATCTATTCAGAATTAACTAAAAAGTCTAATCTGGAGATTATGACATAATGATGTTAATGTTCCAAGTATTCACATTAATTATGCTTTTTAGGTTATGCGTTTCATGCTAAATAAATTTCATATAATTTTTTGTGACATTTTCCAGATTGTTATAATTGCCTAAATCTTAATATTCTACGTGTTTGTGTAGACATTTATCTGAAGGCTAGTAGTTAAGTGAGCAACACAATTGTGGTTTTATACTCAAAGATACATCTTTTTTACGAAAAATGATATTTGAGCTCCGCCTTTTTTTTGTTGGTACCAGCATAGAAGATAAAATTGATTCCTTGTTTGTCATCAAATATTCAAAAGATTTGGTCACAGAACATTATGTTCTACATACTTTTGGTTACAGATCCCAGAAAAATATTTAGTTTCATTGAAAAAATGACTGTAACATAAATTTCCACTTATAATAACAATTTATTGATTCCTTATAAAGGTATATCGGTAAAGTTAGAACATGCGTGTTCAATAAAACAATTTACTTATTATTAGACGCCAATTAATATTTTTGGCTGCAACTTAAAAATATAGAAAATCATGTACTTACTCAAAAAAACATTCTGATGGCAGTTTAATGACATTTTAATGATTGTACTACTTTGATATCAATTTACTTTTGTGGTATAGCAAAATCATAACGAACGAATTTGATGCTCATTTATCATTTCTCTTCGAAATTGATTAAATTCGCAATATCTTTAAAACCCTTTTAAAAACTGCTTTTCACATACCTATAAATGTAATTTCCATTAGAAAATCATATTTCCGACATATTTTGAATTCGTATTTATATTTCTACCTTCTTCTAGCATTTTTAATCTCAATTCTCTCCTACGTGGTATAGACGGAAGTTAATTTGGTTAATTTCAAAGTCTACATAAAGGGCTTCATGTCAACTTTGTTTTAGAAATGATGAGCACCCTTTAGAAGAATGTTTCAAAAATAATTGTTCACGAAATTCTTTTAATGAAGCCAGAAATTTTTCTTAATGAGGTTTTTTTGTAAAATAAAGAAATGAAAGAAAAACATGCATGTTCTCAGTTTTCTAAGACGCTCTATTTAATTTTGTCATTTACGGAAAGAGTTCTAATGGTTTGTAAGAATCTCGATATGTTTTTTCAAGGTATATCGATTTCGAGCCTTTTTAAGTTGCAGATTTTTCTTTTTTAGAAGCAAATTTTGTTTTTTTTGTGTCGAACTTTACATGACTTTGACACTTTTGCATAAAAATTTGTTATTTATGTAAGAAGTGGGATTATGAAGATTATTACAGCATGCTAACATCTTGTCCAACCACACCAGTACCTGTAATGATCCAGTATCCCACATGTTACATAAAAAATTTCATCTACGACCACCGCTTTTGAGAATTGAAATTCTAATTTAGATGGAGATTCTTCATAAACATCAACATTAAGTTTTAAGCTCTCTTGCAACACTTGTGCTATAATAATTGCCATTACCAAACTAGAAAAATTTGATAAAGTAGTAAGGTTGTAGATAGTAAGTATTCTTTAACTAACCTAAATGAAAATGTTAATGTTAACACATCGTTCAATAAGTCCCGAGACTAACCCAGAGATGGTGCTAGTAGTACCAAACTAGCCACGTTTCCCTAGAGTGCGAACCTTCACATGAAACGTGTAAAAATTTCACGTCGATTGGACCACAAACAGCAGAGTTATCGAGGTTAGAGTAAAGTCACTTTGTAATTTGTTTGAAAAATGGAACAAAGCGAGTTTCGCGTGTTGATAAAACATTGTTTTTTAATGGGTAAAAACACCGTAGAAGCCCAGCAATGGCTTGAGAAACGTTACCCGGACTCCTCTCCATCCAAATCAACGATTTGTCGTTGGTATGCTGAGTTTAAACGTGGTCGTACGGACACAAACGATGCGGAACGTTCGGGTAGGCCATTGGAAGCCGGTACACCGGAAAATGTGAGTGAAGTATTCAAAATCGTAATGAAAAATCGCAAAGTAAAGGTCCGTGAGATTGCAGAAATGACACCGATATCATCTGGAAGCGTATTTACAATCCTTCATGAAAAATTGAGCATGAAAAAGGTTTTTTCCAAGTGGGTGCCGCGATTGCTTTCAATGGAACAAAAACAGCAACGAATCGACGATTCAGAGAGCTGTTTATCGCTATTTACTCGCAATAAAAAGGATTTCCTGCGTCGATACGTGACCATGGATGAAACATGGATACATCATTTCACTCCGGAGTCGAATCGGCAATCATCTGAGTGGCGCATGGCTGGCGAAAGCCGCCCAAAGCGTCCAAAAACGCAGCAATCTGCTGGCAAAGTCATGGCGCCTGTTTTTTGGGATACACATGGCGTCATTTTCATTGACTACCTGGAAAAAGGTAAATCGATCAACAGTGATTATTATATTGACTTGTTGGTACGTTTGATGGAGGAGATCGCAGCAAAACGACCGCACATGAAGAAGAAAAAAATCCTTTTTCAGCAAGACAATGCACCATGCCACAAGTCCATGAAAACAATGGCAAAAATCTACGAGTTGGGCTTTGATTTCCTTCCCCACCCCCCGTATTCGCCAGATTTAGCCCCCAGCGACTACTGGCTCTTTGCTGATCTCAAAAAAATGCTCCAGGGAAAAAAATTTGGCTCGAATAAGGAGGTCATTGCCGAAACTGAAGCCTATTTTGAAGCAAAGGATAAATCCTTCTATAAACATGGTATAGAAATGTTGGAAAGGCGTTGGAAAGATTGTATCACTCTAAAAGGAGATTATATTGATGAATAAAAATGATTTTTGAAAAAAAAATGTTGTTTTCGTTGTTAGTCTCGGGACTTATTGAACGATGTGTTATCTTTGTAGGCAAAAAAACTATTGAACTCTACGATTTCATTAAAAGTAATATTTCCACATAAATATAAAGAAGATTATGGAAAGAACTATAATAACTTGCTCGAATGTCTTTTTATCTTTTTCTTTCTTGGTTAACTATTTTAATTATGGTATAGTATAAAAAAATAAATTTTATGCGTTACTTTATACTCAATCAATTCTTGATAACATATTATAACTAAATATCTTATCACATGTTAAAGTAATCCTTAACCTTATAAATTTTTTTTTCTGTTAGGGAAGATCTTACTTACAGTCTAGATTTAAGATGCTTAACATTCTTTACCATTCTTATATATATTTAGATTTTGATGTGGTGTACAGATTATACGCCATTTTGAATACACCCTGTATAGGCATTGCAGTGCACTACGGAGTCAATTCTGAGGAACTGCTACAAAAATCATAGAAACTAATTTCTCTTTTTCTTGTTCCATTCGCACACAATAGAGAGATGTTTTGCAGGTACTTGTAGGTATATAACTTTAAATTTCTAGTTTTTATTCTATTTTGAATTCCGAAGGGGTTACATGGAGTGTCTATCTTGATTATATAAGTCAGTATGTACATATGTATATTCGTAATATATTGCTATAAATAATTAACACAGATTTAAATTTTTTAACAAAAAAGCAATATGTGAAACATTTGAAATCTTCACGGAATTTGATCTACAGAACAAGTCTTGTTGAGTAGTATCTAGTATCAAAATAAAGCTAGAGATGTCTAATTTCACTGCTAAAAACGTTTCATCACCATTTGTCTCCCTTTTTAAAATATTTATTTTTTCCATATAGTTGTAAACTATGGTCACCAGACGGAAACTTCTAAATCTAAGGAAAAAAGTATTCAGAGTTGGTAGAAAATCTATATGAGCACGTACTTTCTAGCGATGAGCAGAAAGTTAAACAAATTAAATATTTGCTCAGAAAATCTTTATATGAATGTAAAAAGAAAATAAAAATATGCAACTATATGAAATAGTATAAACTATGGCTGCTTGATGTGGATTTTATAAAAAAAGAGAAACTACTTCTCGTGGACGTCCTTCAATATATTTCCAAAGTGTATTCTTCCCAAAGATTTAATGCCATTATGATTTAATTGCTATTTATCTTGAAGTAAATTGTACAAGTCCGTCAGAGCAGGATGTCATAAATCCGCTTGTCTGAGAACATTTTTCCTAATATTGGCGCAGGGCTGTATTGAGATAAGTTGCGCATTTAGACTTTGATAATTTGTGTAATAAAAATAAAACTGAATTCAATTATTATTTATTAAAGAAATAACATATCAACTTGACAACTTACAGTTTTTCTAATTAATCATCGAAATGGAAATCATTGTCATCAATTGTACAAATTGATTATACCTCTACTTACACCCATTTGAACATGTTTTCGGGTCTGATCATCCTAATCATAAAACATTTGAGATGCAAAGTAAGATCTGCGTATTTATATTGCAAACCAAAAACATGAATTTTGTTGAAAATTTGTTAGGCAAATGACATTATTACCTAATTAGAAGAAATAAAAATATAAGCTTATTCAACACGGTCGCTGGTGTACCCAATCGTTTGTGCCAATTTTATAAGAAATCCGCTTACTTACAAAGTCTTAGACGCACTATATTTTTGGAAATAGTATAGTAGCATGCAGCAAAACTAAGTCTTTCAGGAAATCATTTTCTCCAGTATTATTAACTTTTACTGCTGAATCTATCGTGAGAATCTTTGACAATAAAAAGTCAGCCAACTGCTAAAAGAAGCAAATAAATCTCCGACGCAGCAGAAAATCAAGGTTGCCTCTCAGAAAACGAAGCCTTAGCGTTGTTAACGCCAGAAAAACAAAAGATAGAAATTTCACAGTAGCTAAATGATGCAAACGTTTTCCACCATATAAAGCAACTATGCATGCCAAAAACAGGTATTATCCTGAAGATATATGAATTACAGAAACAAGTGCAAAAATTCATTTGCAGAATTTATTAAATCATAATAGAAGCGATCGATTTTGTTTAGTTCAAAAGGATGTGTTATAGTAACAGCTGATGAAACGTATTTAACATAAATTTGTTTAATTATCAAAGAATGTACTATAAGCAAAAGTTTAGTGCAGAAGGAAGCGATACGATAATAATTTGGCAAAATACAAGATCATCATCTACCCGATATTGCAGGCCAATTCGGTTTATATTTAAAAAAGAAAGTGCGGAAAATACTAAAGAGAAAGTTCAGCAAGTTGAGGGCCGAATTAAAACATTCCAAACCTTGAAAATATATAAATAATGTAATCCTTGGCTGAAATTAATGATGATTGATGGAAACATATGTAACTCTCTAACCGGAACTAAAACGGCATTAAAATCTAAAGATATAAACAATTTAAAGTTAGTAATAATAACTGCTATTAAACTGCAAAACTTGGAATTCGTCATATCCAGCCTTCTTCGTGGAAACGCTTTTTTGAATGCATCTTCCACGTCTTGTAGCCAGAAAAGAAGAATAGAGACTATTACAAGAAACGAAGAAAATCTGAAGGTAGTGGAATCACTAATGCTGGGAACACCATTTGAAGATATTTTGCAGACCGCAGAAATTACGGAACTTAGTGAGGAACTAATTTACTATCGTTTTTTGATAATTCTAAGGTCATTAAAGGGTGATCATGAACTCAGTGTTAAAGCTTTTATTTAATATACAACAGATATGACAAGACTGTATACAAAGAAATATGGATGGTACTTTATGCCTACTATTGTCCACAATATTTTAATACATTGGCCAGGTTTGCTCTCAGAAGAAGCCTTTCTCTTCACATTAACAGAATAATCAGAATTGAGACTTGCATAATTTCGTCTGATTCATTTCTTACTTGAGACCTTTTTTCTTGATCCTTAACTCTAGTGAAAGAACCGCTTCTTCATACGGTTGCGAATACATAAATAAAGCTGATGACGATAATAACAATGAATGGCCTCACAGTACAGTGGTAGGATTTCTAACTTTTTTGTTTTTTATTTCGCAATGCAAATAGCTTTTTTTGCATTTTGAGTATATCATTAAAATATTATTCCATGCGTCAATATTGACTGAAAGAGACCAGAATATGAAATTGATAATATAAATTCTGAAACCTGATTTTTTATTTTATTTATCAGAGAGAACATATTAAAATGTCTCTTGCATAACTCTTGTATATGATGAGTCCAAATTAAACAAGAGTAATGTATACGTATAAAGATTTCACCGTTTCACATTTAACACAAGATTGTTAGATCTATACCAATTGCTAAGTTTTTATTCTTTATTGCTTTTATTATTTCTTTATTATTCACATCACAAAATAAAGATGTACAATCATTAACGAACAACGTGCGTTGACAATTCTTACCACTATCCACATTACTTCTTGACATACAGTTAGATGCGGTACTCCATATCGTACATCTTCCGGCGTTTTAATTATTTGCGTTCTAGTTGCTAAATAAGTTTCTAGAAATATCTCGTATTTCATACATACTGAACTTTTCTAGTTCTTATCAAAGTATTTTGGGTGCAGGCTCGTAGCCAGATCAACTTGACAGGGCAATAAAGAAGAGACTCTAATTGGAGAGATTAGAGGTCTGTGCGTAATGGTATTATTTCATGGATCTACAAGAGTTTTTGTAATAGTATTATTTAGGTATCTTAGGAAAGGTGAATCCAAAATTAAAGACAAAATGTTGGGTTACGACTTTGGAAAATGTTTTATTATGCGCCATAAAAACAAACTTGCAGAAAGGTTTTGTAAAAATATTCATCTTTTTTCTCCGTACTCGGCCAAACGTAAATATTATTTTTATATGTTGTTTCTCCAAAAGACAGTCTCCATCACAATAAGAGCTCCAAGTGAATAAAAAACGATCTTGAATTCATCTCACCGTGCCATCTTACTCTGTCAAGCACATCTTCAGATGATTGATTTTTCTTACTATGTGTGTGATTTCTATCAGTTCTAAGTACTGCAAGACCTAGATTTGTCGTACCTCTTTTTTAAATAGAGACATCTTTGCTATTTTACACAGTTTTGCATTTTTCTTAAGGCAGTTTCTAGGAAACTATATTTTCTGTTATATATTCCCTGTAAAAAAGTTTCCAAGGATACTTCCAGTTCAAAGTCCGGAAAAATTCTCAATTGTTGTAGAGTTGTTCCAGAGACCTTTCTCTTGTATGAATCAGGCATAGCCCCGTACAACATGGGACATAAACCAGATTGTAAAAGTAAGAATGTAGAAAAATGGCAGTTTGCTACAACTATAGAATGTGAATTTAACCCAAGCACCTGGGCAGTGGTAGAAAAGTGTTGCAGAGAAAACAATAAAAAGGCTAACTACAAAGAAAGAAAAAGACGCGAAAAAGATTTATGTCGAATCTGGTTGTTATTAGAAAAGTATCGACAATTTTGTTAATTTTCAATCCTGCTCCACTGTGTATTTACTATAGTATGAACTTTTGATTTGTTCCACAACCAACACTTAAATAGTCAAATCAGGTTTAGTAGATTCTTTTTAATAATAATTTATTGATGCTTTAACATACTAGTTTACATAGGTCAGAGACACATAATAACATTAACATAACATTAACAGTAACAGTGTTTGGGTCTGTAGGGAGTGATCCCAGATCAAAATTCCATACTTTAATATGGAATGGCATAAAAAAATAAACTAACTTTTTTTGACACCTGGTCGTGTAGCTGTCTAACGAGAAATATATTTTTTGCTAAATCCATTATCCTAAGAAATTTAACAGTCTTTGTATTAAACTTCACAATGCAAATGGCTCTTTTTGCATTTTGAATATATCATTAAAATATGATTCCATGCGTCAATATTGACTGAAAGAGACCAGAATATGAAATTGATAATATAAATTCTGAAACCTGATTTTCTATTTTATTTATCAGAGAGAATATATTAAAATGTCTCTTGCATAACTCTTGTATATGATGAGTCCAAATTAAATCAAGAGTAATGTACACGTATAAGGATTTCACCGCTTCACATTTAACACTTGTTGTGAAAATCGTATTATTTGTTTTTTTCTTGCCATTGTTTTGCTTTCAATTGCATTTCCCACGATCCTGCATTGCTGTGTTCAGGTAGTGTGAAAAGTCGTGTCATCTACAAATATAATAATACAAAATTTTCATTATTGTTTATGTAGGGCAGATCATTTATATAAATAATAAATAAAAAAACCTATGATAACAAGACTTTTTTCAGATGTTTCATCCTTTGTTTTCACTTGTTGAAACCGCTTTCTTAAAGATGAGTAATAATGAAATACATTCTCCCATTTGATAATTTATAATGTTTAGGTTTTTCAGTTAACAGGTTGTGTGAAAGACAATCGAATGCTTTACTCTAATCACCGAATGTGATATCCTTAAGACGTTGGTTATTGATGCAGTTAGACTAATCATACCATCAGTATTACGATCTTGTTGAAAACCATAACTGGCAATTTGTTAACAAATTATGCTCTATTAGATATTTGGTTATTCTAGAAGCGAACACGTTTCAACTATTTTTGATATAATAGCGTAGCAGAAACAAACCACTTCGGTTTACACAACTTTTAGAGAGAGATAGCAAATGCGGGGTTATCGAGAGGATCGTGCATTAGTTTCCTTTATATGATTACGACCAATTGCCCTCCCATATTCAACAGTAAGTAATTGATGAGTGGGTTTCAGGTAATAGAAAAAATGCGAACCGAAAGAGATTTTTATTACAACATTAAAGAAAGTTAGGTTTTAAAATTGGTGTAAAAAAAATAAACACAAACAACGTTAAAATACATATACGTTCTGTTGTCAGTTTTATTGTTAGTTATTGCGGGGCTCACAAATAGTCACTTTTTTGTCTCTTTTTAAGAAGTTGGTCACTTCTTGTCACTGATTTTTCCTACTTTTTTGTGAATTCAGCAGCCTTTTCACACTAGTTTTCATAGAAGTCCAGAATTTATTAGCATTATTTATATTTTGTTTCATTTTTAAAATAGTAGCTCATTTGTCAAGTTCGTTATACAAAAAAGTATTCTATCTATGTTGCAATTTATATTAATAAATTGCAATGTACATTGACAATTTTGTCACGTAAAACAAAAAGAGTATAACGTATAACAAATGTGAGTGAGATAGCTTGTTACCTCCCATTACATGCAGTTTTTGAACTGATTGTAACCTCAATTTTTCAAGAACTGACAGAAAATAAAGAAAAATGATTTAAAAAAATATATATGGATATTAAAACCAAAGTAGAAAAGAGAAAGAGTGAAATGATGGCTGTACTCAAATTGCACGCAAACAATGATAGTTAATTCGATGTGTTCAAAACGTTATCTGTACAATACATCTTGAATTTTAAGAATTTAAAGATTTCCGGTGTATAGTATTTGATAGTCTTTACTGCACTATGTAAGATATCAAAGTTTTTAGGAAATGTGGTAGATAGTTGCTGCTGCTAGAAGGGTTTTACAAATTTTGCTGAAACTATGTGACAATGCACAGTAAGAAATGGAAATGCAAAAATATACACAGTAGCAGACAGCAACTCGATTTCGAAAAAGTTAGTTGAACACAGTCGTGATATTAATTATAAAAAAGTGACAAGGGAGTACGTTGCAAATTTTGCAAAGAAAAAAGCAGTAGAAGAAACATCACTTCTACTACTCTTTAATGAGTGCAATTTGTTTCTTAAAAATATTGAAGTGAATGAAACGTAATGTTATCAAGAATATTTTATATGTATTTATGAATTTTGTATTTATGTTAACGAGTTTATTTCTATAAATAAAGTTTTTTGTTCTTTTCTTTTCAAATGTTTTGGTTACTTTTTAGTCACTTTTTTGCTACTTTCTTGTGAAAATCTATTGTGAGCCCTGAGAAATTATTGAGAGCTAAATCGGGCGACCTCGCTCTCCACTGAATTTCTCCGATGCGTCCAATCTAAGTTTTTGGAAAAGTATTATCCGAGAATTCTCTTATCACAGCTGAACAATGGGTTGGACAGCCATAATGTTGGTACCATATCGGTTGCTCATTTAAGCATCCATCAATAACATAGAGACCGATTACAGTATCACATAATAATTCTCACCAAACGTCGAGTTTCTGTGAATATTGCGTATGAGTATTTACCAATAAATGTGGATTATCAACACTCCAATATCTATAATTTTGAACATGTGGTTGTCCATTTCCTGTAAACATACATTCATCCGTAAAACGTATTCGTCGCATTACATTTTTCCATGATTGATTTGCAAAAACCAGGTCTTCACCCTTCATCTTCTCCCAAAAGCTCTTGATAACACGAATATTTAAAAGATTTATATACATAACGTTTAGTTAGTCCGCTTTGTTCGCTAATTTGGCTAACAGATAGATTTGAGATAGTACGTACTGCGACTAAAATATCTTTCATTGTTATTACGTTCCATATTGTTAGCTCCATTTGCTTGTCCCTGATGATTGGAACAAATCCTTACGGCAGTCTCAATTTTTTTTTAAATCCTACTAGCATTTAACAATTTGAACTTTTTCTGGTATCGTATACCTTGTTCATTTAACATTTACAAAATTTGAAACATTTGAAGCGCATTCCAACTATTGCAAAACCTGCCACAATAGGATCCTTAGCGTTGCGTTTTTGCTATGGTGCGAATTTTCATGAGCATACGGTATGTAGTACTAATATTTTTTCACCGCATATGCGCATAAAGCAGTTTTATAAATAGGAATTTAATTTCTATATGTTAATATTTGGTTAGAAGGTATATTAAAATTCTTTATATTTTATGATATAGTATTTGCTATTGCCAAACATGTCGAAAATAAAATTTTCTTTTTTCGTTTTACAGATGAAATTTATTCTATTTTTGATTAACTGTTTTTTAGAACATTACAAATGTTTTTATACCTTCTAACCAAATATTAACATATAGAAATAAATACTATAAGGTAAAGAATTAATAAGAGAATAAATAAGAATTTAAGAAATTCAGCAAAAAGTTTTTACAAAAAAAGAAGTACGCCAAGCTTTAAAGTCGTACTTTCATGTCTATTTCTTATTGTTATTTGTAAAATATATTATTTCATGTAACTTATGTAAATATACCTTATAATTACTATTAATAATATGCATAAACGTTTTATTAAAAGATTACAAAGACCATTATGTAAGAATACCAATAAAACAAACAATAATAATTATATTTAAGTATTAAATAATCTTGTAATCTATGTAGGTATTTTATTACAGATGTGTAATAGAGAAGTAAAATTCTTAGCCTCGCATTTGTTATCTCTCTTGCAAGGGCTCGACCCCAGCAGTGCTTCATAAATCTGCCTTTCGTCGGTATACCTAAACCTCTGGTGCGACATATATAATTCATTTAAGAGTTTTAAGTGTTCTCTATCTTGCATTTTTATGGATGTGCAAGTTAATGTTTTTTTTCTGGAAAAGACTGCAGATAAACATAAATTTGTTAAATTTATTACTTACAGTTAAACTATCATCATTTACAAACAGCCAAGTTACATTGTAAAAATTAAACAAACTTATTTCTGCATACTTTCAAAGTTGTTTTCTTCACCTTTTTAGTACTAGAAATTGTTCAACTGGTCAGATAAGCTGGGATTTAATTGTACGATGTGCATGCTTATCATGATTAAAGTTTATAAATACTTTACAGATACAGTTTTTATTTCTTGTTCTTCTTCTTCTTCTTCATTAATCACCTGGATAAAACCAAAGATTTGCAATAGATTACATAAACCCAAACTTGCTTTTTCTGATGCACAATAGTGATTCTAATAATATTTCTAGAAACGTATCAAATTTTCCGGCTGGATGAATTATTAATATAAAATAATAAATAAACAAATACAGACGTAGTAGTCATTCCACATCAATTTTACCTAAAATGACTCATAAGCCTATCATGATATAACAATCATATTTAGCTTAATAATCGGATTTTATAAATCTCGTTTTGATTGTTCTGGAAAATAATGACAATAATATTTGCGTAATGATTGTGTAATCCTAATAAACTTTTCATCATTTAAAATGTTGCATAATTTTTGAAAATGAATCGTTATTATAATAAATTTCGAAAGGGAAATCTCTTTTATAAATAAATAATAAAATTTATTTTGTAAGCTTGCTTCTTCATGGCATACCTACTCTCTTTTCTTATCGATTAAGACTTTCTGTATACAAGACATTCCCCTCCAATAAAATGGGATTAAATTTACATGCAGTTTATTGAAATTCTCTATAATATTTCCAGATAACTTTCTGGATGATTTAATCTTGAATTGCTCAAGAATCTTTCTCTTTTCTTACAAAAATTAAATTGCACGCTTGCTTTTTGGCGATTTTTAGTTTTTTTTTGAATGTCTTATCTTTCGTTTGTTGCTGTATGTTCTTTTTAAATCTTAAAACTACATACAGTTCTTGTTAGTTTTTCCGCTGCATGGTTAGTTTTTGAGCCCATCAATTATCTGTCCGTTTTCTAAGTTGATTTCTTTCAGCTTTTTTTCCTCCATCCTATACTAATTTTGTGTGTCATTATAGTAGCAAGATTCTTTAGTAAACATAATCATTTTAAATGTATAAATGATGAAGAACATAATCTTTGAGGAATCACAAATGTAGTACTTAGTTTTAACATTTTATCATAATCCTGAAATAAAGACGTAAAGTGGCGTAAATATAATTTTAGCCCCCCCCCCCCCCCCCCCCGCAAACATAACTTTGAGGCCCCTTAGTATTTCATGATGTAGTATATAATATTTAAACAGCACTTTATACCACATTGTATTTTTAAATACGTGGTAGTAGGTACTTATGCAACAAATAAATTACAAATTAGGGTTTAGTTTTTATTTGTTTATTTATTTACAAGGTAATCTTATTAGAAACTAGGTACATAGAACATTCATGTGTTACAAGATTTAAGGTACTAAATACATTGTTATATAGACACTTGTCTAGCTTTCCTGTTGGCTAGATTCTCAGTAACTTTTTTTACATCTAACTTATTCTTTTTTTAAATAAAATTTAGAAGTATTTGACCGAATTTAATAATTACACTTTGACTTGGTTCTAAATAAGTGAGTTCTGAATCATAACTGTGGCAAGAAATTTCAAATTTGTTTATATACTACAATTAACACCATAAAGCAATAAATATTGTAAGGGTAGAAGGAAAGTAAAAGTTGAACAGATGTGAAACGGATATCATTGCCCATATACAAGAATGTGGGTTTTTTCTAAGATGTCGGCAATGTGCAATAAATAGGAAAATACCGACGAACTGTACAACGCAGATGTAGCGTCCGGCAAATTGCTATAAACCGACTACCTGACAACATACTAGAGATTTTAGTTGAAAGTGAAAAGTAAAACGAACTAGGCAATAAAAATTTCGCTTATCCAGAATTTTCTAATTATATGGCTATTTTTATTTCATATCTGTAAACGACTGTGGGGCCCTCAAATCCTTCGCCCCCCCCCCGCACTGCGGGCTTTTGCGGCCACTATTTATGCTACTGAAGACTTAGTAGTCATTCCACATCAATTTGACATGACATGACTCATAAGCCAATCATGATATAATAATCACCTATTGAATAAAGCGCAAGAGTAAATATTTATTATAAACACTACAGAAAGAAAAATACAGTCTCAAACGAATAATTTCATGCAGTACCAAAAACTTCATACCTGCAGGCTTAATTTTAGAATAAATTGAACAAAGAAGTCATTATTTTTAAAACCAAAGTAGGTACAAGAGTTTGTCCTTAAAATACCTGAGAAAATTCACAGACTTGTTTGTGTGTCTGTAAATTATATTGAAAGAAATCGTAGAAGTAGATAATAAAAGGAACCTGAAACAAATAAAGAGAGAAATTTTCTGTGTTCCTTGATAATATCATGGTTTTAAATGGAAATACGAACAAAATTATAAGACCCAAAGTAATATAAAGCTTTTAGAATGAATCTGCGCCAGAACAAAAATAAAACTTGATAATACGACTTGCTAAAATCTTTTTTAATGTTTTGATTCTTTTTAAATAATATTAAACATTTAAATTTCGTATACAGTGTGTCACAAAAAACTGAACATCTACTCGATAAGTATAAGGTATACGTACAACTTATGATTTCGTTACACCACATTAATAACTTGGTTAACCCTTTTAATATTTAATTTTTTAAGGCTATATGAGGTTTTTAAACTTGCTACTTTCTTTTCCATGCCGATGCTCTACCAACTATCGAGCCATCCATGGATTTAGTATTGCGTTGTGCTTGATAACAAAACCGGATGTTTCTTGTTTCTTTTTATTGCAAACACAGTTTACTCCTCACCATCACTTTTTTTTGGATTTCTCCCGTCGGTATCGCTTCTAATTATTTTTTACCTATCTGATGAAGTAGAAAGACGATGTTAAACTGTTACTTGACCTCTTTTCTTTTAATTGATTATTTGGCATGGTTTTTCCTTAGAAATTATTGACAAAGACCTATTATTTAAGAAATATGTTTATTTAGTAACGAGAGAACTAGTTTTTCTTTTTTGCTTGTGAGAGTTTCATAAATCTATGAGCTAACAGATTGACTGAGAAATTAATGAATCTCTCTGACCAAAGATTGAATTGTATATCTGATCTAAGTTCCAACCTTGTGTGTCACTAGTATCTTTTTTTTCTAATTTCATCATATATTTAGTATCTTAGAATCTCTGTAATTTCACCATCCACATGAAAACATTGTAACTTATAGGCAATTCCAAAATATAAATTGTCTTATGTAACGTCTGACTTTTTGTGCTATGTTGGCTACGCTTTTTAAGTATTCAGCTTTTTAGAGAGAGGAATTACAAGTTTCTTTTATCAATCTTGTGGGATGATTGTATTAGTTGACTAGTTTTTCCACTTGGCATTTCTAAGATTAGGAAAATCAAGTTCGAGATAGTTTACTAAACATAATATGAATTCTGACTGAGTATGTTTTTCACAGCAAGATCCAGAACTGTAATAATTGATAATTTTCATATTTTATTTTAATGTACTTATTTCAATGGCATTCATGATCTGTTTTTTGTACTAGCTGAAAGACCACTTAAGAGGTTTTGAATTTCAAAGTTCTTATTCTTCTCATGTTCAAAAAATTCCTTTGTAAATAGTCTTCTGATCTAAACAGTCCAGTTTTACATTTGTAGTAGTTCACCAACACAAAAATGCCGTTTCTTTAACAAAGGCGCTTTTTGGCACTTCGAAAAAATAAGATATACTAAAGGAGCTCTTCTTCTTTAGAATTCGGAAGTTTTGCTATTTTTTTAGGTGTCTTCGTAATTTAATAATATTACATTGTTTTATTCGAACGTTTCGACTCTGTAAAAGTCTAGACGGTTTCTGTAGAAACCATAGAAATCTAGTTTTAATACGTCTGTTCTGTTATTGAGGGAATTTGTATAGTTTTTAATGTGTAGATTTTTTTACCGATTTTGATTAAGTGTTCTATATTTAATTTGATCACTCTATGTTTCTATCGCTTTTCTTTAGGTATACTTTTTTTAAATTATACAGAGTGCAGATATTCAAGCTGTTCGAATTCTTGTGCACAAATTTCGTCATTTAATGTAGTGTAACATATTTGTGTTTGCCTGTGCCTGGTTTATAGAGAATTTTATTTGGAAGTACCTTCTTTGATGTTCAGAATGTGATAGTTTTTGCTTTTAAGGTTGTAGGTCTTTGACTTTGTTGTTGCTGATTTATATGTATTTGTGCTTTGGTATGTAGTTGTGGAAGTCTTCCTGAGCGTAAAAAAGACATTTAGGAAATTCTTCGTTAATTAATAAACAATAAAATCTTTAGAATTTTAACTTTAACCGTCCATATAACTTTTGAATTTCATAATAGCAAATTTTGAACTCGAGAACAATTTCGTAAAGAAGACTCATTGAGTGTATCTACTATTTCTTGATCACCTTGTATATTTTTAATGTGGGATAAAACAACTTTTTATATTTTGATCGCATCTTCAGTTTACATTTTTATATTTTTCTGCATATAAACTTGATGATATCTGTTTTACACGAAATATTAGAGAAGAGTAGAAGAGGTCTAGCTTAAATACGCGTGCAACTTTGCCAGTGGCGTATCCCAAGGTTTTTCTATTTTAGTGAAAAATGACATATAAAAATAAATTATATACGAAATAGTTTCAGTTCTTTAATTATAATAATTAAATACTTTAATTTAATTATACAAACATATACATACATCAATTAAGATACAACATCCAGAAATAACAAATGCAAGTTACTATTATCTTATTTTTAGAAATAGATACATGAATCAATGAAGAAAACCTTTGCAAAACTTACAATTACATGTATGATTGACGACAAAGAACCATTCGCTATTGACTTCATACATCTTGTTGTTTAATGTTTTTATTCTTGTTTTAACTTAAAGCATGTTTTGTATTTGAATAAGACTATTTTTAATATTGATTAAAATACATCGTCTTCATCATCAGTCTCGCTGTGTCCTCCCATTCAGCTGATGACTCACCAGTATTGACAGTTATATAAGTGATCTGTCCATAATGTCATCCATGATATGTTCTTTTTGTAAAAACTCACTTTCTACCTTTTCTACATGATGGCATACATTTTGCTATTGTTCTGTGGATACATTAGAGAATTTCTCTTTTACCAATTCTATGACATCATTTAGTTCGGTTTAGCTCCAGATGATACGGTGGAAGGTGAAGAACACTATAACCATGAGCTGCCATAATTTTGTCTATCTCATAACATTTGTTTTTTGGTTTATGCATTTTGATAATATTGTATAATTCTGGTTTTGTCATTCTTGCATCCCATGAAAGGTTGTTTCTTTGCAGCCATTCAATCATCTCCTTTTGTTGTAGCCGGTGTTGGTGGCTTACATTGTGGTAGCAAGCATTGCTTAATACGAGGACATATCGAGGTGGCAAATTAGGTATCAATTGGGTCTCCAACCACTTTTCAAAGTTATTTGGATTCATATCATTATGATTGGGTTCCTTCAAACTATAGCATTAAGTATCCTTGCAAAATATCAAGTCAAGAAAAAGATTAGCAAACCATCAGACTATCTGTTTGATGTACTCTGAGAACTGTGTATATAAGTCTCATCAATATAAATTATTTTCCTATTTTCTCTTTTGTACTTCATGGGGGTTTTCAAATATTCTATTTGTTTAAGTCTAATTTCAGTAGAATCAATTAAAGTTTGACAATTGTCGGCTGTTTTCTTCCGTCTAAAATATTCATCTTGTACGATATTAACTATTACATAATATACCTACAGTAAATATTACTTGAAATCCATCTTTAGCAAAAGAGTTCTTAAAGAAGATATCCCACCTTTAAAAGGTATGCCAGTCTCAATTATTTTTTTATAAATACCTGTAAGTCAAGAATTATATGTATCTATTAGTTAAAAAGGAATGTGTAACGTACCTTCTAAAGATGGTTTTTGTTTCTCATTTATTGTGCATTACTTCCCCCAAACTGGTTTCTTCCTAATTCGGAAGACTACTTTTTGGGCTTATCCGAAACACTAGCATACTTATTTTAATCATTGTTAGAACTCTTTCTCTAATGGTCTTCAATTTTATACATTTTATTACATTTGCAATTGTTTATCTTGCTCTACTATTAAGATCCTTGTCTTGTCTTCCACTACATGCATCTTTCCACCAATGGACAAATGCGAGCGATACTAGAACTTAAGTACGTTTTCTTATAAAACTTGGTTTCTGCGCAGTTTTATTGCGATACTCTTCTTTTTTGAAAAGATCTCTACCTTCCTGTTTCTTCTACTGAGTAGATCTGTTCCTACAGAGTTCGGACTTAAAAACTGATATATTGAAAAAAATTTCTTAATGGGATATTTTCTCAGTGAAGTTTATCAGGCATTTAATTATTGCCAATAGAAACTGCTTGTTCTGGGTGATTAGCCTGCACTGTACCAAGGGAAATAATAATAATTTTTTTCGTATTAAATACAAACAATAGTTAAATATGTAGTTACTAACACAACGAATATGGAAACTATCAGAAAGGTTGTTTTGACTCTATTTTTCCTACGACCACAAAAGCGGTACATTTTCTTTAATGATTTACAATTATAAAATATAACAATGTAATCAACAAATAAAAAACATTTGTCATCATCTAGCCAGACATCTGATGTTATAAACTTAACTCACATGTAAGGAAATACAACAAGCAATCGTTTCGATGTATGTATGCATGTGTCAAATTTCGCGCTTATAACTGTTGAGTGAAGTGAGTCACTTTTTTATGTGGTTTTAGCAAAGTTAATTTTAGTAGTACTAGTGAATTGCTGTTGTAAAACAGAAAATCATTTAACAAGATTTTTACTAAAGAGATTTTTTTGAGTGCAGTACTATTCTACTCAGAATTTTGAAGAGTTCAGTTTTAATGTTTGTTTCATTTTTTGACTACTATTTTCTTTATAATTGTATAATAACGTTATTTTCCTTATTTTGGCATATTACCATAAACTATAATTAAGTATCGTCGATGTCATTTTTGTAATTAATATTTTATTTTTCTTTAATTGCAAATTATCAGCTTAAACTTTTTTTATCAATTCGTGTTCTTTTAAATCCTGACCGGAGTAATATTGACTGCTTAAGTTGTCGATAGTATTAAGATATTTACAAAACAAAAGTATTTTTCATCATCGATAACGTTTTAGGTGAATAAAATGAGGGGTTGTAGTAAACGTCACAATGTTATTATCAGTGGTTGGTTAAACTAAGTTCATTTTAAATGGAACGATAAATTGCCTTCTGTAACAATTTGTTAAACTAGATGCGCGTGTAATTTAAACGTGAAATGTTTTCCCACAATGAGCTTACCTAATAAAGTGAGTAAATGCGGCACGCAACGTGTTGTAGGTACGTATGTTTTAACACAAGCAATAAAATTAACCGCGGGGGCGCGAATCCGAGCATAAGTGTGGCGAGAGTATATTATCGAGGGTAGTTAAACTTTAACTGGTAGGTTTAGAATTCGATTATGTGCTTTAGCTCTATAATACATGTCGTGCAACTGTCTCTACTTACTACGGATTTTATCGCCGACCAAACTGAACACTCATCGTGATGTCTGACCTAACTGTCGTTAGACATGGCACGCCGCAAATCGACCGATATTTTCTTTTCCGTATGTTATAAATTGTTTAGTCTTTTAATATTTTACTGTTTGTTGACGATCTTGCTAAGTAGGTAATATTTGACTACTAATAATTACATCTTTGTTCATAAATTTAAACATTGTCTCGATATGTACATTAGTCTCCTTAGTCTTTTTAATGGAACTCCCTGTATATTTTTATATATTTGATTCCCGTATTGAATCTAGAATTCAATTATGTATTGCTGGTGTTTGACATCTAATCAATTTTTTATTTAAAATTTTACTTATAAATCTAGTCGGCCTGAAGTAAACAAGATTGTTTCCGTCTTTCCATGCTAACTCATTTTTTCAATTTATTTTTCTAAAAGCCTTTAACAAATAAAGTAATAATTCGATTGAACTGTGAAAATGGAGCATCAGAAAAAAGTTTTGTCCACATTCAGTCCATTAGGTTAATTAGCAGAATGTAAACTAAATATCGAATACATACAGCGCGTTCCATTTAAGAAAACGAAAGATGCTTCTTGGTAAATGATAACAGATACCCATGGAGATTATAAAACAATGATAATGTTAAATATTTATCTTTAGGTCATTTAGGTACTATTGCAAAATTGAAAAGAAAGAAACTGGCAGCGATCTTTTTTCAATTTCATATGATCCCAACAAGTTTGCTATTCTAGATCTCACTTTTTTGATATTTCCGCAAGAAAAAAACGAAATCTCAGCGACCATTCTAAAATCTCCACGGATTTGGCTGAAAATCACATTTCCAATAGTGATAGGTTAATCTCTTGGAGCAATGTACATTAAGATTCCCACCAAATGAATATAAAGCTGTGCTCGTATTGTCATATAATTAATACCTTGCAGCGAAAGTGATTTAAGCAGCAAATTTTAAATGTTATCGATTTCTAGTAGAAAGTTTTGGTTGCTGCCAGCTTTTGGCCTTCCATTGGGATTTCTCACAGTGCTTCAATTGTCAAGTTGCCTTAAACAGACCAACCACGCGATTTTGCCTATTTATTCAGGACTAGGGCAAAATACTTTGAGCCCAAATTCTGAATTCAATTTAGTAACTGGGATAAAACAAAAATTCTTTAGATATTGGTGGTACTTGAAATTCATTACATCCGCAAGCACAACAGTTTACAAGCTAGACAGTTTACTCTTTCTATAACTACCAACCAAAATTTTCTTCTGTTAGAAATCTTGAAAAAGTCAAAAAGTGATTGTATGTAGTCGTGATTGATAACAAGGAAGAGAGCAATTTAGTCTGCGCTTTATTTTAGTATCTAATCCAATGGGATTCAAAGGTTTAGATCTCTCCTCAGAGGAAAAGAATCTTGACTTTAATTTGCAAGATTAGTATGTCAGAAAGTTAAAAGCAAATGAGGATTGAAAAGTATCATTTTTTAGAGAGATTAACAACTAATATCCTTAATAACTTCATGAATAGGATGTCAAGACGATTTAATCCAGGAGTGGGCAAACTTGGCCCCTGAGAAAAACTTGCTTTTGGGTAGAGATTTAGCCAAACCGTTTAGTTTTGACGTTCGAGCTGTAAAATACCAGAATGTGTAATGGGAACCAATTTGTGAAAGATAGATAACTGTTTTTATATAAAATCAGTAGCGTTAGAGATTTTAAACAAATTTCCCAGTTCCTGAATCTAAACAAACTGTGGCCTTCCCAATTGAAATACTTAATTCACAACAAACTTTTTTAAGCTATGATATGCGCATTTCCGGTTTGGCTATGGCATATCTTCCTTGCAAAAGTCTTGTTCGCAAGTTGATAGTGAAGTTCTTTTATTGTTTTTGCACTTTGGATGGTTATCAAATGTTGAGAAAAGAGAAATATAATACAATACCGAACAGATTAATTGAAACAACTCATAATATTTGCAATAGTACTAGAATAGAAAAGATTTGTAGGTCAGTACTTTATGTGGTCTCCTTTAGTTTTATCAAATTACTGACACACCTTGTTATCGATTCTATTAGGTTTTGGCATGTAGAGAGTAATGCGAGCCATTGGATTTGTAGTTGTGGAACCATCACTTCTATTAACAGTGGTTGGTATTTATTACTGTTCATCATCCAGATATAGGTACAAGTGGATCAAGCCCATAAAAAGAGAAACATCCCTACAACATATAATGTGAGTAGAATTAATCTTTTCTGGTTCGCTTCGACGCACAAACCTAAACTGTTGTCTCGGAGAACAATACCCTTTTCCATTCTTCCACAGTCCAGTGTGAAATATTTTTTTGCCCATGAAAATCTCTTATCTTTGATAGCTGCCGTCAGCAATTGTTTCTTTACGGGTCTAATAGCAGGTCTTCCTGCTTCTTTGAGCCTACGATGCATGCAGTCATTACACTAACGTGCACTTTAGTTTCGACCAATTCCCATGTAAGATCCACGGCACTCTTCCTTGCATCTTTTCTACTACTAGAATCCAATAAACTTGTCTTTCGTTTAGCTTCACATTTTCTTTTTTTCTTAACAAAAATGTTTGGTGAATCTTGCTACCGCTTGGTAATTCTGTTAACAATGGCTACACTCAGTTTAACTTCGGCAGCAATCTCTCTCTGTGTTATGAAAGCGTACTCAAACATCGTGATAATTCATGCGCGGTTTTTCATTGATGTATCCATTCTTTAAAAATACACATGAACGACGCAAAGAAATTAATTTTAAAGGTAGCCTTTGAAACAAGATCTTATAACAAAAGTTGTTTATGGCTTATTGTACATGAAAAGGTAAATTAAGTAAGATAAGCCCCCAAAGGGTGATTTAAATGTCAAATCAGAAACAGTGCTGCCAAAGTGAAGATTAAGTATGTGTTAATCATTAATTCAAGTGCAATATACACATAAATAAAAACAAGATGTTCCTAGGTTTGGATTCCAAACTTACTACAAGATTTTATTTATGGTTTCTGAAAGCTCAGAACTGGAATAAATCTAAAAGAGTAACCGGTTGGAGAAAAAAGAGTTATTTTGTACCTCTACTTAAAATATTACACTTATTATCAAATTTCACTTTTCACCCCCTGATATAAATGATACTGTATGTAGAGTGGTAGCCTGGTAGATCTTTGTAGAACCAACGGGAGTAAATAAAGATTCGAAATTTATACATAAAACACGTAATATGTTTGTTGTTTGTCTATTTTTCTTCATACATTCTTTTAGATAATTTAATTTATTGATGAGTGCTTGTCATGTTTCCAGAGTACATCTTAAATTTAGAAACTGACGATGAATTATAGGCAGTATAATAATACTAATAATAATGCGAGTGTAAATGTTGGTTGATTATCCTTGGATCATTGTTTGTGTGTGCCATTCTATATGTATCTGAAATATTGAGCAATACATATTTATCTAGTTACATTTCAAACAACAAATTAGGAACTTTTTTATTATTACATATATTCTACTATCTTATATTTTTATAAAGCTCTAGATTTACATTATCCCGAAGGAAGAAATAAATATCTAAGGGTGGTATACACGCAAAGGCTACTGCTAAACCTAGATAATATATTCATGTCTGTCAGTCTATCGCGAGATGGCCATCGCGTTCGCGCATTTATCTTTCAGATAGAAGGCTTGACAGCAATGTTCACCTGGCTGGCCGCAATCACGCTATATGCTTATGTTTCAACTTGACCATAATAAATGTTTGAAGATTTATTATCATCCTAAAATCGACTTTTCTGCTTTAATTGTAACCCTGCAAATTAAACTGAAAAATTTCAGTATTTGCTTTAGACGTTTTAATTAACATGAGATTGTCGATATTCTCTTCCTGTTTGTATGTGTATATATATATATACGTATAAAAATGGTGATGTATAATATACAAAAGTTTTGTAATTTTTTGTTTTCGTTTTAAAAACAAATTACAACAATTATTATAAAACAGTGTAACAACTAACAGTATTTCAATTTTGTTTTAAAAATAGTTTTAACTTTTCAAATGGCAAAAAATAATTCAGATTTCCAAGCGGTTTTTCTTCCTTTTTCAATTCATTAATTTGTTTATAGTTCCCAACTTCTTTTGCAAAGCACTTGCTCATTTCCTTTTGGTTTCATTTAGATATTTAACTTCATTTTTAATTTGTATAGTTACCAATGCTTTTTAATTTCTGTCGTTCTATTTTCCAATTCGAACAGTAGCGACTGATTACTTTTTATTATTGGAAGACAACATACTAAAGAATGATAATACAAAACTACTTAAATCTGTTGGTGATTTGTCTTAAGAAACATTCGAATTTAGTATTTAGAAGATTGAGAATTATTTGGAGATGATTCAAATTTAATTGAAATACATTTAGGAAACGAGACAACATTAGCCATGCTGTTGTTTTTCTCTCTTCGAGGCCTTTTTCATAATTTCCATCATTTCCACTTTTTCAGTATTGCAATTCTTTAGCTTTGGTTGTTTCCAAAAACGATATTTCTTCATCTTCTTCTTAATTTCCAGCTTTCTGAAATTGTTATAATGTAACAATAAATGTCTTGTTACATCTACTATACCGTTTTCATCGAAAATGTTTCCAGTGAAAGGTTAAGATAGAGCAGCAAACCATTTATTTCTTAACGAAATACTTGTTTTGTCAGAACTAATAATAATTTGGTTGCTATTAGTATTTATCAAGACGATCAAGGGGAAAAATATCATTTATTTGGCAAAATGCTATCTCGAATCTTTCATTGTTTCTAATGAAAAGAAACATTAAAGAAATTGTTAATTAGCAAAGAACAAGCAATAAAAAAAGCTGCCTGACAAATTAAAAGTGTATGCAATTCTTAAAACCATAAGGAAGTAAGTTACAAAAAATCAAGAAAAAGAAAAACCAAAAGTAGTTAACAACTTAATAGAAACAGATTTTGTAATTTAGATTATTCGTGGTTTTATGAGGTTGTATAAAACATGAATACAAGAGGCCCATTTTGTAAAATTATACCCCATCAGTCAAATTAAATGGTGCTAATAAACAAAAGAAACTCTAAAGCTTCTGTTAATATGATCAAGTAGATAATTTTACAATCATAATTTAATAGTTAAAATTTACAACGATATATAAACATCATCAAAATGCCCCTAGACATGCAGAGAAACTCTGGGGTCGCGCGATTAGTCAACGCGCTCATTTCCCTTAGCGCTGGTAAAAGCTAAACCCTCGAAAATGAACTTGCTCTGTACCGCCTCCCAGGCGCGGCTGTAATTATCTTACTCAAATATTTGTTCCGCATTTACCTTTTTAACTATTTGGATCGATTTAACACTGGCGACCCAAAAGCAGACTTTTTCAGATCTTTTTTTGCAAACCACGAACGTCATATCGAACTGCAGCTTTAGAATGTTAAAAAAAGAAGACAAACTTTGAAAATGTTCATTTTAAATAAAAAGAAAAATTTAGAAGAATAGCTTAAAAGATAAGCAACCCAGAACTGTGCACATATTGTAGTTGGTCACCCTTAACAAATTTAAAAAACCGTGCGTGTTTGGTAAATCGGACGTTCAAAGTGAGGGTTGGTTAACTATGTATATATACGTATGTGTATGTGTGTGTGCACTTCGATCTCACGCGCCCTCGAGCGGACGAGCAGCCGCTGCCCGGGCGTGCATTGGTGTATTATGTACTTCATAAAAGCTACGGATCATTTCATATAACGTCAAATCAAATTCCGATCATTCTATATTGAAGCGTTTTGACGGGTTCCCAATATTCGGGCTCGTTATAATATCATACACTGCGTTATTGTGTAGGCCCTATTACCTAATTAGATGTATAGTACACCACTATACATATAAAACATTTTAAAACAGATTTTATGGGTATCGTCTTTGAATGGAATATTTTTGTAAATAAACAAAACCTGTATTAATCCAAAACTGAAACGTCCTTTAGAAAAAAGGCCTCTGCCAAACTTTCTAGATATATGTACAAATTGTGCATGATTTTATCAAGAAAGCATTCAAAGTTAAAGTTAATTAATTCAACAGTGACAGTTAGCGCAATTTCGTCTTGGTAGGGCTGCAGCTGAAAGAGAATGACGCAGGTATTTGAAGTTCTAGTTAAATATACGGTGCTGATACGAGATTTCTTAAAATTTATTACAAACCAGACAGCACATTAAAGATTTTTTCTAGGAAAGAGGATGTAACCACAACAGTTAGTTTCCTAATCCAAACGGAAGAAAAGGAAAATTTAAATAAAAAAAATGTTCCCGAAACATCACATAGAGGAAGTTTTGTTTATCGTTCTACTTTTGATTAGTCGGGTACTATCTTTTATACAGTTAGATCTTTAGAATGTGAAACTATAATAATTGTAACATTTTTGGGAACTCATCTTTTATGGAGCTATTAAAGATTATTAACGCTTTCCGCAAGTTTTACACTGGTCGAGCAATTAAAGTATTGGAATTTCAGAAATAAAAGAATCAAGTCCTCAAAATTTAAACATGGCGATGTCGATCAAAACAATTGAAAAATGTCCGGTACAAAATTCTTAATTCCATTATGAGACATAGTTTACGAAGCATATAGTTAATGTTTTAAAAGATAAACTAGAAAAAATAATTTTTTGATATTTAGATTGTATTCTTTAATTACACAATGTATATTATCTTGTTGTTGTTTTAAATTAATGATTTACTGTTACAGTTCATAGTCAAACTTACAGTTGGATGCATTTTCAACTATGGTTTCACCATTGCTTTTTAGCTGTATGACCTTTCGCCAGTAATGTGAATCGAAAGTTCAGTTACACTGAAACTTTGCAAAAATTTGCAAGATTATCTTATAAAAAAACCTTTTTGGCCTAGATGTAACTACTCCTCCTCGTGATTTCTCAAAATTGGAACTGCGATACATGGGCTTTGTCATGCCAAATAAAGATCAGGCATTGCATGAAGAATAATGTGATTCTTATTCCACACATGTTTTCACTTGTTAATATGGAATTCTTGACTTACCTTCAGAAGAATAGGTTTCTTCTTCAAATTTGTTAGGATTTGCTAATTTTCTTTTAGAATAGAAACTAAGACTGTCTAACGACGGCTCGTGCTTTGGTTTGCAAGTCTCCGCCACCTGCGGACATTTCAACGAAAGATTCTAATTTTTCTATATAATAAACAATGCATGTATTTTAGTGTATGCAAAGCCACATTTAGTTAGCAATTAACAAACACAACTACAACATTTTTAAATGTAATTTAAATTCAATTTTTATTACACTTTTTTTGAAGATAAGTTTAGTGCGTGATTTCTTGCTTAAATTCTAAATCCGCTCTCTTCGTTTTCTAGATCTCTGGAGATAATCTCTTCAGATTATCTTCATTCTATCTTCAATTGCCGTCAAAGATAGATAGATGAAGATTGAAATATGACTAAAATAGTGTATAGTTCATCCTACAAGACGAGGATATCGTCTATTCCCCTATTAGAAAAACGAGGTTATTAAATGAAACTTAGGATGGTAGAAATGCATTTAGAACTGGATTTCCGTCGAAGATAGAAATACTATTATTAGTATATCTGTGAAATTCGTCCTGAAAGACTGTACTAAATTAACACACTGGCATCTCTTCGGCAGCAGCTCAGATAGTGTCTTCAGTTTTCCCATATTTTCGGTCTTGAATGACGGAGAGATCAATCTTACGAGAATTTCATTTGTAGTGTGTAGGTAATTACTGAAAAGAAATGGTATAGACAACAAAATGGATTTAGATAAATTGAGTGAATTCCCGTCGAAGCAGATAAGCGAAGGTTAAGATATGGCCACATTACGATGTTTGTGCAGTTCACTCTTGGATATTTCTCTATTACAGAAACTAGGATGTTAAGCAAAATAACAATAGAATTTCTATTAAGTGGAATAAACGAAAGAGTAGTAGGCATTTTTTATTATGAACAATAATTATTAGAAACACATAACCTAGCCCAACCCAAATTTTACATAATTTCATTTTTGAAATTAAAATTAATAACTTGATAAACAAAATGATTTAAACAAATTTTCTTTTACTTAGTGTCTGAATTTAAAAACCAGCAGCCCTTTAATGGTTTTTTCAGTTGGCCACAGTGGTAATAGCAATTAAGGCAACCAGACGAGATGAATTTTGACGAAGCAGGTAAATTCCAGTTAAGGCAGGTGGATAAACATTGCAATTCTTCCATAACCGCCCCTGAACGCTGAAGCTAAAGAAGTAACTGAATGCCAAGAATAAAAATTATGTGTTGTGCTTTAAAATTCTAAAATGAAAATACTAACCGACTGAGTAGTTCAGAATTATCCAAATTTGTATTCCACTTGATCTTTCGTGAATACCTAAAAGAAGATATCAACATCAATACTACACACTTGCATAGCTCTATTTGCAGCAGCAGTATACTGGTTGAAATTAAACCATCAAAAATTTTAATTTTTCATTGCTGTTCCGAGAATAAAAACTACTGCAACATATTCCAGCACTGTACTAATCGAGAGAGGAAATATATTTAGACCAATGGTAGCAGTGGATGCATAAAAGTACAAACTTAAGGCCCTACTTGACAAGATTTAGTAGTATTTGGCAGGCTCTGGTAGGATTTGATAAAATTCAACAGTACCGTAGTATTTAAGCAGGACCTAGCAATACTTAGACAGCACCTGCCACTACTTCATTTGATTCGAATGCAAACATTGTGTTACGTTTTTTTAAAACCAGATAAATTTTACACCACCGACAACCACTGTCTCGTACTGTCATGTTCTGACAAATCCTGCCTACTATCTCGAGATCCTTCTAACTATTGACAGACCCTACCAAGAATTACCAGGTTCTTCCAAGTATTGTCTTAAGTCTTGCCAAGGTTTGGTAAACCTACTGTCACCAATGACTGACCCTCAAAATAGGTTAGATCGGTTTCAGTAGAACTTGGTAGCTGCAGCAACAAGTACTTAACAAGATCTGGTCAGTACTTAATGAAACTGAAAAGATTATGGCTAGGCTTTCTGGTAGTAAGTCTTGAATCTTACCACAATGCAATAGCGTTAAATTGTTCCTGATTATTGTATCCCAAACCTACAACCGGTTAGTGTAATGTACGAAATGTGAGAAGCTTTATGGTTGAATGTAAAGGATGGTGTGATGGTAATGTCATCAATAATAGATAAGTCTCTAGCTAAAGATTTCACGTATGAATAAAGAATCTCAAATATTCTTCAGTTGCCAACAAATAATAGCAATTTAATATATGAAGACCATCAAGCTCTTGTGCTTTTTTGCGCAAAAAGTTCTAAAAATATTACAATATTTACATTAACTTGCAATCTGAACCAAATCTAATAAGATTTCTGAATAAGGAAAAGTGGCTGTTCCTTATTAAACCAAGTTTCAACCTTGTCTTGAAGATATCCATAATCTTTAGGTGGATTGATTACAGGTAATTTTACATGTACATGCAGATTATGTTAACCTGAATGTTGACTTTCGACATTGAAAGAGGTTAGGTTAGCTTGATCTTGTATTCAATTTATAATAAAAGTGGTTTCGCCTCTTTGGGTTTTTTTATAATTTAATTAATTCTACCTTCGGTATTATGGAAAATTAGCAACTCATCTTAAAATCCAAATCGAAGGAGATAGCAACATCCTTAAAAAGCTTTTGTGTGCTTTCAAGAGTCCCTAAAATAAGTGTACATGAATTTTTCTGTAATGCACACAGAAGTATAAATTGTTTGATAATTACAAAAATCTTTCAGCAAAGTAGACGAAACAGTAAACGTAAACTTATGTTTTTATTCCTAACAAAAGTTTCTTTTCATAACCTTTTCGATTTAACCTCAGACGTAAACGTGTCGCGGCTGTCAAGACTAGAGGTATATTTATGGTATGAATGTGAGTATGTACTTACAAGTTGCACAAAAGTCTGCAAAACCCTGCGTAACGCCCCATTGCATCAATGCATCGAGACCGTTTTCGTGGCACATTCATCCGCTAAATTCCCGCCCTCGTTGATGGTTGAGACGCGAGATTGGAATCACCTATACCAATTTCATCTGTCGCTTCCTGTTGTGATATCTTTGCTCCATCAACTTGCTGGGGGAATCAACTGGAATGAGCTTATTCAAAAATATCTAACAATAGATAAGCAATAAAAATCTGTCTTTCGGTTTAAGTTCTTAGTTAAATATATCAAACTCATTTTAACTGGAAGAATCTTTAAATTTTTATGTTGCTAAAAACTCAAAACGGGGAAATATAAATAACGGTGATGATCGAAATTAGGGCTTGCCGCAAAATAATGAAATAAAATCCAGACGTAATCATTGCATATGGTGGTAAATTAAAGAAAAACCACAGGGGAACGAGAAGTCCTGGGGCACAACAAATAATTGTCCTGCTTTTAAAATTACACATCCAGTACGTACTAAAGGCAGTCCTGTCAATATGTCAGCTCATTGTTATGCCGATATTTTTTCTATTGTCATGCGTTGAAACAGAATGGCCCTAAGGTTTGCACGCATGAAAGATCATTTCCTGCGTGTTAATTTTATTTTGTAATCGGTCTCTTTATTTTTTTATTCAGCTAGTTTACGCAAAAAATAATTATCAAGATTAATTTGAAAAACATGTATACTAAAGATAACAATTTAGTCACTGTTATCCGAAAATAGATTGATGTCTATTCATTTTTATTTAATAATTCGATGGCCTTATCTTAATATAAAAATAAATCTTGCTTCTAATAAAGATGTCCGCCATTTTTTCTCAATTGATTGAAATCTAAAAGTATGGAGGGAGAGATCACACCTGGTAATCGTTTAGAGACCCCTAGCTTTGTGACCCTATAAATTGTTTATAAATGTAGCCCTTATTCGATGTAAACTCTTCAACTTTCATTGTTGATTATAAAATTGTATAAAGTTTGAACAAGAATTCAATCATTTCTTCAGAATCACTTAATTTTAATTCAATCTTATTTTAAATAATATTAGGTAATTAAAAGAAGGAACTTCTAAAAACTTCAATAAATTATGTAGTTAACAGAAGAACCGTAAAACAAATTAAATTTATTCACAATGAAGTGCACCCAAGTAGCTAAATGGTGGACTTCGGTCGTAGATAAGGAGATACAAAAGAGCTCTGACTCTTAATTAGGATTGTAACTAATTATTGTGACATTCTTAACAATATATAAATATATAAATTCTTCTTTTTGTAGTTAGGTTTATTTAGTTAATAGTGTTTGCAAGGGTAAAGATATTCTGAATGTCATCGCTTCATACTTTTATCATTTAACCCATTACCAAACAGTAGCGGATCCAGAATTTAAATTAAGGGGGGCGAAATATATCTGAAATATTTTATTTGTAATTAAAGGTTAACACACAAAGTAACTAGATAATTTTAATAAAATAATTTAACAAACAAATTAAGATTTCCACAGAAATGTTCTTTGGTTGCACCAGCCAAGACATCCGGTTTACAGGTGGCAGTAAATCTTGCCAGTTATTTATTAGTTTTACTAGATTTCAACAAAACTTAAGTTTAAAAAGAATGCATTACTAAAGCTAGCCATACTATATTCCTATTAAATGAATGTTTTCTTGATAAAAGTTTTTTTCCTCATTTTTCTTACTCTCTGAAGAGGGGGGCGAAGAACCTTTTGCTCCCCTCCCCCCGTGGATCCGCCGCTGTCACCAAAATGTTAGAATGCATAATCTTTGACGATATGACGACCAAAAGAATTTATGATCTTTTCTAAGTAAAACCAAAAAGTTTAGCAATGTAAATACTCAATTAGAAACAAGTGTGGTTTCTGAAATAAGTAAATTTAATATTAACAAGTAATTAACCAAAATATTTAAAAACTACCACCATATTTATCTTACCTTTAACACGTTCGCTACCAGGGGTCATTTTGAATTTCGACCACACAGACCAGATATATATTTTTTTCTCAAAGTGCCTGAAAATGATATTTTTAAGTATGTATATAGTTAAAAAGTTCGAATATGATATTTTTGGTGATAATTTTTGACCGGCTCATATATGAGACACTGGTCTATTGTAGTATTTTTTTTTTAAATAGACCACGTGGCTCATATAAGAGTCATAAATAAAACGTTGAATTTTAACTGCTAAATATTTATTGAGCATTTCTTTCACAAAAACAAATACATGTAAAATATAAGTTATGCACTAGGATATACATGTTTGGTAACACAAAAAGTTTTAGACGTTATTTTCATGGTAGTGTTTAAAGCATGGGTCAACACAAAGTCCAATGGAATTACCTTCTTTGTCTTTACAAATGTCACATACATAAAATGTCTGTGTTCTCGTTTTCTTTACAGAACAAATTCTACATCTTACCCGTTTTACAATTTTTTTTGGATAATGGTTTCTACCTTCTACCCTGTTCTGGGGTATATTTTCATTCCCTGATTTCAACAATTCCGATATTACCATATCTCGAAATTTCAAATAACTGATCTTTTTTGGTTGAATTATATTATATATGTAAGTACTGTTCCATAAACAAATATCTGCCAAATGAAAAAATACTTTTAGGTACCAACGAATAGTCTTTCTGGGTGTTGTATAATAAGAAACCATTTGATCGCATCTATCGACTCCTGACATGAACTTGTTATAATCAATTATTGCAACCGGCTTCTTCTTTTCCACTCCTCTTTTATTCACACACTTGCCAAAACCAGATGAATGTGAAGTAGATATCATAAGAACGTCTCTTTTGTCCTTCCATTTTGTAACTCTTACTTTTCCCTTTCTTCTAAAAATGGCCTCTCCCTTCTTCAGTTTAGCGTTGACCACAATTTTTGGGTTTCCTTTGCGACTTTTTCTCAAAGTACCCACAACATTTGTTTTATTCTCATGAAGAAATTCGGCTAGCTTTACACTATTATAATAGTTATCTAAATATAGCGTGTGACCTTTGCCAAGATATCGTTCTGCTAGTAATGTTACAACTGAGTGGGCGTGCCCGGTTTCATTGGTGGCGGTTCCTTTTCCTGAGTAAATTAAAATCTCTAGTACAAAGCTCATAAAGCTTGATCCCATACTTGGCACTTTTGTTAGGTATATACTGGCGAAATATTAAACGCCCACGCCATAGTAGCAAAGCCTCATCCAAAAACAAATTTTTTCCTGGATAAAAAATGGAACGAATATTTTGTAAGATATGCTCGAGAATTTGATCAATCTTATGTAAACGGGAAGTCGTGTCATCATCTGTTTTGTAAAAACATAAACATCGCAAAATAGTTTCAAACCGGTTTCTTGGCATGTTTTTGCCAAAAACTGGGTGGTGATAGATAGAGTTTTTGCTCCAATATTGTTTTAGACATGGCATCGATATATTGCCCATTATAAAACATAATCCAAGAAAACGACGAATTTCATCAGGATTGGTTTCTTTCCAGTTTTTCATAGCTGAATGTCTTGATACATTTTTATCCCTGAGAAATCGTGCGCGAAGATTAACCCAGTTAGAAATCTTGGCAAATAGTGGACCATCAAAGAGAATTTCAAACAATTCCTTGGGCGTGGTTGTAACTGGAATATTAATTTTCAGTCCCTCTTACTCCACGAAGTCGAAAAGTGTTGGCTCACAATCGATATCAATCCACTCATCTTCACTTTCGCCCAGCCTAATATCTTCTTCTTGGCGTTCGTTTTGGATAGAGTCAGTCTGTTCTCCACCGGACAGAATCTCTGAATTTTGACAAATACCCGTTTCATTTTTGTCTGACACTACCTCTTGATCACTTGAATCTGATTCTGACGAAGCTGACCTTGGTTGGTAACTGCTGCCTAAATCCGAAAACATCTCTGGAATTCCTTCAGAACTATCCGATTCCGATTCCGATTCCGCCATCATGATCCGATCAACCTCCTCTTGTAGTTCCTTAGGTGTCAAGAGACGAGCCATTTTTTCAAAGGTCCAAAACGTGTTATGAATAATTTCCTGTGACATATTTTTTATTTGGTTATTTTTTTACCTTTTGAAGTTCACTTTTCACATGCAGTACCACTTATACAACACGGGAGACACATTTAGAATTTTTGAAATAAAACAATACTTGTTATTATTCAATGTAATAAATTTTATCCTAACCCTACTTTTTGTAAAAATAAATAAAGTTGATCAAATTAATCAAACTATCGCACAATTGACTATTACTATTGCAAGAAACTATTGAAATACACATGATAATAACAACAAAATAAAAAATTACTTACCAGAATTGCAAAAATACACCATTCAGACGGGACACTAACGCACGTGTTTCACAGTAAATAAACCAATAAAATAATAAGCTAGACAGAGACCATCCGGCTACCATATGAGCCGATGCCTTATATACCATAGACCGTGTGCGAAGATGAAATCGCTATCATAGACCGTGTGTTTTTAAACTTACATTTAGTTTAGTAGTGTAGTAGGACTCATATATGAGCCGGCGGTCCGTTTTAAAAATTAGCATGGCTCATATATGAGCCGCTTGGTAGCGAACGTGTTAAAGATGACGTAGTATGATGCTGAAATACGAATACGAACCGTTGTAAATATTGCAGGAAGATCGAATCTTTTGCTCACGTATTGGGACAATGCGGACACGGATAACTGTTCAAAGTCAGATATCTAATAGGTAATGCTCCTGCTGCAGAATTCCGTTGATCGCTAATAATAAAAAAAGAAATGCCTATACTATTATAGATCCCACAAGACGGTTTCAGAAAAACAGTAAACAACCCGACGAAAATTAAAACGAAAAATTCCGCACAAACAATTCGATAATAGGCATTTATAAGTCTAATTTAAAAGTTAGAAATATTTCTGTTAATTATCAAATTATTTTTGGGGGGGGGGAGGCTAGAACCTAAGGAATAGGCGCACCGGCTCGGGTTCAATCGTCAAATTTATCTTTACATGTTATCAGCCTAGGGCGCCTAATTGTCTTAATTCGGCTCTACAAAGATTATATTTAGTTTTGTAATCAATTTTAGTTTCCAAAATCATTGAATAGGAGTACAATAATTGTATATCATCAGAGGTATCATCGTCCGATCATATACTTCTACCAAAAGTTAGAAATGGTTCAGACTTTCAAAGTCAAATATGTGGCGAAGTAAGGTTTTGTAGGTGTAAAGCGGTCACTAAAATATTTTAATTTTTCACGATTTATAATATCTTATCTTATAATATCTCCATTTACTGACAAATTTTCTTTTTCGTAACAATTAGCAATTAAGTTTTTTTAGGAAACTCTCTCCTCAATGCAACCTTCCGCTACAATACTGTTTTTCCACATTCCACGCAACTTGAATGTTTCAAAAGAAGCACCAGCCTCAACAAGAAGCGTGAACGAGGTACGACGAAGACACTGTCCAGTATAGTATAGTCTTTCGGATTTTCCAAATTAGAATATTTGGAAATGACACAAAATACATTTTTACACACAGGCAGGGCTATGCATCTACTATGTATCTCAGTAGATTAAGAAAAATCTACTTTCCTTCATTCCTTTTGGACACAATACCGATGTACCCTCTAACTAAATATAAAGCACTATTTGGTCTTGGTTTCTGGTATTTTAATCAGTTAAATAGATCCTTTGTCTTCTCTATCATCCATAGTCATCTTAACCATTTCATCTCGCCTTAAACCGCCAGAAACTTTCATTATCAGAACCACTTTTGGGACTTTTTTTACAAAAACCAATACTTGTTCACCTTCCAAAATCTTGGACTTCTTGGGAACATATCCTTTTGATTTAACTTTTAGAAAGGCAATCAGTTGACTGAACGATGATACACTGTTTTGTATAACGATTAATGTTGATTTTATTTGTGAGTACTTGATCCATAAACTATTTGTAACATATTTTTCCGACTAAAATAAAGCAAAAAATATGTAGAAACTGCTATTACTTATGAGTAAAAAACTAACATACCAATTCCTGAAACTAACCGATCACCACCGCCTTGCTAACGATGTTGACTTTATTTTTAATTTTCCACTGTAGGATATTCTCATACCCCTTATTGTATAGTGCTTTTGATTTCACTAGTGGTATATTTTCTTTAGCTTATTCTGCTTTTTCTAAAATATTTTGTGGAATTTTCACGTTTAAATTCACAAAAATGAAGCGACGTTGAAAATAAACAACAACGAGTCATTTTTTGTTAAGTTTATGTTAAACCCACGTTGTAGTCGAGCTTTAGGAAAAAAGTATTTTAAAACCAACCTTGAATCTGAAAACTCGATTTTTAATCGAAATCCCACAAATAAAAAATGAAAAATATAAGCAACACAAATTTCCAGCTCTGATTATTTATTTACTAGACATAATGTTATTTGAAGCTCAATTAAAATAAAATCTTTTGAGTACATTATTTTACGTCTTTTCAAAAACAAAAGCATATTTTTAAGGTTTTGGCATAGAAATAAATTAGATAAAGTAGTCATTATTAGGGAAATTACCATAATTAAATGCGCGGATTACATAAGAAAAATGAGAGCAGTTATAACTGCGATGGGCATCCGATTAACGAAACTATATATCATCTGCGATTGTCACTTACTAATGAAACTGTGCAAAAAACAAATTTTTAATTTCTTCTTAAACAAATTATTAACATATGAAGATCAAGAGCTTTTATCATTAACTAAATAATTGTCTAGTAGTAATAAATTCTTACTGACATCTTAAATTCGCTTCTAGTGGTTTAATCGGTTAACCGAAGCGCAACAACGACTTCCTGCTTTGCGTACGCCACCCTTCCTTCATTTTGTAATTTAAATATTGAATAACTGCGTTTGGTTCGATTATATTTAGTTTGTACACATTAAAATCCCTTCTTCCCCCATCTCGAAACACACGAGTGTTTATTTAGAATGCGAATCTTAAGTTCGTTATTAAAACTGTAATAGGTGTACGCCGCGACCTTTTAACACGTAGATTGTTGTGTTATACATCAAGAGTGGAAGAAATTTGGTTGTTAACATCTCGCATCTGCCCGCGCTTCCGCCCTTTAACGTAACTATTGTACTCGACGCGACACGCGCCGAACACAATGAGGATATGCGATCATTTGATCAACGTCTTGAGAAACTGCTTCCGCCGGATTTCTGAGGATCGAGTTGCATTACTTACATCTGCACGCTTCGTATTGTTTAATTGGTCTTTAGGTACCTACCATATTATTATAAAAATTACCAACCCCCTACAACAATACCATTATGCAACTGTACTAAAGAAAAAAACGAAAACAAAAAATGTACATGCTGCTCCGTTATCGGAAGTGGTGAGGCTAACACTATCGGAAATATAATTCTATGTCGGCTACGGCACGTGTCCGGATGCCCAGATATTGTCCGTTTGTTTGCGACAGCTTTTCTTTTCTATTCAGCCCACATACGCACGTTACCGGTCTTGATCCTTACAACCTCTTATTATTTTGTTTTTGGTAAAAGATTAAATTGTCATTAAATCTGCTTTTACCCTTTTATAAATAAATTAATTTGTTAATTATACTGTAATCGTTCGTGTGCGCTGTCTCACTTCAGATAATTTTATGTAGATTTACATTCGACCTTTAGTCAGTTCTGCATATAAAAACAGTTGGACCCCTAAGCAAATGCGCAGCTTACATATATAAAAAGATTAAAAGGAGTGATATGAGTAATGTATAACAAATTAAGACATTTACGATTTATTTAGTGCGCTTGGCTTATAAATGCCTTCTTGTGTAATTTTCACGGAAAAGAAAGACTTGACGAATTAGAATTTTTCTATCAATTCACTTTTTGAGGTTAACTTTGAAAAGGTACAAATTATCTTATCTCCTGCATGCATGCAACTCTCCCCTCTTCAATTTCTTGATTTTTTTTTGGTTTGTTTTGGAGCCCTCGAAACTAATTTAGAAAAAGGGTCAGTGATCAGTGATCACCAAGCAGCTTGAGCTGCTTTTATCATATCCACAGCTACTGTCTAGATTCTGCACAAGAATTCAGGTATGGATTTCGTAAATTTTTTTACTTTCTCAGTTTTACATTGATTGTATACGAGTTTTTTTTCCATATAATTGTAAAGGTAAAACTTAAAAAGTGATGATGTACTGATGTACCAAAAAAGAAAATGTACATTTTGGGAAGAAGGTTTTCAAATGTGAAAAAACTAGAATTAGCTTAAGCTGTCCGTCGTTCTAATTGTTTTCTCTGATCACCGAAAGAGAGAATGGATTCGAATCTTGATGTTTTCATTAGGTTTCTTTTTCGACGCTGCCAAGAATCAGATTAATTTCCCAAACGTTGCCTGGGTTTTTTCCGACATCGATATCTTCAACGTCATCAAGAACCAAATTAATGTTACAAATGAACGTTATTCTATCATTCTTTCTTATTTTCGAGAAGGACTTTTGATTTGTATTCACCTGACCATCTAAGCCGATCAATCTTGATATCTTTCGTTTCTCCTTTTATTGAAAAAATGTTCACGTAGTTTGTTTCATTTTATTAAAAACATTAATTATCCTGAATTGTCCTTTGTCCAAATACTCTACATAGCTTTTGAGACGGTAATTGTGTTTGTATTTTACACCCGACCACCTAAGCCAATTAATCTTGGCATTTCTGTTTGTGTTTTTCTTTTTTCTTTGAAAAGTGTTATATTATAAAACTGTATATCACAAAGTTTTTGTACAATAGCCAGCAAAGAGATTACAATTTACTAAAATTATGGAAAAAGGCAATAAATAATATTAGAAGAAATCTGTATATTTTAAGAACTTGAGATAAATTCTAGCGTAATCTAATAAGTTAAAATCATTTTCTAGGAAATGTGCAGATATACTGAGGAAATTTTACAAATAGCAGAAGTAGTAGAAATGTCAAATCAAAATTGCAAGAAGAAGGCTCTAATGGTTTCAAAATTAAATTTTTCATTATTGTGATGAATGGTAAACCTCTCCGAAAGGTTTCCACGCAGTACTTCAATCTCGTCTTCAAGAATTTTGCCATCTTCTTTCCATCTTTTCTACACTGGTCCATGTTAGGAAACACAAATCTAAAGATCATGTCAGTGGACTTCCTCATTGGCCTTCAGATTCTTTTTGTGAAATCTCTCATTTTTAAATTCTCTTTCTTATTTTTTGAAGTTCAAGATATTTTAGAATTTATAATCATTTTTATACCATCAGTCACACTAACGATTACCGTCAACAGTCAAATGAGTATTTGCTCGCTTACCCATCTGAAGTACTCTAGTATCATATTTGGAACCTTTCTAGTTTATTTCTGTTCCAACTATGAAACGGTTTTATCCAAAAAGTTGTAGTCTTATCAATGATTCTAAACATGAAGACATTTGCAACCCTGACGGAAAAATAATTAAAGAGATTGTTTCAGTTCGAAATAATAAAAATTAAAATGCCCTTTTTATCATAAAAAAGAATTGAGAAAAGTCGACTTAGATATTCAATTTATTCATCCATCACCTTATTATTACGTCTACAGTACGTTAAAACGACGTTTTGTAATAATGTAGTAATCGTTCTGCGACACTATTTCAACATTACTAGTTTGGTGGATTTTCATCAATTAGTAGCCAGAATTTCCAAAATTCACAATTTATCTTATACCAATAGCCTTTTTCAAGCCCAATAAAAGTTGTGAACTCATTTAGTTAATCAGATTTTAATAATTTAGAGTATAAAGCAGTATTTCAGTTAATCGAAAATTCGAAATGTGGATAATGGTTGATCAATGATCAACGTTTGTGGCTATTGTCATACAAATTATTGATCGTTTTTTAACTTTTGACAGACTATTTAAGAATCCAGTATTGACAACTCTACGCAAAAAACCAATACTCTCAATAATAATTGAATATCTACAAACACTACAGATGTTACTGTTATCTTCAATGTATATACGTTTTCTGTATAAAAATAATTAACTTCCACCGCACGTTTAACTTGCAATAGCAATAAGCAATCAAATGATTGCGGGAGGACATAGTGACAGGAATAAAATTGTGGTGGCTATAATTGTCTGAAATGATTGAGTCTGCGGTCGGCAGTTTTATATAAAAACCGTATGGCGTGACATCCGAGTTACCCGACGTCCTGAACAATGACATCTGCGGATCCGTTCAGAACCAGATAATTCTCCGTCGTTAATTGACTGTGATTAGCCCTCTGCACCCTAGCGCGCCGTTGCGGAGATGTCCTATTAACTGCGCGTGAGCTCTAATTTTAATCGAACCCTCCACTGCTTACGACGCATAGAGGGTATTGTCACTCATAACAGAGATTTCATGGGGGCGTTCACAAATTGATATTCACTTATATGACGCCTACTACAAATAGTTTTCTTGTTTATCACCGTTTTAATTGACATATTATTATTTTCCATTATGATAATCGTTTTTCCCTTAAAAGCTGTCACTCTAGTCATCTTTTTTTTTATTTTTTTAACTTCGTTAATGACAGACTGTAACTTGCGATAAATAAAGAGATACTTACTAGAATAAACTTTCTAACTGGATTTGAGCTCTTTTAAATACTTTAAGGCATTAAACTAAAAAACTAACAAAAGTATTTTGTTTTCAGATATGTAAACAAAGAAAAAATTTATAAACAAGAACATGGCGTCCAAAAGTACCGTCGGATTGACACCGCAACCGCCGGTGTCCAGCGGTTCGTCATCTCCACCGAGAGCCTTGAATTTCTCCATCGAAAAGATAATGGAACCCGATAAAAAGACTGCAAAGAAACGTGATACTAATGTAGAGCAAGTCCTTAATGTTCCCGCAATGTCAAATTTATCAAATTCGTCACAATTAGAATCGGCCTTCAAGAAATACGTTCCAAGTGTGCTGAGGTCTCAAGAACTTTTACAGCAATATCCGTTTATGTATTATCATCCTAGTCAACTAATGTGCGTGGCGGCTACGTCCGTTTCCGTGTACTCGGTGTCTCCCGAGGCAGCGGTGGCGAGCACAGCTCCCACGGGACTCTCCACAGTTAATTCCGTTCCCTCTAGCCATTCCGCAACATTGTCTGAACACTACGTCAAGCCATGCCATATGAAGCGGACAATGGGGCCGGGGATCGATGCCAAAGGCGCACTAAGCTCGTCAACAACCAACTCCGCCAAACAGAAAAGCTTTGAATGTGGTGAATGTGGAAAAGTTTTCAACGCTCATTACAATTTGACGCGTCACATGCCTGTTCATACAGGTGCTCGTCCTTTCGTATGCAAAATATGCGGAAAGGGTTTTCGTCAAGCTTCCACTCTGTGTCGTCATAAAATAATACATACGTCGGAAAAACCGCATAAGTGCCATACCTGCGGAAAAGCTTTCAACCGGTCGTCTACGCTCAACACGCACGCGCGCATTCACGCCGGTTATAAACCGTTTGTTTGCGAATACTGTGGAAAAGGATTTCATCAAAAAGGCAACTACAAAAATCATAAACTCACACACAGCGGAGAAAAAGCTTACAAGTGCTCCGTGTGTTCGAAGGCCTTTCATCAAATTTATAATTTAACTTTTCATATGCATACCCACAACGATAAAAAACCTTTTACGTGTAGGGTATGCGGCAAAGGATTCTGCCGAAATTTTGATCTCAAGAAACATATGAGAAAATTACACGAAAACGGCAGCGAAAGTGATTTTCTCAACAATAGCACCAGCAGTTCTGTTTATTCCGGGGAGAGAGAATTGCAACACTTTATCAGCCCTTTTCTGTTACCGCCTCCACCGTCTCGACCTCAAGTACCTGTCTATTCCGGAAAGCTTTTATGACCCAATAGAAACACCTACGAGCAACACGATAGATAAACCGTGCTGTTTCGGTAATTTGTGAAGTCTTTTGAACGATATTCAGTGAATCTATAGGTACTTACGGAAGAGAAAGCAAAGACTCAGTGCCCTCGATCTCTTTCTAATTGTGCAATATTATTAATAAAGCCACCTCGGTGGAGATTTTTTCATTATAATTATATAATTATTGCTATTGCTTAGACTGTAAACAGTCAACATCTAGGGACTCGTATAATAGCTAAATAAATGTTATTTAATAGTCGGTGAGTCTTATTTGTCTTTGTTTGTTTTGCTTGGTTTATCTTCATATGTTTCAAGATTTCAGATTTACCATCAAATACTATGAACATTTTGTAATTGACATTGTTACATTACATCGTGTGATCAAAAATATCTCACTAATTTGACATTGCTTTTGTCGTAAAATAACGAAGTTAAACATTTTAGTGGTGAAAGCCAATTTAATTGCAATAGAAGAAAAATAGGCAAATATCGTTTTAATAAAAACGTGTATTTCTGTGTATTATGCTTAGGTGGAAATGTTTCTCATCGCACCGTATTCACTTGAGATTAACGCAAAATTAATTTGTTGAAAGGTAAGTGGAGTTACAACTGAATTAGATAAAGAACATTTCTTATCACCACACTAAGCTTAAATTGTGGTGGAAGGTGTCAAAAAATGTTTTCCTGATAAATATATCGTATAAGCACGAAACCAGGTTCATCCTTATTTGTTTTCTCTATTTATTAACTGATTGAAATAAGATTTTTTGTGTATAAATTGTTATTCATATTTTCCACATTAATTTCTGGTTTAACCATACGTACTATCTACTATTCTTCAGCTTGGATGCACCTGATGTTTTTTACGACTGTATTTAAAGTGACAACTATCCGCATACATAGGTTGTATCACTTATGGTAGACATCAGAAAAGCAGAGTTGTGCATCTGGAAGCTAACAAGCGAGGTACGGTGCTCTCCAACTTACAATAAATGATTTTTTCTTTAACGACGACAAACGGGGACACCATTTCAATGCAACATTCTTTAAACTTTTCATACTGATAAAATCCCATCATTTTCGTTTAGTATTTTATTATAGTGTTGGAAGGCTTTAAAGAGCTTAAACTACAATAAATAGCGAATGTGTGCTAAGCACAGAAAAGTTTAATTTTCCAACATTTTTTTTTATATTTCAAAGAATAGATCAATGATGCGCGATGGTTGTTATACAGAACGGTTCGCATTCATGCTGAATGTTGTGCAGCGATTAGCACCAATTTATAGGATTCACGAACAACTTATCGATAAAATCATCAAACATTTTAATTAATTAAATTATGTAAGCATTAATCCTCGTATCTCCAAACAATTATTTTGTTCCATGTTGAGGACTCATCAGTAAAGGATAACGTGGTAACTGCATTTGTTTTAGTTTTGGCTCTTTTGGTCTCTTGTCATATTTAAGTTACTGCGAAATTTCTTTCATGGTAATTCTCTGAAATCTACGTAACACAGCCGAATTGACTGGGAATGTTGTACAATTTTGAATAATACTCCACTCATGTTTAGAATACAGATAAACAAAGAAAGATAGAAGGGAGCTTCAGATTCACCGACGTAGATGTCAATTAACAAATTGTAAACAACAACATATCGATTTAAAAAAATTGGCATCTCCGTGGTTAGATTACTCTCTTCAAAATAAATTAGATACTTATGGTAGACACTAACTAGTGACCGAGAAAGAGATAGATAGTTTTTTCGAACATACTGTATCTCGGAAACGAATGTTCATTTTATCAACGTACTCATTTCCCCAACAAAGGGTTGTCAAAGACCGCAACTTTAATTTCTATTTTTGAAGTATTAAGAATTTTCCCTCTAGAAAAATTTTCTGATAAAAACCCCAAAAAACCTCTTAATTGGTAGAAGTTTTACTGGAGATACTGTATTATGAAGAAGAACTCTGAATTCAAAGAATTTCTACAACTTACTTAAGGCGTTTTCGGAAATTCAACCGGATAATATACCCGGGTCAAGCATCTGACATCAGCAGCTTGGTCAGGTTAATCGAGTGATACCTACATTTTCTGAACAATTTTTATGTTTTCTCATTTTTTAAATTGATGAGCAACAACCATAATATTCTCTCCGTCATCTTCAGAGTCACCAGAGAAAAAGAAACTAGCAGCAATATCTACAATTTTGAATCCATGCTGAAACAATTAAGCGCAAAAATTCCTTGATGTTTTTGAATCTTGAACTTTCTAACCTCACAAACTGACCTGGTAAGCACCCCGGTTACAGTTCTGTAGTTTTCCGAATGCTGAGTAGCGAACCATGTCGAATAAACAAACGCTTAAGTTGGAATTTATTTAATCTTTATTAATGCAACAGTGATAAGTCATGAAATTATACATACAATTTAAACTAATCATTTTTTATTTTTATTGATAAAGACTGTTTAGACTATCCTGAATTACCATATTTGACATAGTAAGATTTAGGAAATTGATCAACATAACATAACATAATTAAAAATAGTAATTATAACAATGACAATAATAGCACAAAAGAATTAATAAACGACAATAAAACTAATAGCAATAAATAAAAAATAGGTACTCTAACCCTTACGGTTATAATAAAAGTAAATCAGTTTTGTATATCTTATCGAATTTAACAATAAGCAAGAGATGTCGAAATAAAGGTTTTTATTGTAAACAATTACATAACAAACATGTTATTTAAACTTTTGAAAGGTACTTTCAAACATGAAATCTTGAAGTGCCATAGTTAAATATCCTCATCTTACCCATAAAATAGTACTACAGGTTGCTCACTTCTACTTGCTTTAAAAGATCCTTTCTGTGATCAACATCTGACTGTTATAGTAAACCAAAAATCAAAGATAGTCAAGTGTTCAGCAAGTGTTAACATCCTATAGAATTTTGAGAGATCATCAACAAAACATTCTAAAATAATTGAGGTTATTTACAGTATGCTTTATTCCCAAGAAGAATTAAAGCTTTTTACGAATACTCTGAGGATTGTTCTCAGGGGTTGCATCTATCAAAATTATTTCAATCATTAATTGAACTTGCAACATCATGTTAAAGATCTTATCCCATTTGTGCAACCGAGAGTGTTTTGCTAGAATCACGCTGCGGTTCTGCTTCTTTTTCCCTGACAACAAAAAGTGTTTGGTAAAGAGATTAAAGGTCATCTAACAACCATTTGGTCTTGGTGTCAGTCAACCACGTCAGATCTTCTTTTAAGTTTTATTTCTACTGCTACATCAAACGCTTTATCGTGTTCATGATCTTAAAAAAAATTTATCATCGGTAGAATACAAAATAATTAGTAGCGTCATCACAATTGCTATTGAATAATATGCGATCAAGACCTCTAAGAGTTGGTTTACTTACTTGCTTCGTCTTTTATACTTTATCTTTGATCGGTTGCACATCATACCTCTTAGGATACTGAGCTTCGGCAGTCTTTCCAACTCTTTGGTGGTCGACCTCTTGGCTTCTTTCCTGTTGCCTATTTTCTAGATACCGTATACGTATACTGTTTGATCTTTATGCTTTCTTGCACATGATCTCTCTACTTTCCTCTTGTTTTTCTCATGTAGTAACATCTTTCACTTCACTCTGTTATGTTATTATTCTGTTTCTAATTCTATCTAATATTCTTCTATAGTTTACACCTACACGATGGCTCTGATCGTCTTGGGTTGGAGGTTAACCTGATTTGATGGAAATCTCGTTCTTTACCTATAGTTACATAAATTGATTTATGTTTAGGCTTTTTTGAATGTGAAGTTGTTTTTCTAAATATTGACTTTTGTTATTGTAATTGACCTACTACTACAGGCTTATACATAGATTACGACACAGTTTTTCCACAAAACTTTGAAAATGATGTAAGCCTTGTCCTTCAGACGTTCCGTTCTTATTGTGAAGGATCTTAGTTTTTTTATTTACTATACTTTCCATTAATCTCCGCCTATAGTCATCAGAATCATGGTATAGATTTACGAGAAAATAGAATTAATAGTATCAAGAATTCGATCCTCCTCTTTGTTCATTCATAAATAACATCTTGTCAAGTTACTTAAAAACCTAGGTATTTATATTTATCTGAGGATCAGAAATTAGCATCTTAAGAATTATTAAGATTCATTTAGATTTTTCATTATTTTTTTTTCATTCAAAAATGGTTTGTTCTACAGTAGAAGACTAGATTTTGTAGTACCATTTTCAAGATCAGAAATTGCCATCTTGCAAATACAGCGCGAAGGCATTCCAGCGTTTTCTATTCTATGACCCCTTCTCTAATTTGTATTATATGAATACTTTGTTGAGAGTTGGTCTGTTTGGGCGGTAACTCTGCTGTTCTTCCCTTATACTTCTGTATGACTTTCACAATCCTGAACCATTAATGCCTTTCTGGATTAATAATGTTCTCATAGTTAGAAACGGCCATCTTAAAAAAATACTAGAAAATATAAATATACCAGTATTTTATCCTCTATGCGTTTTCTCTCCATTGTTTTATAGCAATACTGCGTTGGAAGTTGGCCTGTTTTGGAACAATCTTTGCTGTCCTTCCCTTATAGTTGCATTATGTATTTCACTTCTTTTAACTGTTAGAAAGTTAAACTGTTGATTGATGTCTTCTTCGATTTATTAAAGGCTTCTAAAGATTAGAGATGACTAGCTTAAATAAATATAGAGAAATCAGTGTTCGATATTCTATAGCCTTTTCTCTTATTTACCTTACGACAATATTATGTCGGAAGTTGACTTATTTTAGAAGAAACCTTGCTGTTCTTTTCTTATGGCCATATATTATCTTTTAAAAGGTTGCAGCATTGTTGATGTCTTTTTGTATTTATTACAGTCTTAGTCCTTTTCTTAAAAATCACAAATAGCCATTATAAAACAATACCGGTGAAAGACAAATATGCCAGTATTCGAAAATCCAAGACCGTTTCTTTTTTTCTGTCTTAGAGCAAATATACCAAGGTTTAATATTCTTTTTCCATCTTTTCTCTTATTTGTCTTGTCTTATTGCATCATTGCGTCAAATTTGAGCTATGTTGGCGAATACTTTGCTGTTCTTCACTAATAGTTACGTAAGTTGATTTACGTCTAGATGTTTTTGGTTGTAAAATGACTTTTCTAAGTATCTCTTTCAAAAATCTGTAAATTATGCAAGCATTCATCTTATTTCAAAATGATCGTTTTGTCTTTCTTGACCAAGTAGGTATTTCATCAATCACATACACAAATAAAATTAACAAGCAGAACATTTACTCTAGTTTCAGCTTTTTCAGTCTTCATAGATTTCATTAATCTCTGCCTATAGTCATCAACATCGTAAAATAGTTAGCTGAAATAAAAGATATATTTTGGAGAATGTAAAATTATTATTACCCAAGATTCATTTAGATTTTTCATTCTTTTTGTTTACCCATAAATAGTTTATTTTTCTGTTATTTACTTATAGTTATGGAAATCCGAACTTCTGATATCTTTTTGGGTTCATTAGTGGTTTACTCATGCTCCCAAGAAATCACCACCTTAATAAAATATGCAGAGAACGTAGTGTTTGATATTCTATGTTTATTTTTGTTTGTTTTATAGCAATATTGCTTCGCAGATTTCTTGTTTTGGCCGAAAACCTTCTTGTTCTTCACTTAGAGTTATGCAGACTGAAACTTCTGATGTCTTTTTCGATTCATCAGTGGCTTACTACTACTCCCAAATTCAGAAATAGTCGTATCAACAAAATATCTTTTTTTTTCTTGTTCTTCTCATTAAGTCTGTCCGTCCCTATGAAGCGTCGGAGGTATCAACAAAATACCTAAAAAACATAAATATGCAAATGTTTGGTATTCTACAGTCTTTTCTATTTTTTCTATAGCACCACTGCTTTTAAAATTTAACAAAATACCTAGAAAACATAATCACGCCAGTGTTTGATATTCTATGGTATGTTTCCTTTTTCGTCTTATAGCAACAATGCTTTGCAACTGGATTCTTTTGTCGGAAACCTTGCTGTTCTTCACTTATAAAGTCGAACCTGTGGTACCTTTTTGGGTTCATTAGTGGTTTACCCCTGCTCCCACCACCTTAAAAAAATACCCACAGAACTTAAATATGTCAGTGTTTGATATGCTGCGGTCTGTTTTCTTTTTTGTCTTATAGTAACATTGCTTTACAAGTTGCATCTTTTGGCGAGAACCTTCCTGTTCTTCGTTTATAGTTATGTAAAGTCGAACCTCTGGTACCTTTTTGAGTTCATTAGCGGTTTATTTCTGCTTCCAAGTAATCATCAGCTTAACAAAATACCTAGAAAACATAATTATGCCGGTGTTTGATATTCTAAGGTCTGTTTTCTTATTTGTCTTATAGCAACATGGCTTTGGAAGTTGCTTTTCTTGGCGGAAACCTTGCTGTTCTTCACTTATACTTATGTAAAGTCAAACTTTTGATGCTTCTTGGTGTTAACCAATGGCTTAATACATACCTCCAGACAATCGTTTCGTTCTTATTGTTGCACTGATTTTGCTAAGCACTGATGCTTGTTTAGGTGACCCCCCCCCCCCCCCGGCAATTGGATTATGTGCAGATTAAGACATACAGTCCACTTGTAAGGACTCGAGAGTTATGGAAGTTTTAATTATCATTGTGTCTCTAGACAATCATTTCGTTCTGGTGGTGGACTTTCGGAAGTTCCATTAATCTCTACTTGGTCATCGTGATCATAGAGTGCAGTTACCTACTCCTGATTAATCAGCTGAAATAAAAGATAAATTTGTGAAAAGAGGAAATTAGTATTAACCTTATTTATATTTCTCATTCTTATCTAATAGCCATAAAGAATTTTTTTAATTATTTAATAAATCTGTATAGAACGCTATGATTTTTGAACTCATTAGTGGTATTTCTTGTAATTTTAGCTTTTTTTAGCCTCTAGGAGTTCCATTAACCTCTGCCAATATACATTGAGATCGTAGAGTAGTTTACTCATGATTGATTGATTGGAATAAAAGACAAATTTGGAAGAATAAGAAATTAATATTATCTATCTATCTATCTTGTACATCAAAATGCTATACTGTTCATCTTGTACATAACCTATCTAATTCTGCCCAGTCACTAGTACAGGATACCTCATTTGCTAGAATGCATCTTGAATAATAATAATAATAATAATACAGAATGACCGAAACAGTTTTTCCATTTCATTTTATGCCATCAGTATTGTTTTCTCTCAAAATCGCCCACTTCTTATCAGTAAAGATTGCTTTTAATACCCCTATCACAGCAGAGATGCCCAAGAAGCTGTGCTATAAATATTCAGTCTTTTTGACATAAACATAGCCAATTTGAATGCTTTCATTGATCCCTACAAGAAGGTTTTAGTCTCTAGTTAGTTTTGGTTCTTCCACTGGAATTTTGCTGGGATGATAACGGATAGCACTTCCGTTCCTGACTGGATTGCTATTGAAATCCACTGGGATTTTACCTAAGTATGTTTTCTCTCTAACAGCTGCTACAATTAGACGTGATTTCGACTTTTTAAATTTTTTAAGAAAAGCATTTAATCTCTAAATAGCAATACAAACGTTTCATTATTCAGATTATATTGAATGCATCCATCTGGTTGAAATTTGCGTCAAAAAAGATAATTTGACACGCCACCGTAGATTAGGCTCTGGATTCTTCATCAATTATTTCTTGTCTTGCCAGTAGGACCTACTGTTTACAGTCAACTTCGTTAATGCCATAACGTACAAGAGAATCTTTTGTAATACTACACACAGAAAAGATCAATTAAAATTCATTAATGAAGATTTGTATTATTCTTATATAAAATAACAGTATGCAAATTAGTTTGCTAATGAACTAGTTAAACAACGCGACCAACACATATGTAATAGAAAATTTGAGTTTTATCTTGAAATTTCTGAGCGCAAGATTGAAATTTAGTATAAACCATTCTATTTGGAGGAATTAAACCAAGATTGTAAGAAAAAGCAGCCACAAGAATTTTTCACGATGTAGTTACATTCAAGTTTGAAGAATGAACCATTGAAACTTATTCGAATAGAATGCCCGAATGAGAGTAATGCGTGTACCCGTATCCAAACCGGCAGGACGAGGCTGTTGAATTTGTGCGCAAACCCGTCACATAAAGTTTAGATAATCTGGAGCGACATTCTAGTTGTGCAAGTTTTGTAGGACAAAGCGTGGGAGGATAAACCGTTTAAAGTGATCGTACAAAAACATCCGTAAAGATAAGAAGCTATTAGGAAATGCACAAGTGTAGTAAGCGGCATCCAAAAAGTAAACGGCGATCGGGGGCAAGAATGTAATCTGCTTAAGGATATTAGAAAAGATTCTGTTGTGACTGACCATTCGAGAGGAAGGAGCATTGGTAATCCGGCTACTACGCACGCACACCACATGTGGTCGACCATGTGTTCCTAGTTTTAATCCCGATATTTTGTACGTAGATTTCTGATACCTCGTTTTTAAGTTATCAAAAAGACCTAATTCTAAAATCTCCAATGAAACCTTTTGTTATAAACTGTAGCGTTAGCACGAAGTACTTGGAAATATCTAGGTATTAATCAACGGTATTGATTCAAGAACACTTCATCTAATCTAATATCCGGGAGTTTTGATATTAATAACACTTAAGTTGCAACTTCCACATTTGCAGATTGTTATCTCTAGAATTTAACACCTAATGCAAATGCTTATTCAGCTTTTGTGATTTTAAAGTAGAACATTAAAAAATCAATGTTAACCTTATATAGTATGTCTTGTAAAAATTAAATCAGTTTCGAAACTAAAAACTAATTTCGCTCTTCGCACAATTGTTTTACAATTAGATTTAAAACTAAACGTGGTATTCTAATTCTTTGTTATACAAAAAAATGTTTAGAAACCACAAATTATGTTTTAAACGGATTTTGCGATATGTATGTACAGGGTGTTTCACGAGACAAGCATATTTACAGTTTTCTTTGTGTTATATAGGGACGGCGAAAGTACCAACATTAAAGTAATGGATCTCTTGATTATAATCAAAAAGACAAAGGATTTTTAAAATTCCCCTTTTATTTAATTGGATACAGTAGTAGCATGGGACGTTAAATAAATAGAAAATACTTGTAGCTTCTGAAATAGAATAAACTGAAAACTACGAACACTATAAAAATAAACTAAATAAAGAAATTAACAAATTAACACTTCTTTTTGCACGTTTAACAAACAGATGTGGCATCTGTTTGGAACGTAAATTCGTGGTTGTGTTTTTTAGACAACTTGCAACCAATACCCCTGCTATTACCATTGATAGCAAAAATCCATTGTCAGTGCTAACAGTATTGTCCTTATATAGTTCTGTGCCATTGTCACTTTTTTGGAGGCTGACTGTTTTCACGTCAGAAATGATATGCATTTTGGCAATATCAGATACTGATGTTTCTTTCTTTTCTTCAAGGATGACATTAAATTGCTCTTTTGCTTTGTTGGTAGACTTTTCAGTTTCTGTTCTTTCGGATGCGATATCTTTATATTCTTTTCCAGTACGTTTCCTCTTATTCTGTCTCATGGAAGTGGAATCACTACTAGGGCGGTTCTTTTTGGTATTTCCTTTTAAGATTTTGTTTTCTTTCTTCAAGTGCTCTTTGCATTTCATTCTTTTCCGTCTTTTCTTTCATATGAATATTCTTAAAGTCTTCTGATTGTGATTGCAAAGGGAGTTTTGGCACACTGTGTCTTTCCCTTTCTCTCAGGAGTTTTCGTCCAGTGCAATACACTTTTTAGATTAGGACTTCTACCGTGGGGATTTCCAGGATCACTTGTATTTACATCTATGTAACTTTCTGATATATTTATAAAGATATTGATTGAATTCTCAGCAGGATCCGCTTCAGAAGTAGAATTGTTCGGACTTGGCGGCAAGTCAAAAACATCTGTTACACTGAATTTTTGAAGAATAAGATCTTCATCCACGTAATAGTCTCCTACGATGGATGTCTGATTAAAGCTTGTTTGTGGGTCGTCAGCAGCTTCTGTCGTTGGCAAATAGTCAGTTACTACTGCATCTATATTTACAGTTTCAATTAATTCTAAAGCTTCTCTGTTACTGGTAGTCTCAAATTCTATCTCTGGAAGAACATCGTTTGTCTTGTCAACTCCACTTCTACATTCGAAATAATTCCATATCTGGTGCAACTTTCCTAGTTTGCGAGCAGGTTTTTATTTATAAAGCCTGTACTTGCAGTTTTAGTGTTTTGATTGTTTTATTATATTTATAATGTTTTTTTTCAAACAATCATCTATAACACCTTTCAAAATAGGTGCAAACTTTTCTTTTGTCAAGTCCTCTAAGGGATTTTCTCGTCGCCATTTTACAACTCCATTTAGCCATCCGTTTTTTAAAGGTTTAAATGCAGCGACATCGGCTGGTTGCAAAATGCGCGTTGAATTAGGACGAAATTATCTTTAGCTCAACTCAACTCATATGTCAGATGAATTGAGCGTCCATCTACAAAAGAATTATGGGAAAAGTAATTCCATTCTCTTTAAGCTAAGGTAGGGATATAACACTGCCAATATGTATTCATAGAATACTTTGGGTTTCATCCAGCCGTTCTCGCTTATTCTATACATCTATTTGTCTGATATAGTTAATGATATTCTCAAGGTTTTTTTATTAGAGTAGATGATCATTGAAGGTATCACTGTACCATCAGCGCCAAAAGTGAACATGACAGTTAATGTTAACTTTGCTTTTACCAATGTCCACTTCATAAAGATTCCGTGGCTCTTTAATTGCTACCACTTTTCTTCCTTTTGTATTCAACTAACTCTACAAGGATCTTTTAATATGTCTTTGCAATCTTCTTACAGTAAACATTCTTCAGTCTTGATAAACCAACTTTTTTTTATCTCTTTCATTTACAACTAAACTGGCAGGAGTTACTGCTTCTGCTATTCGATGTATCAAAATTGCGTGTCTTTTCAGAAACGCTGGAAACCATCCTTCGCCTGACCGATTGTCTTTAAATGGCTTTTTCCGAGGATTTTTATCAAGAAATTGTTTGACGCTTGTTGCAATATCTTCCTGGAGTCTTGGAAAACTTTTCCTTTGGCAAGTTAGTATCCACTCCACTAGAGTATTTTCTTCATTCTCAATCAACAGAGGATTTGGGCCATAATCCGTCTTTACAAATTTCTTGGTTAAACAAAAGATTAAAGTGGGCCTACGAATTTCATATAGTTTGGACATCCCATTTTCCACTTTTTCTATGGCCTTTTGAATGTCTTCTTTTTTATACTTTCTTGAGTACGTTGTTTTCTTTCGAACGTTTGGCATTGTCTTGTAAGGAGACAATTCACAGTTATTGGGACCTCGTTTTCTCAGTTATTAACAGGGTGTCAACAACTGTTTAGAACCGAAAGAAAATATTTCTTTAACTTTCCTTAGCTATGTGATGTTAAATACTACTAAATATATGTTAATCGAATTTATTATACCTTTTTAGTTAAAGACGGTTATTGACACTTATGTGCCAATAACTTCAGTTAGTCGGATTTCACTTTACCTTCAAAAATAGTTATTGGCGCAAAAATGTTCTTTTCAATGGTATTTTAGACAAATATAATGAATAAAGTTATTTACCTTAGCAACACAATGCACTAAATACAAGAAACAAATTGTTTATATTAAACTAAAAACGGCACTGTTCTTATAAACTCTCTAAAATTTGTCAATTTTTAACGCTCCCATTAATTGACATTTCATTTTGTGGCCATTTGCAAATGTTACTGTCAACTTATAGCAAGAAAACTTCCTGAAAGCAAAGTTAAGATACCATTAATATTGTGAATCAGGTTGGAAAACCTCTATAAATATTATAATCCTTATTATCACAGAAATATTCAACGCAATGTCAATAACAGTAGATTGTATCCATTTCGTCCAATCACGTACCGTGCAAGGGCAGCCCTAAAGTTGACTGGGAATTTTTTGATTCATCAAACTACTGCATGCAGTACGAATTTGGCAGATTTTTTTGGAAATGTTTCTGTACCATTTTCGGGTATTTACTAAAATGTGCTGTACAATCAAAAAAGTTACATTAAATTGATAAGGGTTATACCAAGATCCCATTGAAGAAAAGCAAAGAAATAACGTCCAACTAGAAAGATTTGAAGGAATAAAAAGTCCTTATTGCCCAACAAACTTTGGCTTATCGAGCCATTCGATTTGCCACTTCTTAGTGATACAGACTAACTAAAATAAGACTCCCTGGATAATAGGCGTTTAAAATCTTAGTGACTGTTTTGGCAAGGGTGGTGGTACACAAGCAATCTTATTGCTTTGAAATTTAAATAACCAGATTGATATCACAAGTTTCTGAACACAATCGCTGTTTGGATAATTGCGAAAGTGGTTAGATATCATTTTACACAGAATTCTCTTTTTTTCCGGTTTTGCTTACTGTTGTCACTAATGCGGCTGTTGGTGTTGGTGTTTTTGAAGTTGTGAAGGTGGCTGTTACGGTCCCAGTAGGAAAGGTGCTTTAGCTAACATATCTATGTAAGACGGGTTTTGGTTCCACCTCACTACGGAGCTCGACGAAAAATGCAGAACTTTGACCTAGGGTCTACCACTCGATATAGCACCCAGAGATAAGTAGGTAAGTAGCACACGAGCAGAATATCGCTTTAGATTTGCAACAACTATAATGTGTTGAACCCGATTTGGGGATGGTTCAATCATCAGATTCCGTTCACTCACAGACACGGGTCACCTTGTCTGGCATAGATATCAGAATGACCTTAGAATCTTGTGACAGAAATTTGTACAACTAGGATTTTGCTAATTGTCTCTGGTAGCCGACGCTCCAGAGCAATTCTCGGTAGATACTCACACCTCGAAGAAACTAATTTCTTAAAAAGTTCCACACCCTAAAGGGTAAATATTGAGCAGTGCACGATTATCTAAAATCTTGCATTTCCAAACAGCGTAAAAGCTAAACACTGAAATTTCCCAAAACTATTTAGGAGGTTACTTGAAAACGCTGTGATTAATACAACCCCGCCTTCAGTTCTGAATACTATTTTAAAGGGTAGTTCTTTAGCTAATTTCAAGACAAAATATTCATATAAGCATATATTCATAACATATAGCTCTTAGAAAGTTAACCCTAAAATATCGTATTTCTTTAATATCTCTAATTTCTTTATTTCATTATAAAGGTTCTCGTGTGTCATATTGTTAACTGTCATCGTCTTCGAGTAAAACGCAATGAAAGAAAAACTAATTTTAGAAAGACACTTTGAGGTTAACTTTCTAGAAATTTTTTGGACATATATTTATATGAACTTTTTGTCTTGAAACAATAAGCCAAGGAATCACTTCTTCAAATATTTCGAAATCATTTAGTTGTTTTCTTTAATAGGTTCAGAATCGGTGATTCAGGTCAATTTAGATTAATAAATCACTGAATTTTTATTTCTATTGTTTTTTCGATTTAAATTAGAAAAATTGAGTATGTCTCTATCCAACCAAATGCTGCAAAAGCTTTGTAGTAAAGATCGGCCATTTAAGGACTTTATTTACTTTTAACCTAATACCGGATGTCCACATCATCGAAAGCTCAATAACAAACGGGGGATCAAAGCTTTACAAATATCCTTCTTAACAATGTAAGTGCTCTGAGGGTTTATTTTATAAATTAAACAACCTTATAATTTTAAATAGCTGAGATATTTGCTTTTTCTGATGCTACTTCTTTATTTTTTCAAGCACATGCGTGTTATTTTTCGTAACAAGCTACAATTTTCTTTTATTTTACCAAGGATATTAAAAGAATGATATATTTCTAAACACGGTTATCTGGTTTGATTCAGCATTACGTGCTTATTTTTAACAATTAAACTGATATCGACATGAAAAGAGAGGGTTGCCAGGAAACTTATTAATTGCTCATCACCCTCACTAGATTTCGACACCTTCGGTATTCATAAGCAATCTGGAACAGACGTAACATCTCCCCAATACCAAGGATTATCTGTCCGGGGCGTTTCTGGCGTGTGCTGTCAACATCATCCTCAATTGTATTCTTCCAAATCGTTTCGGTTCGGTGACGTTCATATCAAATTAGATCGACAACCCCTATAACTAACCGTTAATAAATAAATCCCTTGTTTTATGATCTGGCATTAGTGGAATCGAAACAATTTCGAGAAAATAAAAATTATAAATTTTCTTTTCTGTTTCCGCTATATAATTTTATTTTCCCAAAATCATCGAACTGTAGAAATAGGTATCACATTTTAAATCAGATATCATGGTTGAGTTTTCGTGTTAAGAGGGTTGGCAAAAATGAAACGTTCAGTGAACCGTACCGTAGCAACGTTTAAAAGCGATTTCAACGCTTTCGTATTAACACGCAGCTTATTATGCGAAAGTGTTGGCCTGTACAACGTTTCTGAGACCTTCGCAGGTGTTCCACCCCTATTTTTGCAATACAAACTTGTGAACAGAGTGGGAGTACGTATATACGATCTTTCCATCCTACTCTGTTTTGCATGGGAGACGATGTTATTACAATAAAAGGATTAATTAAAACAGATATATAAATATAACATTAAGCATTTTATTTTGCAAAACATTAAGAGATGGAATAAAACAGATATCGGAATGCCTATATGCGGGTTTACTCCATATTTTTGGTTTTCATTTATTTGTCTTAATTTTTGTTCTAAATCAAAATCATTAAAGATAACAAAATTAAGATTATTTGTACTTATATTACATTATGTTTAAATAGTTGCATAAGACTTTAATAAAATAATAACAGAACATATTATTTTCAGAAAAAGTCAACAGATAAATTGAATTGTGTTTCATCACTATCTTATTAAAAGAAACGCTGATTAAAGAAATCCCTCATAGTGGGGTTTTTCTCAAATTCATGCTTAGTAGAAAATTAAATATAAATTTAAAATAAAGCTCATCGCAATTTGGCAATTTCGGAGTACACATTTCGACATCTAGCGGCAAGTGGTGTTTAATACTTACAGAAATCGGTATTTGGTAAAAACACGGTGTAAAGATAATTTAAATATGAAAGCTAAATTGTATTATTTAATATTTAAACTTTGTTTTTTAATTATTTAAATGATTTTTTAAAATATAATTCAAAGCAGCTTCTAGTACTTCAGATTATTTTGGATTATTTTCACATACTATGCCATCTAGCGAATTGTACTAATCAACAGAATACAGAACCCGATCTTTGTCATCTAGCGTCGAGAGGTATAATACCTTAGCTACGATGTTCAGTAGTGAAGATAGAATTACAATTTTCACACCAGTGACCTGTTAAATTATTTCAAAATTAATTAGTTTTAAAAATGTAGATTTCTATAATCAGCTATTTTCTTCTGCCAAAGAACGCTAAGAATTTTTGTTTGAAATTTGGCTGATGACTAACAAATTGTTTAAAAATTATTAGTTCCAGCAAATAATTTTTTAACATAACTTTCCCGTTTTTTCTGTCAGAAACAACAAATATAAAGTTAAATAATAATTTTTCCTACAAAATTCTTCAAAAACTGATTTATTCTTATTAGGGTTCTTCTAATTTTTTTGATTCATTTTCGAAAACGTCTTACAAAAAAGAACTAAATGAAAAATCTTTAAGATTAGCATTTATCAGTATCTATTATTTATCGTTGATACAATATACCCAACGAAACTTCAAAGTTAAGTATTGCCGAGAACTGACAAGGGCTTCTTTTAACAGCTACCCACCCGCTGAGTTTACAAGTGAGAGAAAATTAAAATTACGGGGCACTTCAAAGAAATCGGTTATATGGAGGTCCTTATACCCACTTATGATTTTAAATTCTTATCTTATCCTGTTAAGATATTCTTTCTTTCCAAATAATAAATTTTGAAACTGGAGATTTGCTTTCCCAGAATTATAAAAACGGCATCATCTTAATCTTTTCTGTCGCTAATAATATTCTCGCTTTCATAAGTGGATTTTCTTGGTGGCGGCTAGTACATAGCAGTGAAGCTGTACCCCTATTCAAATAGAAAAACTACGATAATTTTCATTTAAGACAAATTCACGAACGGAACGGTATTTACAGAGTTCACAACACTAATAATAAAATTAGAAATTATATCTCTTACGTTTATTGTTACAATACAAAAATCAGTTGCATATTGAATTCTTTAGCATCAACACAAAGAGTTTGGTAATAAACATAAACAAAGATTCCTAAAATTTTGATTCCATTGGCTTCTTTTTTAGTCCACGAACCAGAACGATCTTTCAAAAATTTGGACGAATACTACACTGTAATTTCAAATTGCTAAATATCAAAAACCTTGACAGACACCATGAATTTGCTTCATGTCACAAAAGTGTACTTTTAACTTATGAAAGAATATAGAGTAGGGAGTAGTGTTTATACATTAGTCTTATTTAGAAAGTTCAAAATTCTTTTCTCTTAGAAAACGAATTCTGAGTAGAACTCCTTCAAACTCTGGTCTTTTAACGATTATTTGTGGTTTCGATAGTCTAAAGATCATTGTGAAGTCGTTTAAGAGATGCAGATTTTTTCTCCGTTTTTAATTTCAAATATTCAATATTTCCAATTCAATCTGGAATGTTTGTAATTACCCATCGTTCCCGAGTTCAACCCGATTCATACTATGTTAAGATCGCTTATAGCAACCTTCCAGCTTCATAAATTAAAATATTTGTCTGGTTTAAATAATTTATTTAGCGCAAAAGTTAAGAGCTTTATCAATTAATATAGTTTTACATCTCGCCCTTAATTCTTTCCTTGAACCTGTGATGCTTCAGTTCTTCGTTCTAAATTTCTCTAAAGGATCTTGAATTCTTAAATTATTTCTTAACTTTTGGCTTTACTTCATGTTGCACAATTAAACCATCCACTTCTGAAACCTTCTCATCGGTAGAAATAATTTTCCTGGCTTAATTCTTACCTGAGTTTGTAATATTATAGTTCTTTGTTCTAACTTCCTCTAAGGATTTTCACAAAGCTGAGAAACGAGGATTTCCTCTTCGACCACTGGTAGCCGCTCAGTAGGCTGAGTGGTGCGATCGGGATAGATTCCATGTTGTTGTTGTCAGTGGTTTTTTCCCATATAAATGTGTTGGAATAAAATACCGTATGAGAACGCCGATGTTGACGAGAAGAAGCTGTTTGGTGTTCAGAGAGCAGTGGTTTAGCACTCTTGGTGTTTGTAGATTTCAGGGTATGGAAAGACCCGACGGCGGTGAAAATGGAAAATTCGTGGCGTAAACTGATAGTTAGTAATAGTAAGGTGACCGACAAAAACTGTATGAAGACGATGACTGTGGCTAGAAAGGAATTTCATTAGTCCAGAAACTTACTAACTTCACGTCCCTGGAAGCGTTTGCCAACCAAAACCACCTGGAAAGCAAAGAAAGCATACACCCGACGGCAATAGTTTAAACACTTCTGAGAATGAACATTCCATCGGACAACACTGTACGGTGGGCTTCCTACACTACATCGACCACTACCATCAATAGAAACAAAATTTTAAAAACTTAATTCTTATCTCGAGCCTTCAATACTGCACTTCTTTGATCTAGATCTCTCAAAAGATCTTGAATCCTCAGGTTTCTTTCGCTTCTGGCTTTACTTCATCTTGCACGATCTTAATAAGACTATTTTGCAATATCATCAATAGAGACTATTACTTTCTAGGGCAACTTAAACTCTTACCTCGAGTCTGTAATACTGTAGTTCTTTGTTTCAGATCCCCCTAGGATCCTGAATATTTAAGTTCTTTCTTTGTTTTTGGCTTAAGTGCATCTTGTACGGTCTTAATGAGACCGCTCACTTCTGCAATTTCATCAATAAAAACATTATTTTTCTTACCTCGAGCCTGTAATATTCTAATCTTTTGTTTTTCTAAGGATCCTGAATCCTTGGTTTCTCTTTGGCTTTTGGTTTTATCTCATTCTGCACCGTCTTAATTAAACGATCCGCTTCTACAACTACATCAATAGAAGCACAATAAAAAGTTCGCATTTTTTAAATTTTGAAATTTTGACTTCAGATTTGGATTCTACATCAAAAACTAAAGTAAAAGTTGTGTCTTCGTTTTTTGATATCTCTTTGGGAACATGGTCAAAATGGCTGTCAAAATTTAAAAAATTTTCAAAAATTTTGTTTTTACTTTAAAATTGTATTCTACATCAAAAAATAAGAAATACGCATAGTTTTAGTTTTTTGATATCACCTCGGAAACATGGTCAAAATGGCCGCCGAAAAAACAAAACGGAGTTCGTTATGTTTATGCTTTGTATTCTCAGATGTTTTGTTTTCGATTTCTCTAAGCATCCTGAACTCTTAAGATTTTTGTTTCGCTTCTGGTTTTACTTCATGTTGTACTGTCTTAATTTATTAATTAGACAATCAACCTCTGCGTTCTCGTCAGTAGAAACATGATTTTCTGACAACTTTGATCACTTAATTGAAGGGGCACGTGGATGAAGGTATTACGTAACAAATTGTAAGTTCTGAGATAAGCAATGTTTTTTATAGATGATTGTGGGAATTTTTTATTTTCATTAACTCGCCAAAGTTATAGACTCATTAGTTGAAACCCTGTTAGATTGAGTGCATATAGTGGAAATTTGATTTTTGTTTTGCAAATTACTACAATGTTTTGACTTTGACAACACTTTTTTCACTACTGTATGATACTCAAAAATGTAATTGAAAAATGGAAGAAGGTGTAAAGTGTTTTAGGATTTTATTATATTATCAGAAATTAATATTATAAATAGATAACAAAAAACGTATTGTGCTTCTCTCGCTAGGATAACCATCTTCTCCTGTTTGCAAAAGCTCTTCATAAAACTAAAGAAATTTCTCCTTAACATAAGGCAGCTGGTCTTTCAGATTTTCTAGTTTTTTTTACAGATACAGTTCCAAATTTTCTGGTTATTCGCTAAAGACGTACTACGTTTTCGGCTACTGGTCGCCTTCTTTCATGTTTTAGTATGGAAACTTTTTTGCACTTTTATATAAGTATGATACAAATTCATCAACTCTATCTTACCTGATTTGTAAAAGCAACTTTCTTGTTTTGGACACTTAATCTTGTTTTGTAACAGATTAAGCTGACTTAATGGGTTTTGCAAATCTCGAGAGTGATTTCCCATATCAGTAACACGATCTATTTTCGGATTCCCTAATTATTATTGGTCAGATAGGTAAATACACTGTTTCATACTTTCTCGAAGCGCTTTTCGGAGTCTAGATGTGAGTGCTTTACTTTGGGGAATTTGTGCTCAGTAACAGAAAATATCCCTTTTAGAATCAAATATTGATAGCAGCAGATTATTTGGAAATTTTTATTCTGGCCCGCACAGGATTCAGCTCAAATAATTAACTTCAAGTCTACCCCTACTTACCATATCGTGTGTCCAGTTGAAGATAAATGCCTTATCTCCATCGTTTGACAATTAGTGAATGCTAAGATTATAAAAGCACAGTTGTCTAAGTAAAAAGCCTTGGATGTTGTTAGTTTGGGTAGAGGCAAAGTCCATAGTAATATGCAACATTCGGGATCATTCTTCACCTTCTCTAGGTTCATACGTTGAAGTTCAAATGCTGCCTTGGGGTCTTCCTTGCGTTCTGCATCAGCCCTATCAGAGTCAAAAGTGCTGTAGGTATCACTTCTTGGTGCTTCAAGTGCCAAACTGAAATGAGTGGAAAAATATTTGAGTAAGTACATTTCTTGATTTTATAATTTTGGAATTTTTTATCTTCTTGGTACATTTTTGATGTATCAAGTATTGGTATCAAATATGGGGATTATTATGCCTGGAATAATGAGACTCTTCTGATGGGAAAGAGCAAATGGCATCTTGTGTGTAGGTAACTATCTCTTCTGGAATTGTATGTGGATTATTAAAATGTTTTCCCCGCGAGTCAGGGGAAGGGGTTTCCCTCTTTTAACTGGTTCTGAATAAAATCTTACATACTCTCTACGATAATTGGGTATAGTTCTCTATCTATGCTACTAAACTTCCCCCACATTTCAATCTGAAACTTTCTTTACATCACTCGTAAGTTAGGAACTTTTGCTAGCACTTCTTTTCCCTCATATGAAACGTAAGCATTCACTTTCTCTAGCTGTAGCAGTCTTTTTGTTTTCTGCACTTTTGTTCATTCTTTGACCTTTATCTTGATGTCCTTTCTTTCAAAGCAAACACCTTTTTCTTCTTTCTTTTTGTAACTTCTATCACAACCATGTTTGAATTTTCGACAGTAATATGCTCAGCCCTCTCAATATTTTCCGACTGATATGATTATCAATGTTAGCACTATGGCTGGATAGTGACACTTTAGCAATTGATTTTTCACTGTTAGTTCTTGCATCTTGATGCATTTATCTTCTTTCTGCATCTTTTGTCGTATTCCACCGAAGTATTTGATTCTTCACTGGAACTTGGATTCGTATCTATTGGTCGGCATATTTTTTACCGAGCTTTCTGTTTAATTTATACTTAATATTCAGTGGAAGTCCAATTAATTATAAAGATTATTAGAGAAGTTTTGAGAACTTTTTATTTTAATAATTTCACATAACTAAATCTCTATTTATTTACATTACATTACAAAACAATAACAATTTGTACATCATATAGACAATCTATCTTTTCTACTATTCAAAATTATAATTTAGAATAGAAGCTGCATCTCTCCATAATATTATAACTGAAATCACATAAGGCCAAAAACTTAGCACTACTTTCTTTCTGGACAAATGTTTACAGAAACTTTGTTTATTCTTTGGATTGTAAACTCGGTCCATTATATTTGATCAATTCCTCGTATAATGGATTAAAACCGGGGAGTCAGCATTGCTTATGATCAAGCAATAATAATGAAGCAAACATGGAAAGACGGACAGTACCATTGATAGAAAATAGCTATATGCTTGCCTTCATCTCTGCATGTACTGTTAGTAGAATTACATTGATTGAGAAACACTAAATTTCATCATCTCTCCTCTCTAGTTTAAAATTGTTTATGTATTAATAATCTCTATCCTTGCTTAACATTTAAACATTCAGAATGAGTAATGATATCCAGGAACCCACCTAACTGTTTCGTAATAGCATTGTAGTTGATTTGCTACGCCACTGTATTATTTCCATTATGTTTTAAACTATTTTGTTTTATCAAGGTGAATCTGATTAAAGTTTTATTTACCTTGAAGGAATTGTTATTGAATAATTTAAAGACATGGATGAAAGTTGTCCTTAATGAACTACTTCTCAAGTATTTCCGAAGTAATATAGAGTTTCCAATTTATCTTTGCCAAACTAGTAAAACAATAAATTTCTAGGAAATTCTAAAAATCTCGTTGTCTAATCATCACTACATAGTATATCATATTTACTGCGATAATTTATCAAATACTCAAATCTAAACCGAGAAAAGGACAAAAGAAAACAAGTAAATGTTGTACCGGCACATGCTACGTTCGAGCAGCCTTTGATCTAGCCGGTCCGCTATTAGATATCCCCTCACCGCTCACCTCAATCTCAACAGATCACTAGAAATGGATAACGGTCGATAAAACGCATTCTTTCTTTGTTTTCTCTTTTCTTCTCCAAGTTGGCACGTCAAAAAGTTAAGTTATTATGTTTCGAGACTAAAAAGTTGAAACAGTAGGTAATTCTGAAGTACAATAACGAAAGATTTATGAAATATTTTATACCGTTATTAACACAATAAAATGTATAAAATAAGCTTTCCTATACTATAAGTTTATATACAACATAATAATAGCAGATGAATCTTGAAATAATACAATGGGTACGTTCTAAATTATTAGTATTTAGGAGTACTAAAATGTGGAATTTTTTCGCAGATTCGATGAGTAACTCGGAATAACTGTGTGTCATTGAAAGTTTCTGAAAGTATTTAAAGTTGCTAGAAAATTGGATTATATAATAGCATAACATATGTTTGTCGAGATCTAATATTGATTACAGTCAAATATGACCCAAATTATGAAATAGTATCTTGGTACTACATAATAGTAGAATAGCGGTTTTTTTTTCGAGTATATGCAAGTTGTGAAAATTAAAAAACCAAAATAAAACAGCTGACACCCACCTAACATAAGGAAAACAATAGAGTGGGTTTGGAATCTAAATAATATTTTATAGAATATAATTCGAATACAGCTGTGGTGGCGTAAAATAATAATTTCTAGACCTGCCGCGGATGGAGCGAACGAGTGACCGATCGCGGGAGGTGTGAGGGACCCTCTAATTCAAGGCCAACTGGTAATTGTTCGACATCAAACAACAAGCCGACACTTTGATCTTACCGCCACCGCACGCATTCAACAGTGGCCTTTATGCACGAGAGATATCAAATTAAAATTGTTGAGGAAAATTAAAACTCGCTTTTTACTCTTTAATATCTTATATGTAAGTGTTTAAAATTTAAAATTGTTTGTTTTGTTACAATTTGTTTTTGTTTCTTTGATCAGATTTTGTTTATTTTGGTATACTCTCTTAATAATATACAGATACGTATCAAATCAAGAATGTAGATAACCAGTTTTATTACTCGAAACCGATAGAATTGCTGAACTGTGGGCTACTACAATTAATAATACTTTTAACACCAAAGAAATAAATTGGTTTTCACAGTTAAAATTCTTGAAAATACTTTGAATAAAAAGTTTCTAATTACCTAGCGTAGTATGTCTTTAATTATTTTCATTGTGTAGTGTGTACTATTATAATAATTATAATATACACACCACGCTACAGAATGTAATTTTCGATGCACTACTTACTACATCTGACAAAGTGACAAATACAAATTTAATGACTCTCTGTGTCGTAAGCTTTGACAGTATATTAGATAAGGAAAAGATATAATAAATAAAAGCAAGTTATAAATTATAATTATTAGATTAGATTAGATTAGTTTGTATTAAAAACTTGGATCGTTCAAATGTAATAATCTAAAAATATCCTAATGAGATTATCCTTTCCTATAGTTCTTCAAGCATCTCAGCGTGCAAATGTCCATCACTTACTCAAAAGACAGATGTGGACTTAAACTGGGTCTCATAATAATAGTTCCAACGGACCATGCCTAAACCTAACTCAACATCAACACTGCGAACTTCCTTTCCTGATCCATTTGTTTGTTTCAGATACATCTTCAAGCCTGCTCTGGGCTTTACATCTAAGGCTTTTCTCACTAGTGTAATTCGCTAGCGACCAGTGACATGGTTCAGAGAAAAAAATATATCTTTAATGGTTGTCCTCACCCAATCCAACATTCTCTGATGAAAAATTAAATACCTCGAATTACGAATAACCCACTGCAACTCCAAAACACCGATTAGTGCCAACCATCAACCATCAAAGAGGAAACAATCACGATTACCTGCCGCAAAGCACAGATTTTGCGTTTCTTCCGTATATTACATATGAAAATAAAATCCAAAAGTGAGTTGTATCTCAATTTTTTTTCATTTTTCCAGCTTGTGACAAGAAAAGATTCTGCAGAATGACGAGCTTGATAGGTATGGACAAAATGGACAACTGCGTTGGTATTCTCTTGCTGCTTGCCTACTTTGTAAGAATAGCATAAACAGCTTTTGTTATTATCACGGTCAACGTTATTTGTGTGTTTTATCATTGCTATTGCGATTTTGACTACAGATTTCCAAAGGCTTGTGTTCATATAACATGTTTCTCTTGAAACCAAATAAGTTTTCATTTGTCTAAGTTTGTCAGAGAGCTAATACATCACCCTGCATATGTATCCTTTGCTTATCTGAGTCCCTAAATAATAATGACCTCTCAATAAGTCTTTGTGTCCACGTGTTGCGAAACGTCCCACTGTTGTTATCATTGGAGAAACTTTATAACTACAGATCTTGATCTATGAGATGTAAATAAAGACTTTGGATTCAAGAAATTCTCTTTTGACCAAAAGCAAGAGTTAGATCATCAAATAAATTTTAATATGTGACGTAGATAACCGCAACTTGCACTTACTCTAACTTGTTGTGATTCTCCCTTTTTTTTTGACATGAAACACATCTTTATAATTAATATTACATACGCCAATACACTACATATGTGAAAAAGTTTGGGGATTTAACGAAAAAATTTTTTCCAATCTTTTTGTTTTTTTTCTGCATTCATGATACACATTGGGTATAGTAAACAGCATAAGTTTTGGGTTTTATATGGTACTACTCGACTTAACAAAGACAATTTTGCCGAACAATAACAAAGTGTCAGTTTAACAGTAAAGCAATAAATAAATAACTTGGGCGAATGGATTACATCTGAGGGTCTATATTTATGGTGGATTAGTGGACACTTGACAAGACATTTTAACAATAGATGTTAATTCCGGTTATTGAGTTACGTACTACTTTATAATCTTAATAATGAGAAAATGTTTTTGAAAACAAAAAATTTAAAACGAAGTGCTTCTCAAATTAAATACACATTTTGATGATTCCTTTATAATTACCATCATCATTTGATATTATCTCTGTTGAAAACAAAATAAGTTTTTTATGACTTCGGTAGCTTGGAATTAACCAACTCTTAATTGCACTATTTTTTGCAGTAGGTACATGAATATTCATGAATAAAAAGGCACGACAGCGATGAAGTTTTCTGTAACCTAAATTGTCTTTTTTGTTCTCTAAATTGCATGTGGAGAAATGAAAAAGTTCTTCATTTTAATTACTGCCCGTATTGTAGCGCGCCTCACTCGAAATGTCATATTTTCATTGTTGCAAGAATCAAAACTTCTTATTTTAGGTTGTTAGCCACACCTTTGCGGCAGCATCTTGACCATAAGATCAAAGGATGCCGACCGGCAGCTGCAACGACGAGCTGGCACACCATGGAAGTGCAGTCAACCACTCTTATTGGCCCCTCCGGCTAACTGTATACCAATTTCAAGTTATCTGTTTTCTTATACCTTCGTGTTTAACTTATTAAGAAGTCTGATGTTTTAATTTTCATTTCCTATCTTTGTATGAGGAATTAGATCAAGTAAATATCACGCACATTTAATGTTTTTCGTAGAATGGTAGAAGAGTTTTTTCTCCGTTCTGATATAAAGGGTAACGACATTGTTATATTTTCACAGCAGAACAAGACCATTGGAAAGAAGATGAAGAAAGTTTTCGATGTGAATTTGCTGACTTTCTACAAATAACAATATAACCAAATTTTTGATAATAAACAAAAAATAAGAATAAACCTTCATTTTTCCCACCCTTGTGGATTCAAAGAAATAGTGTTCGAATGATAAGTTTTCTAACCGTCCAGAGGTCGATTATTTCAAATTCTCCACAGAATTTGTGTCGCTTTAAAAACTCATTTACTCTACTAATAAGAAATTTAGACGAGAACTGTGACTGATGATAAGGTAGTGGGGGATGAGTAACGTACATGGTGCATTCTAGATCTATTTTACATTATTTCTGAACGTTTACAGTGACATTTGCATAGTAAGAATTAAACGGTATTAATATTATTAAATTTGGTTTTTTCATTAATTTACAGACATGCGTGAAGTTTTTTCAGCTAATTTTTAATTGTCAGATCTATCATTCATGAAGAATCAACATCAAAACGAGTTTTCGGCTTATATATATCCTTTTATAGTCAAAAATGAACTGTCATTATATGAGATAATCATGTATACATAGAATTCTTTAATTTTACGCTCTAACATGATAATTACGAGAGATATATGTTGTACGACTATAAAATATTATATACGATGAATGTAGTGAAACACCTCATGGCGTAACTGACATGACAACGTCGCACTATTAACTTATTTTTTTTATTTTATTTCTTAAAACCAACAACAGTTCTTCCTTTACATGAGTCCATCTCTTTTTATATCCGGGGGTCTCACTAGCTAAGCTTTAACATCAACCGCCGACACCGCCAAAGGAAATCCAAGACTGAGATAGCTGGATTTTAAAAGAGATAGGCGGAGAATTTCATGACCGCTTGCTGTTCTTAGCGGGGTGGAGGAGGACATAAGACCGGCCGACAGATAACTTGGGCCAGCGACGTGCGGGGTGCTGACGCTATTTAGTAGATGATAATAGAGAAGCGTGCGAGCTTTTAGGTCTAGTATCCAGTGTTTGTGTTTATTTTCTACCCCTACTCTACACGAATCTCATAAACTAATACCCAAAAGATAAACCAAACTGTTTTCTTGAAAGACAAATCGACTAGAAATAACAATCTTAACTTGTATCTTCTGAAAAATTAGTTTTCTCTTTCAAAAGCTTTAAAAGCTTCCGAGAATCTGCTAATAATTGTGAAATATAGCTTTAAAAGACCTTTATTACTTAATGTTAGTTTCAAAGCTAAATTTTTCTGATTGATGCATTCGTTGAAAACACCAAAAGAATGTTTCGTTTGAAAAACTTTTGGACTTCCCTTCATAATCATTAGTACTGGAGAATGCTATTGTACCAATGCAAAAATATCTCACTTGCATTTTGATATTATAAGTGAAATTGTCGATTGACGTTTTACTAAAACAGTTTTAGAAAACTTTTAAAATACCGCAATACCGTTACTTTTACTTATCTATAGGGTCAGAGTGGAATTTTATATATAATTTTATTGAACATGGTACCTATCTGATGATAGGATAGATAGGATACAAAATCACATTTATACATGCAAGAAAAATATATTTAATAAAAATGATGTCATATTACATGAGGAGGCTTTTCTAGAGTTTGTACTTCAAAATAAGACAACATTCAAAACTTGGACAAGTGTGTGAAATCTAAAACTTACCCACAACTGTATTTTAATGATATTGTATATCGACTACATCTGCTCATATTTCGATGAAAACATGAAAGAGCTTTTGTCCAGTGCCTCCAATAAGTTGTCACGAAACGAGAGTACGTGAGTTTTATAGCGAAGAGAATAAATTTGAGTTTTATTTACTTAATGAATTAATTATTATGTAGATATAAAATTATATAATAATGCAATTATTCTAAGATGATATTCGATAAAGTTTATACGAATTTTTTTTACATATAATCTGCACATATTATATTCGGTTGGAGACCTTGGGCATGGATAACGACTGCAATAAGTAAAAAGAGAACTAAAGACAATTCAAATGCAATCTTTTGGATGAAAGATTTGAAACTAATAATAATAAATAGTATTTACTTTCAAAAATTATTGTAATCCAAAATTAACCAACAAATATACAGTTTCCACTTTCGTTATCTCATTACATTAAGAAAATTGTCAGTCAGGACACAATAAACCATTATTTTAAAATGTGAGAACCCCGAATCAACATAAAACCACACCGCACCGCCCATTTTGTATTAATTAAAATAAATATTAATAAAGTAACTATGTAATTTATAAGTTGCTAGACGAAATGTGTTATTGGACAAATTAACATTAGATAAAGTATCAAAGCAAAATCAGGACAGAGTTAGGTTAAACCGACATCTTAATAGTATTAAAAGATTACAATGACTACAGAACAGCTTTGCTTCTGCAGAAAATCTTACTATCAATACTTACTCTTCTCTGAGCTTTAATAAGGCAAAAACCGTTTCAAGTAAGCGGTAAAATCGCATTTCTGTTGATATGTCTACCATTTTTGGTATATGTAAATTAATCGTTTAGCTCTTTTCTCAGATATTTGAAATACCAACTAGAAAAGTTTCTTTTGCTTTTACTACATATTGCTCAAACGGAAATCCATAGAGGTTAAAGTATCAGAATTCCAGTTAGTAGGTACCACTGAACCTAACTTTATTTTAGTAAGATTCGGTTCACATCTTGTGTAAATTCTGGAGATTTGTTGCCCTTCAGAAATGGTTTTAAAAAATTTTTTACTATTTCACTTTTACAAAGGCGAACTGTACTTAAAAACCATGATTGAAGTTGTAATTGGATGATTCTATTATATGGAGTGATCGAGAAACAAATGAAACGAAATGAAACAACAACAAACAGCAAGTCAGTTTGTTTTTCATTATTTGGTGAACAGTTCCCTATTGCATACATAAATGGTAATCTCGGTTTTGTATAATTGCATAAAAGGGCTTTGTTAAATCTGACTATTGAATGCGCATGCTATTGTTTTTAGGCTCACAATTAGTTTTAAATTGGAGCTTTATTGCCAGGGACAATAGTTTTATCTGTCGAAATAAATTTTTAGTCAATCCTAATATTATTTATCCTAGAGTTACTGAATACTATTATAGTTTATGTCTAGTGCTCACGTACCATATTGTAGTGCTTATTTTACTCTATAATTAGCACTACCACAACCGCACTAGTAGTGTTAAAAATCATTACTTAAGTAGACAGAGTTTTTACTGTGTGATGTCTTAATCGAGGAAGGTATAGAATCAGAGTGGATATTTAAACAGTAATTTTCATCGGTAATTTCTATTTTTATTTCTAAGTTGCTTGAAAATTTATTTTTTTCTTTTTAGAAAATTTGCTCTCTGTTTTCTTCAATAACATATTATGAATTCAAGTTTGCTTCCCTGACATCTTAACATGATGAGAATGACGAACGGTTATTGATGATGTGAGGTTTAAAATAAATAGACCAATTGCTTAGTAAATTGCGAATATTATCATCAATAATTGAACTGAGTTTAGCCTAACTGTTGAATTTTAAATTGCATATTGAGAAATTGCCAGTCATTTTATAATTGTAAATTACACGTGTTTAAGACTTTAATTAAGCTCTACTTCTTTGATTCGTTTGAAGCTAGAATATGGTCGTATTGTATGGAATCCTACCTGCCTTAATAAAGATCAACGTTTTAGAAACAATTCAAACCAGTTTTCTAGATTTTAATATTTAATAAATCTTGCCTATTCAAATTACATTAGTCATCATATTTTTTTCCCGCACAATTCTAATAACTAAGGTAAACAGATTTAGTGAAAACATTCTCTAAAATAATGTTAATAATGTTGGCTTAGCTCGTATTTCCAATGAGATTCAAAAAGAGTGTGTCCTAACTAAAAATAGTAGGTACATTCCTGACTGAGCCGATTCTAGGTTTAATAACTTTGTCTTCTAAAATTCTAGGAAGCCAAATGCCATGTAGATAAGCATGCAGCAAATTACGAAAAATTTTCCTCTTCATAATAAATTAGAGCTAGTGAAAAACTTTCTAAAATCCAAACCTGTACGCAAAGAGTTTATGTAAGTACCTGCGGTAAAAATTCCCTAATTTAGCGAAAGCAAACGAACAAATATGTTTGCATAGATTCTCAAACTCTTCGATTATTAAACAACAATGCTTTTATAGTCAAATTAGATAAAAATGAAATGCCAGATACATTTCGAGAAATCTGCTAATTAAGAAAAATCAAGAGACAACCTCCTAAAGCGTTTAAGACTGCAAACATCAATATTCCGCATTTACAATTTGTTTTTCTCCCAGAAGGTTTGGGAAATGTTAGCGAAAAAACTGGGAAATACATTCCATCAAGGTATCTTGAGAATGGAAAATCGCTACCAAGGCAAATGGAATCCTATTACGCTGATCAATTGGCGTGGAACATTAAATAGACATATGGAAGACATTAATTATAAACGGGAATTCATATCTCAAATGTGTCTTCATTAATAACTGTAGAAGATATGAATAAAACCTGTCGGAAATCGACATTTTCTGATCCAAAAATAATTCTAGCCAACCTGGCGCTAATTATATGATAGAAATAATTCTTTTATAGGTGTGCATCGGAATTAGTCAAAATTATTTGACGGGGGAAAAAGAGGCTAAAACTTGTCGATTAGTGTTATACAACATTCAGGACAGTAACATTGTAGAATCTTATCAATTTGTCACTATTTTGACATTCTTTTGTATCTGAGATTGCCATATGATTTTATAGTTGACACCCAAAATGAGAAAAAAACTATCTTGTTTATATGCTTAAATAAATAAATAGTAAACCAAAAAATTAAAGCTCAATATAAGCAAACCTCGCTCTATACAAGAGAAACCATCATAAGCATAGATAACAGGTTGCTCATAGCTTTGGACAGTCCTGTACGTTCTCTAAAGCAAAAGTATTTGAGAATTGTCGTAACATTCCAGATCGTGTAGTAGAAAAGAAGATAGTACAAGTAATGTAAATAGGTGACAGCGACAACAGCGATTACAATTATGATTTTACTTATAAGGAATTCATGATAGACAATGCCTTTATATAGTACTACTTAATATTTTTTTTAAATGGCGAGTTTAGAGTTGAATTAAATGAATTAAAGTTTGGAATTGTTGTACTTAGAAGCTTCACAATTATTTTAAACAAAAGCAAGTACAGTAAAAGAATTATATTACTTAAAGTAAGATTTAAGACTTACAAGTAGACCTCAACGGTAAACTTCCTTTTGAATTTCCTTATTCTAACTTCTTAGAGATTTGGTTCATTCTTGTAGGCAGTGGCGGTCCTTTATAAGGAGCCAAGGAGCCATGGCACCACCACAAAGACATTTCATTTTCCAATTTGAAAAAAATAATTTATACTCTTAAAATTTTCTACTTTAAAGTCTGACCTTTACCAAAGATTAAAAAATTAAAAATTGCTATTTTATAAATATATATATATATTAGTGAACAAGTGAACACCGCGCGTACAAAATGATAAAAATAAAAGCTTGGATCCAGTCAAAGCGCGGCTCCAACGCTTTTAAGCGGCTATAGACTTTAACGGGGGGCTGGCGGGTGAGGGAGGGTGTTCGGAGTTAGCGAACTACTTGAGCCAAGCTAAAAGTGGCTCCTGCTCCTGCAGTCCAGTCACAATCGACACGTAGTAAGGGTGTGTCGTGTTGCGCTACGCTCGGCTTGAAACTTGACGTGAAGTGTAAAAGTGAAATTGTTCAAAAGAGATTACCAGGTTCGTCGCAAACTAGATGGAATTTTCATTCACGGGGAGTTAACACTGTTTATGAATACAGAAAAGAACTGATAAGCGTCATGGAAACGTTGGATTGGAAACAAGGATTTTGTTTTGGTTGATAATTTTTCATAAAATAATGCCTCACGTTGAAATAATTTTTAAACAATTACAAAAAACAAATACCGACCCAGTCAAGATTAGACAGGATATACAGAAATTTGAAAATGAAATACAAAAAATACGCAATCAAATGGATTACATTATTGCAAATATTGACAATGCAACTTTTAGAAGATGACACACCTCCTCAAAAAAGGCCACGCATGCAGCATCTAAATAAGAAAACAGAAAAAAGTTTGTGACTCTATTATTCAGCAAATAAGAACAAGATTTACTTTCACTGGACATCTAGTAGATACAAATTTATTTGAGGTGAAAAAATTTCCCGAATATCGCCAGGAATTTCCAGAAAAGTATCTTCCTGAAGTGGTTAGTGTTTATCCTTTTTTAGAAAAACGTAGATTGAAGACTGACTGCAGGTACTTTATGAACGAGAAGAGTTGAGAAACGTTTCTGGGACTGTCAATCTTTTATCGTTAATTTCACAAGAAGGAATGCGTGGTACTTTTCAAGAAACTTTAAATCTTTTGGAAGTATTAGTGACAACGCCCATGTCTGCATCCGAAGCCGAGCGTTGGTTCTCTATGCTGAAAACGATCAAGACTGTTCTAAGAAACTTCATGAAGGAAGAAAGGCTCAGTGCAGTGAGAATGCTATCAGCTGAAAAAGCTTTTTTAATAACATGGAAAATTTTAATAAGGGACTGATTGACGTATTTGCTAATAAAAAAGAACGGAGAATGAATTTCACATACCATACAATTTAAACATTTGTGTTGTTAACATTGACTGATTTAAATGTAACTTTAGTAGTTAGTCTTTAGTGAATTGGAAAGGTAACATACAAAATTACAAACCCTTCCTTTTTCTTAAGTTCGTACTTTTTAAAATTTAAATTTTCATAATTTCTAAAGTGAGAAAGATTTGCAATGTTGTACTTTAAAATTCTTATACCCCCCCCCCACACATTGAACCGCAAAGCCGTGGCTCTACCACCGCACAATGCAAAAAACACCTATTGACTAAAGCATTTCGTCAATAGTGTACCGCTCCTCAAGAGTGGTCAGTTTGCTTAAGATTTCTTCCCACTCCATGAGTAATTGAGTACCTTTTCTCTTCTTATGTAGCTCTCTCTTGCAGCACAATTTAAATTAAAGATGTTTTAGTAGTGTAACATTCGGATGAGATAATCTAATTGATCCATTTTTGAGCCACATGGGCAACTGAACCTTATTGGAAGAGCCTTTTTACTTATCAAGATTTTCTTGATATCACGAAAACAGAAGATCTTCAAGAATAGCGGCACATAGTGGTTCATATTCAAAATCGACTTTGACAAAAATGAAATCAAGTGCTAGAAGATATCAAATGTGCTTTCCATATTCAGCACTAACAACCTTAGCGACTTCAGAAAGTTTTGTAATTGTACTTTCTTGCTAACCTTAAATGCCTAATGAATGATGTTTGTTGCTGTACTAATCTACTGATAGATGCTACAGACAATTAAAGTTTGAAATTTTTAGTAATTTTGGGACCTTTACGTGTTTTGTATAAAATATATAATGTTTGGTATCATCTTTACTGATTTTTCACGTTACTTTAAAATCCAATACCAAATTTTACACATAACCTCGTTTGTATAAGTCTCTCTATGAAAAAGTTGGAAATGAGAAACGAAAAAGAATTTTCCAGATATCCTTATTCAAAAACTTTAAAATATCAAGTCTAAATATGCCAAACATTACATTAAAAAAGTGTACAGAACGCTTTGTATGGTTAGAAGTCATAACATAAAGATGATCGCTCTGTTCCATTTTTGTTATAACACTTATTCTAATAACAAAAATCCTGCGACACATCTAAGAAACATCTTGTATATATTTTAACTATAATGTTTCAGAATTCAGTTCATTTAGATATATTCTCAAAATAACACTAATAAATTATGGTACTTAATCATTTTGTAATTTTATCAAGCTATGTAGATATTTTGTGTCCCGGAATAACAACAGTTTCGTAGCAATATTATACCAGGGAGAGTGATATATATATATAACGCTTCAGCTAGCAACTGTGATAATCTCCTGCAATTCTTCGAAGATTCTCACCTTATTATCACTCGCAGTGGCGGATATAAGTGCATTGAAGCTTCTCCCGCAAGATCTCCGTCTTCTAACTGAACGATTTAAAAGTGGCAATACTTGAAGTTTGGAGCTACTTAAGGTTGAGTTCTCTCCCCACCGCGAGGATAATATTTTGTTAATAATGCAATGCTCAGATATGCAAGTCCATTTGTAGATAAACATAATGTACCGTGCGATCAAATAAAAAAAAAACCCTTAAATTGGTTAAATTGTAAACAAAGTTATATATTTATAATTATAGATACAATAAATAAAAAAGTCAAAATAATTTTCATTTAAATATTTAAATTGTTCACGGGGCCCTAAGCACGTGCTCTGTTTGAGCATTACCCATAGGCATAGGTAAAGATGGCACTGTATAAAATAAAATACTACTAAGAAAGTGTGTTTAGTTACTTTCCCTAGCGCTGTTCACTTCGGTCTTCACTATCAGTTTTCTTAATGATTGATTCCAAGCTCGATTTGCTGCTAAACGAATAACATATATTAACAGAGTGGGGAGCTAATTATGAACAATCCAGTAAAGCACTAAATTCTTGATACCGTCAACAATTGCTAGTGTACCCCTTAACAGATTCACAGATATGTAGAAATATACAGAGTGTTTCATTTGCAATTAAAAAGTTGACGCCATTTCCAATAAAAACTGGAAGTCCAATTGTTAAGCAGATAACAGAATTCAGTAGTTATATTATTAAGTGTCGTTCAAACCCCAAAACCTTATCGCTAATAATAATTGAGATATGAGATACCACATAAATATAGTTAGACACACAATACTTGAAGAATGCCGTAGGCAATACAATTAGCTTTAAAAGGATTACTAGCTAATTTATAATCTTGACAGGCACATCTGTCTAAAGTTGAAGTGTTAAACAGGATACCTACAGAAGATATTTAACCGCTATAACCTACCTTGCTTAAACTCCACTAGCCATAAAATACTTACACATCCTCTTAAAAATAATTGCATTCGCCAAATATGTATATCCTACTATACATCGACAATGGGACACGCTGTATATTCTTACCGTAAAGTAACGCTCTCGCTTTCACCTGTAGATACATAGGTAACTTGAGATACTGGCTTTAATTACGAAATATGCTTTTATATCGTTATACTCTTGATTTGATTTGATTTATGGTTGTGTTGGTAAAGCAAAAATTTCAAGGATTAATTATTATTAAATGTTATATTAATAACTTAGAAAAAAATGAGATAAATTATTTCTCAAGATCTCATGCTACAATTAATTCATTCCTGGATATTCGGAGTGCGGAAATTTCAAAGAGGACAGAAAACAGAAAAAATCACACTGGCCGGACGTGAATTCAAGCCTGGAATCGAATGTACGGGACTATAACAGCTTAAGTAGTCGATGCCCAAATTGTATAATACAATACAATACAATGGATAAACTTGGACAACATATCGTTATTAGCTCTTTAACATAGTAAACACCAGATAAAAATATTGAATTTGTGGATGCCTCCGAATTTTATGACATAATTCATAAAAAGGAATGACAACATTCGCTTGGTTAAACGGCCAAAAAAATATTCTTGCGGGTCGCCCGGAACACTTAAGTCCGTCACTGGATTCAATATGTTTATTTTAGATTAAAATTACGTAAAAACAAATAAACAATATAAAGTTGTTGATAAAAATTAAAAGCCCATTATTTTATGATTATGAGATGACATCGTGTATTACACCATTGGGCACGTATTAATGATTTAATATCGATGTCTCTAGAACTGGAAGTCAACATAAGCACGCCCACTAGACAGTGATTAAGCCGAAACATAAAATTCGACAAAGGCAAAACTAGACTAAACATTGATATAGCTTTCGTTTCAGGAAACATTATAATAAAACAAATGCAAGAGAGAAAAACGTTTTCATTTGTATTGCCATTGAAAGAAAACTTCTTGTATTTTTTAGTGTAGTATCAGAAATACTCTAGCCTTGTATGTTTCAAGGCGGGAAAAAGTCAACGTGGAAAATTAATGTTTTTCTTGAGAAAATTGATGGGTTTCCAGGAAAAAAAATTTTCAAATCGACTGGTTTTCCCTACCCGCGCCCATCTCAAATAGAGCAAGGCTGTTGCACCTGGTCCCTCGGTTCGGCGATGTAGTGTGTACCACCACGTTGAACGTCGACCAGTTCGTCTGGTTGCGCGATGGAATATAGTTGGTTGTAGTGAAATTCTGAACGGAGCACGAAGTACGTATTATGTTATGCTTATGAGCACGAACTTCGTTCATTTGACGTCCATAAGTGCCTTCGTGTTCAATTAATAGTGTAAAATAAACTCCAAGAAAATTCTTTAAACCTGTTTCTATTAATTGTTTTTAAGAAAAACAGAAGAATTTAAATTTCTACAATAATAAGTGCCTCATACATACAAGAAGCAGGATTAAGTGTAATTCATTATTAAAAAAGAAATACCTGTGAAGTAAGTTGGTGAAAGTTTTGTGTCGTGTTGTTTTTTTGTAACGGGGATGTTTAATAATTACACATATTTAGGATATTGTTATCACGTGTGATGAACTCCTGGAGCTCCAACTGCAACACAGCTCATATGGCGAATAATTTGATGAGATGGTGGAGAACAAAGTTTCTCAATAGTTACAAACCATTTACAGGTAATGAATTTTTTACTTGAACGAGAATTTAAACATTGATTGCGAGAGTTAATACACTCGAGTTGTTTATATTTTATATGGGTCTTGCAGAATTTTTGTTTTTTAGTTTGAATTCGATTGTTTTCAACTTTTGTAACATATTTCTCGTCTTTGCTCCAAATAAGATGTTTAATCGACCTTATTAGATAACGATCACTTGGCTACGCCACTGTTTAGTAAACCAAGTTTCTGTTATTCTAATAAGATAATGTTGAGTCATAATTCGGGAATTCTTTAATCCTATAATAAATAAACAAATTTGAATAGTTAAGTATCTTTTCTTTTTTCTACTTTTTTTACTAGTAGTAGCACGGTTGCTCTATAAAACTTTTTATGGTTCCTTGTCGAGGTGAAAGTGTGTCGTTATAAAAGGTAAGAAAAACAGGATATGTTTACTCTTAATTAAGAAGAATTTAGCTACTGTATTACGAGCCACTTTTTTCGTGTTGGAGGAGAAATAGTTGTTTTTATTTACATATACATGAGCTCGTTGATTTTATTAGTTCGCATTTTTGTGAGGTTTGATTTTGTTTTTTGATAGAGACGAGATTACTCTAACACTGTAAGTGTTAATCAAAAAATTATTTTAAGATAAATAACTTAAAACAGTTGTTTTCCTTAATATTAAAGTATATTTTAGACAGTCATTAATGAGTCTTAGATCTCTTTTTGCCAAAAATAAAATTCCGATAAACGCCGCTCTATTAGATGTTATCGTGAGAAGTTAAATATAGAAACAAACTTTTTCATTTTCTCAGAAGTATTCGGAACATGCAAAAGCCCTAGAAATAGAATCAAAGCTATTGGGTCGTTTTGGGCGGAATGTTTGTTTCAGTCTTTGTAGCTTCCATTTCTCTCTTGTTTTTCGACATTGAATTGAGCTGTAAATACTGACCAACTTTCCCCATTCTCTTCTCCTACGTATTTAAATAGCCAAGGTAATTATGGTTACGTCCAATATATAATCGTATTGTTTATCTATACTAGCAATCAATCATGCCCATATTGACGACACAAGACTATTTATTTAGAATTTATTTGACAAAAAGTGTTGACTCATTTTTATAAGAACATCTGAATTTTCCATTCATTACTTTTACTAGGTTTTATTTATCAAAATCGAAACTTGACGCTAAAGCTGTTAACGTAATCAATTTTATGTAAACTGAAACCAGATTTGAATTCGATTATCATTTTCCATAATGTATCTTGCATAGATAGATATAGCTTCAAATTATTATTGTACTTTATCGATTCCTTGTTATTAGTTTTCTAGAAAAAACTCTTTATTATTCTAAACGCTTTAAACTAGTTCAATACCTCCACTTTCAATAGGGGTTGATCAACAAATTTTGACAGCGAAGATAACACTTATTTGAGGAGAAAAGGGTTTACGTACATATTATACATAGTATTTTACGTATAGGAAGGTTCAAAGTAATGGCTTTTGCGTTTTGATCAATGCTGAATGTTTTGGAAGATTGAACCAAATCAAATTACTGGGGGGAAATCTTGTTGGTCAAAACCATTTTAAAGTTAGTTTGACCAAAACGAGTTATTTATGAAGAAGGTGAAAAATTGGACACTTGCATTGTCTAAAATAGTGCCCAATGAAAATTAAAATTGTTTTTTAAATCAAAACGTTAACAAGCTATCTTCCACAATCTTGGGCTAAAAATTGAAGACGAAAATAATGATTTGACAGTGCTATAGCCATGAATGTGGGTCAACTTCAAATAGAATTTTTAAGGTATATATCAACAAGAAGTGGGTAAGATATTTACAAGTAGAAAAGTTAGCCAAAATTTATGGTTTGCATCATCATGATGTTAATAGTTCTTTCAAATCATAAAGTTGGCTTTTTGGTTACTAATTCAACAGTGAAAATCACTCTCAAATGAAGAGCTGAGTAGGACCTTGTGTAGAAAGCAACAACGGACACAAGTCCAAATTGACTTCAAGACATCGAGAAAATCTAATATTCCTACCATAAAGACGTAATTGAGATCCATTTCACGACAACACGAAATAAGTTCTTCAGAGCTATTATATACATAAATTGTATCAGTTTAATATTTTTTTCTGCCTTTTCTTAACTTTCCAAAAGTTAATCGCCTACCATATCACTTGAACGACTTGCTATAATAAAAGTAATAAACAAAATCGAAAATCGTTAGAAACTTTATTAGAATGTAACATTCATCTTACATTATCAGGGTTTAAGTGTGCTACCGTCAAAAAAGAAGTTGACACACAGCTGAATTTCATAGTAAAGTTCGTAATTTCGTTTGTTCTAACCTCATTGTAAATATGAACATTTTAACAAGAACAAACGACGTTTTTCTAAGAAGAAAAATAATAATACTGCAGGACAATCGTGTGGTCGGTTGTTGGTAAGTGACGACACCACGGTGGGACGCAGATCAAAAGCTTTATTATTCATATTATTGTATTATTTTAGAGCAGGAAAAATATTTTCTAGAGTAGGCATTGTCTAATTGAAATAGTTGTTTGGATCTGATATCTCTTGGAGAGTTTATATGTAATAAGTCGATAAATATAAAAATTATGAAATTTTTTGTATTACTCAATAATTTAAGACTTACATATTACGTCATCAATGTTAATTGAGAGAAGAAAATACAAAAACTACCAAAAACTAATATATGTAGATCACAAGATTTGCTTTGATAAAAAATAAGGAAAAAACAAAAATGAATTGTTTTTAGACCACTGTTTTTCCAATGTTTTTTTAAATGTTGCATTTTGTAATGCATTTTACAAAGCACTTAATCATATATGTACGTCAAAATAAAGCAAACTAAAAATAAATACGTTTGTAAGCATCATCATATTTATGAGATGCATCGATGCGAAACATGATCGACGGATCTAGTTAACATTGCTAAGTGATCTTTCACAACAATATTTGCGATTTTAAAACTCCAATAAAAATATGTTACATGATAAAACTTTCTAATAATTTTAGTTTTTTCCCATTATAATTATCTCAAATCTGTTTCTGCGGTTTAGTTCTAGTATTTTTTCTCTTTGATTGTGAAATGCTAAAGTAGAGAAAGCCGCGAGCAAAAAATTTCTTTATTTGTGTCAGTCTTAACATAAAGCCCAATCATAAAATGAGATTCATGAACCAACCACATTATGGTACCGCAGGATTAAGTTCAGGTGTATTTTTTGTAGTACATAGTAAATATAAGTCACGCACATGTGGCTAGGATTTCTTCGTCTAAAGTGAAGTGAATGTTGAAAATTAATGGTCCGAAGTCATCACCGAAGCGAAACTGATGTGGCAACGTTGTCTGTCGGCTTCTCTTGTATCTGAGGTCACAAGGCTTGTCATCTTAAGCCGACACAACACGCACGGTCCTCAACCTCTCTTTGTTCCGAGAACGGTTCACATTTGTTTGGCAATATTGTCCTACGCATTTTTGCAATTCATTGTTAATTTATCTTTCCTATTACGGAATTTGATGAAATTGTTAAGTTGAAAGTCATTTCTTAACTATGTCACATGAGTGTAAAGTAGAAGGACGGTTCTGTTTGAAGTTTCCGAAGTGATTAATATTAGATACCTATTGCTGTTAAGAGTAGAAAACGGTTAAATGAGGGGAGGCAATATGAATAAATATGATTACTGTGTGTAATATATCAATACAATCAGTGGCGTGCACATTTTGAGAAATTTCTTTTATAGAAAGAGCCGCACATACTAAACGTAAAAAATAAATTTCATTGAGTTCACTTCACACTTGATTATCTCTGTCGAGATTAGCAGGAGTACCGTACCTCAGGCAATTTAATACAGCATAAGAACCCGCACTTCGTTCCGCTTCATGTGGAGTCTTACTGTTACAACTTGAAATTAAACTCATTACACGTCGCTTTATCTTTTTGTAGCTTTTCCTCGAGGTTTTTCTGTTGCTTTACAATTATAGTTTACCAGGAAGGTATTTTGAAGTTTGTCGGTATAATTATATATTTAAACATAGAATTCCGTGCATCGAAAGACAGCAACTTTTAATAAACATTTCCGCACTATTTTTGTGCTTTTTTACGAGTGTTCGTATAAGGAAAGCAATTTATTCTAAAAAAAGTGTACTAGGGTATATTTTTAAACCTTGCTTGAATTAGTGGCGGCTGCTGCAAAAGAAGCGCTGTGGTAGTGCCCCCTTAGGAATAGTGAATCTATTTATTATTGTAATTTTTATCAAAAAGGATTTATTTCTGTTCTTAAAATGTAGAATTTTTAAAACTATAGCAGTACTATCAATACAAAAGTAAAACATGATTTACAATTTTCTGTCTTGCTTTAGCTTTCGAGATGCATAACTTAATTTTGATATTCTATTAGAAATTGTGCTACCATTGAAATTAAAAAAATTAAATGAGTTTTTCTAGAAAACAAAAACTTTTTAAGAACGTTTAATATTCAGGAATCTGAAGCTGAATAAATGATATTAAAAGCTATTAAACAGGTAGGTATGATGTTATTTTTCTAACTTAACTCGTTATTATTGAATAGTATTTACATATGTTGCCCTCCTGCAATAAAATGTCACCAGCCGTTACTTAGATTATTTGTTTTTTAAAGTGGGATTACATAATTTCTGTTCTAGATTTGTGAATTAAAATGCGCAACATTTTACTTTTGCCTATCTCGCAAACAACTTGCTTCTTGTGTTTTGTTTTTTTTTTTTTTAAACTAATGATAGTTAAACATTGAACCATTCAACTAACCTGTGTGTTACAAGGTACAAGTAACGCGGAAATAATTGCGAGCTAATATAAAACTCCAGACATACAGCATGCAAGAATAAGTTGTGCCATATGGACGTCAAGGCGATTCACATCAAAGGATACCGCACTCGTCGAGGCCGCGAAGCAGTTATGAAATACATTGGACAGAAGTAAATTCGACACATTTTTAGCAACTGTACGCTTTAATCAATCATTTATTTTTTATCGCTACTTGACATCTATGAAAACTGTAAAAACGCTCGTCAGCTATAATTACGCCCACACTCCTAATTTCTAAATTTTAACAAAAATGATATTTGTTACTAAAAGATATCAAAGATAACTTACTAATTATAATTCTCTGGATTTAACATTGTGCCATTATTATTATTATAATACGTAAAATATCATTTGTACATTAAATTATTGCATGATATTCTAAACATCAAGGCTGGTTTACTTTGATCTCTTATGAATTCGTAAATCGCGTGTTCATTTATAACTCTCATTAAAGGGGGTAAATGTTTAGAAGGACAAAAACGAAAATTTCCTGACTGTGTTTATGTTATAAAATATCGTTAACAAGGTTGTAACATATTTTGTGCACGACAGAATGTCCAGATATATTATTATGTAGGTTTTAATTTTAGATTTTTGTCACGATTAATAATTTCCATGTACAGCGTGTTCTAGGTTTTATAATGTGGTTCTTAACCCTTAGACTTTCGTGAATTCTTATTCAAATACATTCAAAACTAAAAACTAGAATTAATAAACTATGATGGGTTTACCTTTTTAGGTTTACCAAAATGTTGAGAAAACTTGGTTTGGCAGACTTGAAATTAAAAAAAGAAATCGTTAATCTTCAACATAAAATAGAACATTAATCATTACTCTAACTTTATCTTTGATACTTGAAAACTTAATTTAGTTCTGTTACAACACAGCCGACCGAGAATGGTTGTTCCAAAGGAACTTGAAATTCATCAGCAAAAGCTTTGAATGTATTCTTCTTCAATATGTAACAATGGCTTAACAGAAATGATTAAAGAAGTTTTGAATTTAGACTCTTAATTAACAAGATACAGCATTTCGTTCAGGAGCAGTCCCGATCTTTGTAATATTTTTTTTACAGTAATACCCCGACTTACACGATAGATGGGACCGAGCGATAACCGTATAAGTTAATTCGCGTAAATCGGGGTACAATTTTGCTTATAAATACATACAAATTATGTTTAATTGGGACCGGAGACTAAAGAATAATTTAGAAGAAAAAGTGTAATAAAATCTTAGATAATACAATAAATTATATTATTATGAACTGCAAAAACGTAAACCGAAGTTATTTTGACGTAGAAGGCTTCATAAAATCTAACAAAGTCGTCTGACGGATCAAAGATCTCACGCAAAATTTCCTCGTTGGAGTCTCCAAAATTTGTAACCCTTTTTCAATTGAACGGAGGCCTTCTGTCAACAAAAGACGAATCGACGAGAAGATTTAAAAATCGCGTAAGTGTGGGTATTACTGCACAGTAATGAGAACAAGACGAAGGAGTTTCGTAAGGCCTTCAGGCATTCATGTGTCCTATCTGTGTTAAATTGTACATTTCTCAACTAGTCAAGACAATAATAAAAAATTGATAACTTTTATCGACGGACTTTCGACAAAAAACTTGACTTGGCTAAAAGAGTGTATAATTGTGGCTTATAATATCATGGAAAGCCTTGGATCTTCATTTTTCAATATTTCAAACTTTTGATAATAAGCCTCTTGAATTTTTACTGAAAAATCTTTCATGGTAGATTCCTTATTTCAGTAAGTTCCAGTGCCTCCCATAAAAACAAAATAAACAAATAAAAGGTATTGTTCTCTTTAAACCTTGATCTATCTTTCTTGCCCCCATCATTAAAGTCCTAAATTGTCATTTATTATGTGCAAATTGCTCTTGAAATCTGGCGACACAATTTAAAGAAACGCACTTTTGAAGGGGTGTTTTTCTATGGAAGGGGTGCAATATCAACGTTAATTCTGTTTGTGCTAGTACATATCACAAAACACTTCATGCTGAAAAAGAAAGAAGCTCTAATCTTGCTTCCTTTACTTTTTATACAGTTGCAAAGTGTCACAATTTTCAGATTTGACCTAACTTTAAGGCTTAATATCTCTGGTGGGGGACCAAATAAAAATTTGATTTTTTTTTTGATATGCACTTCTACGGTAGTAGATTGCAGTAGAAATCCCAACTTTGATATTTGCGTATTGTGGGAAATATCTAATTTTTAAAATATTACTCAAAATGTTCGCGTCGTGTTGAGAAACAATAGGTTTTTGTGCTTTTTTCACGTCATAAAAAAATATTTGTTCATCCGGAATGCAAAATTGATAGATCCAAGTTTCGCTCTCTGCGGCCTAAATGGTATATATTGGTTGATGCATCTGGAACACATTCTCTATGTGTATTTACCATCAGAATGTAAAACTTATAATAGATGGGGCAAAACTTCATATCGATTACAAAGATTTAATGGACTTGATGTGATTGTAATAGTTATAACTGTATAATGAACTCTTGTGATCAATGTTTTGGTAAACAAGCTCTGCTTGATATGCTGAGAGAATCTGATGAAGAAGATTTTATGCCCGATTACATTGAATTCCAGCAGTGGGTCACTACATACAGATCGGTCAGAAATGATTACTGCTATCAAATCACGAAATGACGTTTTTGAGTTTGCAGCAGAACTGGCAAATCTCAAAGTTCATCACTAAATGTCAAAAGTTCAAGCTAGAGTTTTGAAAAAACAGAAAGAGGTTCTTGCAGAGGCAGTCCTAGCTGACTTCTCAGAAAATTTTACATTTGCTGACAGTGACAGTAACATAATTTTTTTAAAATGGTCGAGCAACCTAGTTTGGACCACTTGGAATGGATTGACCCTTGTATAAAAGAAAAATAAAAGCTGGTACTGAGGAAAACATCTTTCTGCTTTCTGGGGAGTCGTGGTTATACAAGATTTTCAAATATTTTCGCGACATATCTAATATTTTATAGATTCATCTCTACAGACATGCATATAGTCATAATAATCAAAAGCGAAAAAAAAGCTCTCAATGGTTCCAAGTTTGCTTTTGTAAGATTCCAGTTATAACCTGAGAACAACTGAATAGATTTAGATTGTATTTGACTTCTCAGTTTCCCAGTCACCTTCTTCATTGTCGCATTGGTGAGCCTTAGCAGAAGAATCGAAATGTACCACCAAAATGAAATTGTGCAAAACTGAAGTTATTGCGTTATTTTTTCTTCTGGTTTAAGTCAGTAGTCTTTTCTATTCATGAAGTTGATTCAGGTTATTCTCAAGAATTCATCGAAATTAGGTACGTACGACATACTTAAGACCATAAAAAAGCAAAAATGTCTATCGACGCTTTTGTTGAATGATGATTTATACACATAAGATTTCTCATTACAATGCAAATGGAATCTAGCGAAATCGGAATTTGAATAATGCTAGATTTGTAACTGGAAGTCGGTATGAAAAGCAAATGTAATTATACAGAACGATTTATTACTTTTGACATAAGAATTTATATTAAAAGTGTGCGTGTTCGTATCCACCACCGAGTCAACCCTTTAGTTCATGAATGAAAAATATATGTCTGAAAATCAAACACGTAGCTATTTATTTTTCCTGGGTTGTAAATTTTCTTTGCTAACATCTAAAGGATTATAATTAGAGTGTTGTACACGAAATGCTCCTACTATTTATTTGCTTTATACTTTTGGCTACGTGCCAAACTTCCTCTGATGTATTTTTGATATTATTTCCATTTTAACATTTACGTTTTATTTTAGAAACAGTTAACAGTAAAAATTGAAGAAACTTGTTTGAAATTCATACAAAGTAGGTACTAAAGCAGAAAATTATACTAAATCATATTAAGAAATTAATAAAGAATAAGTCGTGAAGTAAGAAACTGAATTTAATAAATTTTGTAGGTCTCGAGGGGATTAGACGCCCCAAAATACATTTATCCGAGAGGTATTGATGTTTCCTTTTACGATTTGTCACCCTCTGCCTGTTACGTCATGGGATAGGGTGAACTTTCTGAAATAGGGTGGGGTGTTTACTGCAACATCTACAATCACTCCATAATTATCTTCTGGCGAAATGTTGGGGGTGTTTTTGTTACGCGTAAGAATTCTCGTATCCTGCGAGCTTTTGTTGAAGTATTTTTTATTTAGGTATTGTGATGTTAGTATGGATGTTAAATATTTTAATAAGATACAATAATCGGAAGAATCAAAGCTAATGTAGAAAAGTTTGTATGCTCTGTCAATATTAAAATATGTTTTATTCTGACACACCTTCTAAGAACATCTTTGTCGGCTTTTACTATTGCTTTTAAATAAATATTGATTTTCAAACAACACATAATATATTATGTGATTCGGTTTTTTTTGGTAAGATACTCATTATCTATAGTTGTAAACTGTTGTCTGTATAAAATGTTCAGATGATGCCGACGTATGTAAACCGTTATGCTAGAGTTCAATTATAAAAACATACAATATATATCCAAATTTAAAAACAAAACAAAATGGCATTTACCGTATTCAGTATGTTGCCAACCCTAGGGACTCTACCATTACTGCAAATCAATCTATACATTTTAATTGGGAAATATTTACTTATTTGCAAAATTAGAAATCGATATAAATTTTTTGAGCAAACCTTTACCTCCTGGTCAACCATTACTGAGTGATAATCTTGGCCGTATTAACAAAACCTTTTTTAGGAATCTTTTCAATCTACCAACTTGGATTCACTCAAATTTTTCTAAATTGAATGTAGCCCTAAAATGATGCAATTGCTTCGCCTTGTTTAGACTTAAAAGCAAAAAAAAAGACTTGATAACTTCTCCATAACTACTTGTACAGCCAAAATTTCAAATAGCGAATAATCGTATCTCAGAACTTCGAGAAATGAACGAAGCTCATACTGACTTAGAAATAAGATTATTATGATTCCCAATATAGGATACCTAATGTTCTGTGAGACAGTTCCATCCTCATTTCATTAGTGAAAAGATAATCGGTTCTCTTTGAGATAAGTAAAGATTACACTTTTTGCGTGTTTTTTTAATTTTGCGGTTAAAACATGTTTAAGCGTAGAAAACTAAAATCCAATCAAATTCCGAAGTGAAGATTAAAAACGATAACTTTCGAAAATTGATCGCCATTATGAGTAGTTACACTTCGATTATTTATTGGAAGGTTAGAATTCTTTGCAATCGTGATTCTTTTCTGAGTGACATCTGTTGCTATGGAAGAATTGAATATTTTCAAAAACGAAAATGTTTGAAAGTTTTGACTGACATTTTGAGCAGCTATATTGCTAGGACTTATTGGACAATTTTCACAAAACATCACGATATTTTTTAACCATTTCGAAATTTCGGCATTATACAGTCTCTGCTTACTTTATTAGACTCACCCCTAAAATTTCGGTTTTTCAAGCTTAGTTGCTCGTCTAGGGTCTTAAAGTTGTGCACATGCTGTTGTGTAGGTGCATTTGTGGTTGTATAATCAAATTTACTCGATTGGTACACAATTTAGTCGATAATATAGAATGTTTGACAGAATATCTAAAAATGTCTGTTTACCTGTCAATGTTCCAGCTTGTGCTTCATGTGCTTCTTAAGCGATTTAATTTAAATTTTGCATACTTTTCAACAGAGATTCAAATGTGAGTATTGCCATTTGTTATGATTTACATATTGGTATGGTTCTTTTTCATTTCTGTTAATGTTTTAGTAAAGAAATCAGTTGATTAATCTGCAATTAAAATTTTTTAAATGGGTAATGGTAAAGATCTGTCTGTAGCCTAAATATCGTCTATAACAACATTATTGCGTAGTACTGATTATAGTCAAAGAAATATTCAGCTTCAGTGCGAAGGATTAAGAAGAAACTGGCAACGAACCAACCCATTGGGACTGTTCGGAAGGGTTGTTGCGGCAGAAAAGCTTTGATAACCCCAACGGGACAAAGGCTATTAAGAAATTTAGCTGTTGATAACAGAAGGGCAACCCACTGTGAACTGAAAAACAAGTTACAAAAGGCAGACTACAATGTATCAGTAATTACTGTACGTCGCAATTTGTACGCCATGAATTTTAAGTGTCGCAGGCCCGTGAAAAAGCATAAGTTGACCCCAGCCATGGTCAAAAAGCGTTTGACTTGGGCCAATTTACACAAGAACCTTACTTTAGATGACTGGCACATAGTAAGTCAAGGAAACTAATTTTGTTTCGAATCCGTAATATTCTTATTGGTTATTGACAGGTTTGCTTTAGTGATGAAGCGAGTTTTCACATAATAGACGACAAGGCCCAGTTTGTTCGCAGGCGTCCAGGGGAAAAGTATGCTTTGGACTGTGTGGTCAAGACCATAAAGCACCCCCACATTAGTAATGATATGGTCAGTCATTAGTGGTAAGGGACTGGGACGGCTACATATCGTCGAGGGAACCATGCGGCAGGACCAGTATAAGACGGTTTTGCAAACAAAATTAGTAGTAAACGTAAGATCTTCATGCAAAATGGGGTATCTTGTCATATTGCCAAAACTATAAAAACTTTTTTGCAAGAGCAAGAAATACCAGTATTACCGTGGCTCGGGAACTCACCAGACATGAATCCCATCGAGAATATCTGGGAGTGCCTGAAACGGGAACTGGCTGCAGAAAACATTACCACTAAGGTGCAGTTGGTAGAGAGAATCATTTACCATTAATCAAAAATTAAAAGAGATAGCAGCAAACTGCATCAACAGCATGCCCAGGCGAATAGGAGCGTTACTACAAGCAAAGGGTGGTTTAACAAAAATATTAATAGTTCACCATTATTTGTATAAAAAACCCACAACCATCTTTTAATGTCATTTACATATAGCTGGTATAGATCATATCAACTTTAAAACTCAAAAATACAAAATTGTAGGGGCGAGTCTAATAAAGTGAGCAGGGATTGTATTAAGTATTATAATTTTTTCAAGTTGACTAGTATGATATTCTCAACAAGCAGGGTACAAGTTTCTGTCGTTCTTCCTTTCTTCATGTATTTATTATTAAGGAAGTCGTAAACGCTTTTACTTTGTTGCCGTTATGCTGCTGTCTAGAAAATAACTGTGTTTACATCTTTGTTGGTTTAACGCTATGGTAATTCGCTACTCATGTATTAGTGTTTAGGATTAACTTTGATTAAAAAAACTAATAAATAATTTTAATAAATCCTTTAGGAAGATATAAAACGCTTTCGAAATACTAACATAATGTTGATGTAACATGTTATCCATTAATGTATGTACAGCACTCAAAACTAAACTTTCTACAAAAGGCGTAAGGAAATCTGGTAGCCAAAACGATTGCGGGTTTATATCATATTTACCCATCAAAACTTTCAAGAACTTCTAGAAGAGAAATTTGTATAGGGTGTTATTTTGAAAACAACATGGTTTCTATAGAATTCCAAATCCTCTATTATTCAATACGAGGTATAACACAAAAGTCGGCATATTGAAAAGAGTTTTAAACCTGCCACCCAGTAGTTTTTTCCCAGAGGATCGACCGTTCGTTCGGTTCCAAGAACTAGTGAATGCCAGATTTGGTAAATATAAAGAGCAGTAAGAACAACCGTAAAATGCCTGTTAAAATGACAGTAGGGGAGCCGATGTTTAAATTTTGTATCTACAGATGCTTTTCTGTAGGGATTTAATAGTTCGTGGAACTAGCTTTCGAAATACCACACGAAAATTATTTTTTTTCGTTTTATAAAATTATGGTTACCGATCTGTAATTTGCATGCCGATAATAAACATGTATTATAAACCGATGATTAGATTTTTCTCTTGAGTAGTTTCTAAATTTTAATACCTAGTTCCAAAAGCAAAAGGACGTCGAACTAGTTATATTTATATGTAACCTTTCATCCTAAAATAATAACGTTATTGTCAGATGTAAGTACTGCTGGCACTATTCCCGGAACAATCTGTCTAGACGAAAAACTTAATAGTCGGTAAAACACAAAGAGGATGCCACCAACAAAGCCCATGACGTAGACAATTTTTATATCCACTTTCGAACATCGGAATTCTTCCAGCGTATGTATTTCACTATGCCAAGGAATCTGCCCTTAAGTGTATTTTTAGATAACTCGACGGTCAGTTTTAAGTGAATGTCTAAATTCTGACGACACGCCAAGTACTGTTTTGTTTTGTTTCAAATCAGTATCATAAATAATCTCAGATTTGTTAAAATTGTTTTTGAAAATATTCTTTTTATAACGAAATGTCTATATTTTATTGTATAAATAAATAAGGTAGATTAGAATGCTGCATTTTCGGATTAAATTCTTCCCTGAGACTTTCGGGGGGGGTGTTAATGAAATTTAGATTATTGGAACGACTTGAACGTCACTTATTACATTGATGTTTATTGAATTGTCAATAAAACTTGGTTGCTTTTAAACTTGTTAATTTTGGGTAAATAAATGAAGCTCTAACGTAAAATATTTTTTTGATACAATCTCTTTTATTATTTAATTAATTCTGATTTTCAATCATCAGTGACAGCTGCTGGAAGAAGAGCCTTAGGGCAGTTAGTAGTCTATTATACGAGGGTCGTACCGCACCAATTTTATTCAAACTTTACACGTATTCCAACATCGATACGTTTCTGTAGACGAATCTGCCTCGGTTGAAATGCCTCTTGCAAGGCTTCAGGTGGGAGATTGTCGAAATAGGCGTCGAAACGACGTCCGCCGAGATTCTTTTTCGGTTGAAGAATAACCAGAAATCACACATGGCCAGGTCCAGTGAGTAAGGGGGATGCGCGATTGTTTTTACACCTTGCTGGCGATAAAACTCATTGTCTGTTTTGCGGTGTACGATGACAAGTTGTCGTGGCGCAGCATTAGCACGTGAACTGTGGTCTGTTCGAAAACTTGAGAAAGGCAAACACTAGTGTACCATTTGGCTGTTACTATCTTCTGTCCATCAAGCTTAATGGCCTTCACCAAATCCGTGCTCCTGAAGAAAACGGCGTACATGACTGTTTTCATTGCGTGCTGCTTGAACCCATACTCGGCTTTCCTGATGAGATGGTACATCATAAAATGGGATATAGTAAGTCTCGTCACCAGTGACAATCTTGGAAATGAAACAGTTTTTTTCCACTCGGGCCTCCTTTTACTCAGCAGTTAGCTTGTGTGACATCCATCTTGAAACTATTTTTTCAAGTGTAGCCGGTCGTGCAAAATTGTTCTCACTGCTGCGGAACCAATCTTCAGTTTCTTCTCTATCATTGAGTAGATTGATCTTGGATCTTCTTTAATCATCCTTTTCACAGCAGCTACGCTCTTGGGTGTGACATCTGTAGATGGCCTACCGGTCTCTTGTAAGTAGTAGTAAATTGTAGTAAATCATGGCTCTCAACGAGTTTCATTTTATATACAAGCAAATTCTGCAGAAAAAAAAACAGACCAAATCCAGAACTTCCAACTCTTTTTACGGGTAAACACACTGGGGAATTTTAAAAAGAGTGGTTGGTAGCTCGGACTTCTTTTTTCCTGGCACGTTTTAAAATTTCTGACGTGACACTCGTATTCAATTTTATTAAAAATCTTATTTTTTAAATTCATATTTTTGATGCAAAAAGCAATCAAATTTAGCACACTATTCATTTAAGCAAAATTCTAGTTTTAGTTAGTAGGCATGATAGATAAGAAAACAGCGGAGAGAAATTGATGATTGGGGCATAATTTGATACTTTGGACTATGTTAGTAAACATTTATCATGAAAATGGTGCTACCGTTATCATAATTATAGTAAAATGGTTGAAATCAGCAAAATTGAATTTGATTGGAAATCGTTTTGGACATAGCTTTTGGTTTCTTTCATCAACTGTGGAAAATTCCAACGATGAATCAGTATAAGAGCAAAGAACAATGATAACGTAAATGATGTACATATAAAGGCATCTATCGTTTAAAAATTAGCAAGAATTAGTATGGTGAAACTTAGCGACTAAAATGTAACAGTTTAGTTTGAATCTCTTTAAGGATAAAATTTTGGAGAAAACATATTAGGGCTCCTATTCATAGGGGATGTTTTTGAAAAACTCACATATAGCTGATAAAAAATTAGGAACTGTTTTCTACATACAAATTTATTGAATTTTGTGACTGTAAGCTTAGTGGAAGTACAAAAGCGCAAAATTTCGCTCTCTGGCGATGATACAGGCAATGATTGTCAATTATGGGTTGGTGATTTTGGCAGAAGCCACTTTTCTTCAGAATCAACATCATATTAGGTTAATCGTAAATTATCACAAATTGCTGAATGAATGAGTTGAATGAAAAGTTTTTCAAATTCGAAATCTTGTAATTTTCAGATTTTTAAATTGGGTGAAGTGTCTGATCAAATCATAACAAGTAGATTTCAAAAGTCCGAGATGCAATACAAGGCAAAACAAGACGATCCAACTAAAGTGATATAGTATATCAATAGGTTGTGAGATACTAATGAAAGATCGCACCAAACGAAGATTAACAATTGTGTTCATCCTCTTTCATAAATTTTATGTACGTTCTAGTTTTCCTAAGAGAATTTGCGATTTTGCCTAATACTTTTTGGGCATTTTGTTGAGAAAGAAAAATTATTCCTCGTGATTTCAGGAATCATTAAAATATAACAGTACTTTTGCAGTAAAAGTGTCTTCTCAAGTTGTCATCACTTCAACTTCGCCGAGATTACATCTTTGGGTAAAATTTTATCTAGGCTATACCAAGAATGTTTTTGAATCGGTCGATATTACCGTTAAACTAATAATTTGGAAAAACTGATGTTAGTATTTCTTCTTGGGTGATAAACAGTTTATTATCGAATTTACATTAAATATTGACCTACTATATTGGCTTATTGTCAGTGGCGTAGATTCATTGTCGTATTAGTCTACTAAAGCGAATTTATCAACTCAGCTTGTAACAGAAATAGTTGTGTTATTGAAATCGTGCAAAATATTCGACTTTCCGTTCTATATCAAAATTTAATACATTCTCTTTTTCTCAGAGGAATCGTACTACGAACATGTTGCATGTAGTATATCCGTCATTGAATGCAATAACACGTGTACGACGTGTATTACGTGATTGGGTTTGTGTAAGTCATAGCCTTGAGCTCGACCTCGAACTGTTATTATAAAACTGAATTCCGGATGGTGATTTAATTCTAGCTTTTCCCGGAGTCAGTGGCCGATGAACTAACTGCATTCCACCGTTCAGATCAGTGAATCTACCGTACCTCACGTTTCTCCGTCGTAAAATATTTCTTTTCGTTTTATTTATTATCGGTTATTTACTAATTATTGTTTCATTGAATTTTTTGAATACGGCCATGTAACTGTCTTTACGTTTAGAAGAAGCGAAAACATTTTACGGTCTTCAGAATAAAACATTAATTAACGTAAATTCCTTTTAAACCTGTTTGTTATCCGATTGAGTAATTCTTGGAACCGATAACTAGTAATTGATGGGAATATCTTGCAAATGTTCTAATGTATCTATGGTTTTTAATGAATGATGACAAGATATTTTGCTATCAATTTCATTTAACTGTTTTGAGATAATAATATGAAAATATTAAACATCATAAAAAATGTGCGTACAAATGATTGATCTTCTAGAAATACTATTTGATTAAATAATTATTGGCTAAGTAAGCTTTTTAGGAAACATAGCAAAGACAATTTTTACCTATCATTGACATTTTTGTGATTGCAACAAATTAGTAAATCGCAAAGATTCATTTTGACCAGAAATTACTTATATTACTATAGGTTATACTAAACTAATTGGACAAAAGTTAACCGTCGACGAATTACTACATTGTGTATGTAGGACACTATTGCGCTAAAAATATATTTAAGATGATTCATTCAAGTGGCGTAAAATCATTTATATTATGACGAAACGCTTACTATGACCATATTTGTTAAACATGAGTGTAAGGATTTGCAGATTTCCAAATTTTAGTTGTCAGATTGCGCTGCTTAAGCGTAGATTTTTCGTTACAAAAAAGCTGATAATCTTCGTGCGTAATAATTCTAATGAAATTGACGCTTGTTGTTAGTTAGCGTAATACTACCACCAAGAAACATAAAATGAACGAATAACATATTTGCACTTGTAAATTCCAGGAACCGTTTTAAGTTTTCAGTGTTCCAGACTGTTTGACACACTGTCCTGACCCTCAATTAGCCTCGAACGTTTTCAAACGCAAACGTTCACTTATATGCTGAAAGACCTTCATGACAATCTGCGCTACAAAGGGCAGGAAACACTTCTTGATATCCCTCTTCCGTGATTAATTAGCAGGCATCCTTCCCATCGCCACTCAAAATAGTAAAAAATGTAAGAACTGCCTCGTTCATTTCAGAACACAAAATGAACTTGAAATAAAGTTCCGAAAACTGTTTGCTGAGAGCTAAAATGTTTTACGTATTTCTTCTTCTCTGATGTCAAATAACAGATACTGATGTCAAAAGTTAATTAAGTTATGGGTTTCTATACTCACGCATAGAGGGACCAAAGCTTTTGACTTGTTTAAGCGATTGTGGCTTGAGGCTAGTTTCTCAACAGTTTTTCCATAAATTGACGTTTTTGTTTCATATAACTACAGTATAGAATGTAAAACCAGCATTTTCACTATCTTGAACACTTTTCAACGTGGCACAGAACGAACTAGGGTACTGGAGCTCTAGCTAATTTTAAACTAAAGAAAAGACCGAACTGTATTTCTACTGTATTAATTTAAGAGAAATCAAAAATCTATACCGCTAAAGTTTCCAGTAAATTAAGAACTAGTTTCAAGTAGAACAATTTCGAATTCTCGACTACTAGCAGAAGTAAATTTTTCTAAGTATTAGAAGATATGAACATAACTGCACATTAAGAAAAAATTTTTACCAAAACGGCAAACATCCTTTTGGGAATATTATTTAGATTTAAAGATATTTTATCACTAAACCATGGGCGATGAAAAAAAACCAGATCCAAAACCGATTTCTCTGTTTTGGAAGTAACCTTTCCAAGGCTGAAATTGGTTAGCATTTTATATATGTGTAATCCATTTGAATTATGCCCATGATCTCATTGGGAAGATTCTTTTAGGGATCGACTACCAATATTCAGATTGGCCATTTTAATTAGAAATCTGGACCTCTCCAGTAAAACACAAGTTTAGATACCTATATGTAGTTTAGAGGGTGTTTCAGTTTGAATCTAATATAAATTCATAATTATTACGCGAAAACGACACATTCCACAATGGAAATGCAAAAATAACTGTTTTTCTTTTGCTAAATTGTATTCTAGATTGCAAAACATTAAAATCACTCATGATTGATAAATAAGTATATCAAGATAAATGTCAAGAAAAAAATCTTCAATTTTGACATTGTGTGTATTGTTTGTGTATGCGTTACATAAACTTAATTTGACGCTTTTCTTTGCAGTGGAATGTAACGAAGGCCGCGTGTCTGATACAGAAGAGTTACTAGGAAGAAACCCAGAATATCAAACATCTTGTACTACACCACCTTTACAAAATCAATCAACTCATTCACCGTCACCATTACCCAACATCGATCAACAAACTCCTCCTCCTCAACAACAACAACAACAACAACAACAACAAACTCAACATCATTTAAATTTACAGGTAATCAGTTATTTGCTCGATAGTTTTTGTCTTTAATTGCAGTTGACGATTGCTAACAATTACCTTTTTATCTAATCAGTATCATGGTATGTCGATATTCAACCTAAATAAATATAAATTTTTAATCTTTTGAACAATTAAATAACTTTGTAGGAGACGTGTTTTTCTTCAATCTTAATATCCCTCATCCACAGAGTTATTTTTATAATTGTCTTGCATGTAGAGGATTAGTTTCATGAAACTCATGTTAATGGTTATCAAACAAAAGTTAAGAGGAGTTAGTCAATGAATCGCAGTAAATAATGTAATTAATATAATATTAGTATCAACATAACTTGATCGAAGTTTAATTTTAAATATTCATTCATAACTCGTATATGAATGAATTTGTTGCTTTTTTTATCACATCAACGATAACCTTTCCCGCAATTACAACTATCAAATGATAATTTATCAGCGCTCCACTGAATTTTATTTAAACAAAAAACATGTTACATTTCACCATTTATGGTTGTTGTTATTATTTTATTATATAATTTAAGTCAGCATATCGCATTTTATTTTTAAGACGCCGCTTTACATTACAGGTCATGCCATTTCTATATATTAAATAAAATTCTGATTTTACACAAATGATATCTCCTTAAGTCTTGTTCTTTTTTTCAATTTTTGTGTTTGTAAGAGTTCTTTAAAGTTATAAAAAGAGTTGATAATAGAATTTTTGATTAAAAATGGGTGTATATATACCCTGTGTCTCACTAAAGATTGAACACGCCACCTTTTTTAGGTATGCTATTTTATTATTAGGTATTACTTTTGAGGAATTTTTCAAAACATTTAGAAAATTGATAACCTTATAATTCCACAGTCGTAGTTACTACCTATAATGTCGCGGTCCATACGGCATAAATAAATCGAGTTCTGGCGTTTAGACTGTTCAACACAACATATTAAAAAAATCACCGAGTCCAACTTTCAACAGCAGAATTCCTTAGCGATCGATATCAAATGAAGGGTCCAGGGGAATAACGATGAATGTCACATAAATGCTGAAATTGAGTTAGTGGTGCCATTTACTTACTACACTAGAATGCTATAAAGTTTACATATTATCCAGACCATAAATGCTGACAATATCAAAATTCATGTTTTTGTGACATTCATCGTTATTCCCCTGGACCTTTCAAATACTCAGTACTGGAAGAGTGTTTTGACAGCATCTCGCACCAAATGACTTTATTTGCCATTCTTACGCTAGACTTGATTTATCGATCCAGTAGATTTGATCTGGTTAGAACAAAAATGTTTATTTGTGTTGAGTTCGAGTTGAACGCAGTTCATTTTAAAAACCAATATTGTGTCGCACAATCCAAAACGTTGTTTTCAAATCTAAGCTTCATATTCGTTCTTTAATTCTACCAATCTTCAGGTATGATATGCTTTTGATCACCTGCATTTAAGCCTTGCCAAAATAGATTTCAAAAACATTTTCTTACAACTTTCAAATCCTGATACTTATTTTTTGGAAATATTTGGGTTGTTGAATTTTGATCTTGGTGACGACAATGTAAGAGAAAAAAGACTTCCCTCACGATGTTACAGGGAAGTCTTGTCTGTAGTGAAACTGTAACGTAGCCAAACGCAACCATTTATGATAGGAAAAGCTTCATCTTGATGGAACCTTATATTTGAGAATTCGGCAATAAAAGCGATTTTATATCGTCTTGGTGGCTCTTAAATCTATATGCTTAGAAGGCCCTTTTTTACTTGTTCTCGACATTTTTCTTCCAAAGAAAGACTGCTATATTATATGATTTGGTATACAGCAGATCTTTTATTCTCAAAAGAAGGCAGAAAGTGAAAGTAAACATATTTTAGAAGATATTGTTGGATATTGAGAATTGTAAAGTGAATTCCAATTAACCAGAGCCCGTGATTAGGACATATTTACCTCTATAGCCATGAATTGCATGCCTCGATGAATAAATGGATTGACGCCACAATCAAATGAACGTTCTGGAGGAAAAGATGGATAGAACGGAAACCTAAAATAGAATCGTATAACGGTGACCAGAATTTCGGAAGATCTTAACTTCCTGAATAGAGCGATGACTTCCCAAACAGATCTATTTTATTTCTAGAGATCACATTATGGTTAAAGTAACTTGTAAAATGCTAATTAATAAATCGTGATACTTTTTATCGTTTTAGGACCATTTGATCTCTGCAGGTCATGAAATACATTAAACATCGAAATTTACTATTACTATTACCAGTTTATGGCAAGAATCTGTTTTTCTGTAGTTTATTGTTATTTTTATTATTAGATAGCTTTGATGTGAGTACTATGAAGGTTATTTACGACATAATATTTATGATATGAAATACGGAACATTTGCATTGAAGCAAGCTTATCGGTTATTTTTTGCTAGGAACGTATAAGATCCAGTCTCCAGTTATTACATAAAATAAACCTGGCGGTATACTTTTTGGTGTTCATAACTATAATATGTGTATAATAAAACAATAATTAAAAATCCAATATAAAATTTATTGCTGCTAATTAATCAATTATTATGTAAAATAAATTATTTTAAAGGAGTGTTTTTCTATGAATATTTTAAAACGTTTTCATCCTTTAGAAAAAACTAAACCCGAAAAATTCTTGTCGAAATTCTACCGTACATTTATGCTAAATTATAATGTATGAACATAAGGCGAAGTTGCCCCCCCACTATTATTAGTTTGTTCATTCATTGTCAGGTTTTACAATCAAAAGCGCCGCTAGTTGTCGCCCTTGATTTTTTTGACCATTTCGAACCACATTTGGAGGATACCAATAACGAAGAAAGAATGCATAAACTGGAATTGAGAGAAAAAAAAACAGAATTATAAAGCCGCGCCGCTTTTGTTTTTTTTCCTCTCTAAACCAGACAATATAACAACTGCCGCTTCTTTTCAAGTTTCCCGCGTTTATTTATCATTTAAGAATGCCCGTTTTTTACAGTAGTTATAAAGCGGATGTGGTATGTTTTTCTTTACTTTTATTTTATTGTTTTTTGTTAATGTTTTATTGTTAATTTTTTCACGTTATTTATTAATGTTTCAATCTTTTTTTAATTGCAGGAATTCTCGTGTGACGTTTCTGTAGAAGGAGGTCCAGATAAAAGCAGTCAAGAAAGACAAGAATTTTCATTTACGTTATACGACTTTGACGGCCATGGAAAAATAACGAAAGACGTAAGTACTTCAAAGACGACCTGCACATAAAAAAATCTGTAAAAACGTTAAAGAACAAAAATAATCAGCATTTAACACTAGCATTAGTTTTTTCTTTTGAAAGTTGAATGAATGTCGAGATTAAAGGAATTTCTTTAAAAAAAAATAACATGTTTGGGCTTCGGCAGAACATTTTATGATAAATTAATTTTGACGGTAGTTGTGTTTGTATATATTTTTTTGCGTTGTGACGTAGGGAAATTCCGACTATATAAAAGTTGCCAAAATGTAGATTAATGAGAACTCTAAATTATACTACAGATTTCTAACTTCAAAGATTTTTTTTTAACTTCAGTGGCGTAACAAAAACTTTAAGTCAAACGTGAGTGATGGAAATTTAATTTTGCCCATTGCTAGTTTGTAATTTCAACTTCCTTCAAAGCAGTGTATAACGCGGATACCTCATATCAAACTAATAATAAACTAAATAGTTAGTTAAGTTGGTTACACATTAATAAATGAGCTTCCTTTAATACTACTTTATTTTGATTCCTTTGTGCATTGAAGCGCTACCGTTTATTCCTGTATCTTTCTTTTGCTATATTTTACGCTTGGCGAATTAAATACAGTAACAGGCATTGTAAGTAGCAGTTTTGGTCATTATAGCATAGATCCTGTTATTAGCGCTTTCTTTTACTACTTAATTTTACATTTAGTAATCTAGGAAATTCTGACCATTTGTTAATTCTTGAGGACAGCATGTGTGGTCGAATTGCTCCAAAAATTCTATTTTTAAAAGCTGTGTTTGGCCGGTATTCTTTTTTCTAGGGAACACTTTTTTAACGTAGGCAACAAATCAAAAAAGCGTTCAAAATTAATAAGTGAAATCCGTCCACCTCCTCGTAGCTTGTTTTAATCGTGTAAAAAATGCGGTTTCGCAAGTTGTGGCTAAGACCACCCGTTAGTGCCGCTTCTGAAGTCGGCGATTTACGCGGCAGGCGCCAATGATGCAAATTTATAAACAGCGGCTCCTTTGATCTAGCAGTCGCTTTGAACTTGTTTTGTAAACCGAATCAGTTCCTTCTCTTCTACATTCTTGTATCTAATCTACGCCTTCATTACAGAAGTATTTATTACTTTTGATGACCAAATAATGTATTCTTTTACATTTATAAAATGCGGTCTTAGAAAATACTTTATTTTGCAATTAATACTTCTAAGTATTTAGTAATTTATTCTCGGTAATCTTTTAAAATTTGCTAGGTAAAAATGCTACTGCACTTTTTATATTATTCCTTACTTCTGGATTTCTATTATCGCAACGCTTATCAAAACTGACATGATGTTTCATTTATTTTATTAGAGCTGTAAATGCCAATAATACCTAGAAAAATCTACGTTTGATAAAAACGATATAGATTTTAAACAAAACTTAGAAATTTAATAATTATATTTAACTCCTTCTAGTTAGGCAACACATTACACAAGATATAGTAACTAGGAGGTTGAGTTATTTGGCTTTCTAATTAACGATAAATACATTTTTCTTTTTTTCATTACATCTGTAAATTAATATAATACTTTTTAAATACTTGAAGACATTAAAATACAGAAGAGCTGCCTAATACGTAATTATTTAAATTCTATAAGAGGAATTTACACATAGATGATCCCTGATTAAAGGAACAATTTATTATATTTTTATAAACACATTAGTACCATACATAAAATAACCTCAGACTTGGAGTCTGGGAAGCAAAGTCTAAAGGAGGCACCATCTTGTCTGCAATGCTTAGACGAGAGTTCATAACAAATAACTACATTCTTTATTTTTAATTTCGTACAAACAAACACAAATCTGAAAGTAAAACATATTTGTCTATAGATTGGGAGTATATATAGATTAATTACATGCCAAAAGTTTGTCTTTTTTATTTTTACGTCAGTAAATGCAGCATCATCTCTATTTTGCTCGATATTTCTTAATTGACAGCATTGCAAATCCCGATAAACAATGCTTTTAGTTTGCATTATGAGGTTTTCTCTACAATTAAGAACTTGATTTTAAATTTGATCACCAAATCTTCCTGCCAGAGCCCAGGTATACTTCTTTTATTATTGAGAAGGTATTTTGAGTCATTATTAGTGCGAGAAACTTGGTTATTACTATGATGAGTGCAAGGGTCAGACAATCTGACTTGCTATATTTAACATATATATATAACAAATGTATTCAATTGTACATATTCAAATGTGTATTTTTAAATTTGATATGTATTTTAAAATACAGGGTGTCCCAAAATTTGGGCCCATCCTCTAAAGAGCGTATTCCTCACCAACAATCAAGCAAATAATCTTCAGTCAAGACAAGATTATCCAGGCTTAACACTGAAGGAACTGGAGGGGAATTAATTAATAGGCAATCTTTTTTTAGTTTAAAACTTAAGATTGGGTTGTGAAAAAAACCGTGACTAGTAATATTTAAGTTGACAGTGACATTTTAACACTCTTAAAATGTTTTTTGAACATTGGCAAACATTTTTCAATTCTTATACCTTCACTGCAACTAATGTGGTAATTTATGCTTGTGGACAATAGCATTTCCAAATATTCCTAATTGAAATCTTTCTTGAAAAAAAAAGCATTCAATTACATTTTTGCAATTATAAAGGATCATACCTATTTTGTGCTAACTTTGAAAATAAGAATGTATGTTTCACTAAACATAACAGTGTCACTACACTGTTATGTTTGGTCAGTCTCAAAATCCTCTAGTCTCTATAATTTTGAAGATTTTGTTTGCAAATTTATAATTGCTGAGGAATGCATCCTTTACTGGATGGGCGAGAATCATAATACTTTCTGGAGGCTAATCATTAGATGTCACTGTGTTAGTTGCATTTCATACTACTAAAGCCCTATATGGGTAATGGGTATGAAATATGACAATTACCGAGCCGTGCGGCTGACGCTCTAAGTCGCATTCGGGAGGTCCGGGGTTCGATCGCCCGCACCTGTAATATTCTCACTGATAAGGTCTTCTGTAGTTTTTCTCAGTGGTGCACTAGGTGAATAAGTGCATAGTAATTTCCCGAAGTTTAATTACTTCTTATTCCATTTTTACCTTCATAAACACGATGACTTTCCTTTTTTTGCGAGAAACGTAAAACTTTATCCCCCTACTATGGAGGTAAGAAAAGGCCCAAGACAGTTCTGTCTAAGACTAAGACTACATTATACAATTCTCATATATATTATTCAATTGTTAGAGTAGACTATGAGTCTTTAAATTATTAATTATTAAAAACTAACAGTGTCATAAGAGTTTGCATTTTTCAAGTATGGTTCAGTATAACTTTTGGAATCTTCTTTGTTCAATATTGAATATACATGATCTTATATACTATACAGGGAGTAAATAAATAACACCAATAAACTGATGACTAGACAATTATTTTTTCAAAAATGGAACCTATGGCCGATTCGTCTTAGTTGTAGAGTTATCGGCCTTCATAATTGTGTGTAGACATGTTAACTTTTAGCTATATTGTGGTTATTTGTCAAAGTATCACAAACTCTTATTAATAAAAGCTGCAAAGAATTGTCCTTTGAGTGTTCTAAAATTACTTCCAATTATACAGGGTGTACTGTATAGGTGAGGTGTCTAACATTGGATCAAAAGGAATAAGACACTTGAAATTTCAGCTTCAGAGTACACTTTATATAATCAGAAGTAATTTTAAAATACGCAGAAAACTTTTCCCTACAATTCTCCTTAGAAAGAATTTTGATATTGTGACAGATAATAACAATACAACCAAAAGTTAACATGTCTGCACACAACTTTGAAGATGGATAACTCTGCAACTAAGACAAATAGACCATAGATTTCTTTTGAAGAAATACTTGTCTAGTCACCAGGAATTTACCCTATTGGTTTGTCAGTGTTATTTATTTACACCCTGTAGATGCAATTACCATTTTATTTTCAACAATTGTCAGATATGGGCCTGTAGTACATTGTACATTGCCCCTCCATAGAGGCACACTTTGTCCCCCTTCTCCTAGAATATTTAGGTAATTCATTTTTTCTAAGAAATGATACACTTAATAAAAAGTGATGCTAACACTTAAAAATGATGAAAATTGTGCACCGATGATAGATGTTAAATGTTTTTGAAATTTAAAAAAAGTTTATTGTTAAATCGTTAAATTTAATACCTGATGTATACAACAATTAAATATGTAGCTGATATTTGTAGTTGTGTAAATAATTATTATGCCCAAGAAAATGTAATTTGAACATTCCCTCCCTAAATTATTATTTGCTGGTTCCCCTCTTGATATAGGCCCTGATGAGATATCTGGAAGTATACTTAGAAATCAAATATTCCATATCTTAGAGTGAATGCAACGAAAGCTAACAGATATGCATTGCATTTGCATAAAATAATTGTAGAAACCTGAAACAGTATGTGACACCTCTTTAATGATATGCTTAAAGAATTGTTAGTTGTAGAAAAACAATCCTTTGACTTTATTAAGTCCAGTGTCTGATAACTGTTTTGCTATGTCCCCTTTTTGTAGGTGAAGTAGCTTTTAATCTATTTTTCCAGTCATTTCTTTTATCCTTAGTTTTTTGTCCTTGTGCTTTACATCAAAATCCAAAAATTGAAAAGATTTACATATATATAATCTGTGAATTCTTAATTTATATAACAAATCAACATAGATGTGATACTTTTTGCTTGCAAATAGATGACAAAAGTATTATACAGTGTCATTTGAGAAAAATAAGTTGACTATCATCATTTTGACAAACACTACTTTATCAGTAACTGCAATTAGCATATAGAATAATGTCTTAAAGTATAATTATTCAAATAAAATAAAATTAAATATTGCTTTTAGTACATTGTAAATCTGCAACATGCTATACTTATACTCATGGGTTTTTTTTCTTGTTTAGGACATTGCTGGTCTTGTGACAACTATCTATGAAGTATTGGGATCCTCCGTGAAAGTTCCTCATTATGGAAGTAAAACCATTAAAGTAAAATTAACAGTGTCTCCTGATCAACGAAAACATGTTAGTGCAACAGTTATAGGTCATAAGGATGAAGAATCTAACAATAAAACTAACCCACATTTAAATGCTACAGCAAAACAAGCTAATAGTGAGAAGAAAAAGCACAGTCGAATCCATCATCACAAAACAGCTCATGAAAGAAAACACTACTGTTGTAGAAAACTTGATGAAGAGCACGAAATAGCTGCTGATGTATCCGAAGATTATTCGGATATTTGTAGTAGAGTGTCTGCAGATATTACAACTGAAGATGAAGAAGGTGAATGTTTTGAAAATCAAAGAACTAAAGGAACACACCAGAAGAGATATCAAAAACATTCCACTTCCAGATATACAACTCCAAATCGTTTTACAAGAGAATTAAGTACTGCAAATCAAAAAGATAATTTTCTAAGATCAAAAAAAGTTAAGAAAAGATCTACTTCATTACAAAGACAAGAACTGCTGGAAATTATACAATCAAATATGGACAAAAATAATCCTAGTTTTCAAACAGTGCGGTAGGTATTCACTATCCTAAATATTAGCAAAAATGTGTAAGATGTGTATTAATCTATACAATTCCATCAATTGTATATTGTTGGAACACTCCAGCTACATACAAATCTGTTATATGAATTTTAAAAACAAATGTAGGCTAGTTTAGGATAAATTATTGTATTTGAACATTTACTTTTAATAATAGTAGAAAACCTAAAAAGTAGAGTTGGGCTGGATAGATTGCTCTTAAATGTTTCTTTATATACTGAAAACATGTTAGTTACTGTTACTGTTATAATGTCGGTGTTGTGAATATATAACTGTGATATTAGTGTTTCTTTTTGTAACACAATTGCTAAAATAAACTTTTATTCACCTCTACATATACTCGTGTTCTATATTTTGATGACTTGTTTCGGTAGGTGTTTTCATTCAACTGCAGAGTTCTAAAATTTAATGTAATTATACAAATTGAACTTTCTTTACAGACATTTTTTTGTTAGTTTTGTTTGATTTTATTATTTATTTACAGAAAACCCTGTGCTGACCATATTAATGTAGAAAGCAGTCAGTTACAACAGAATGAGCAGAAACGACATCGACATAAAGGCACACATGTACCTTCAGTACCCCTTCAGTATTTTACAAATGTGGTAGACCCAACACATTTTTATGTAGATCTTGCATCACTTCAAAATACAACACAGTTTTCTCAAAATAATTGTCATTATGACAAGTTAGTAGATGCAGTGATGCGTGTGTCTAATAGTAAGAAGCTATCGGAAAACAAAATTGATTCATTTCGAAGACATACTCGCTCCAAATCATATGATCTATCTAATACTCCTCTTCAGTATCATGTACTAGATACTCCAATAATTAATGTAGAAAGTGTAAATAAACCCACTCGAAAACAAACACGCAAATTAACAGATTTTGAACCAACGGCAGCTGTCAAAAGGAATATTAGGAAATTTCCTCAAGTGGTTGTGGGACATACATCTTCACCTCATCATTTACGACACAGGAACAGGCAAGAAGATCAAGCTAGAGCAATGGCACAAGTAGTTCGATGGTTAGAGCAAGAATTCTCATCCAATTTAAATACTAAAGATACAAGAGAGAAGAGACAGTCAAATTGTTGGACTGGAAATCAAGAAAAATACTCTTGCAATATGCCTGCTAGTCCAAATTCATCAAGTGTTGAACGTCACGAGCACCACCATGTACATGAACATATACATCATCATTATCATCATTACCAAGAAACACCAGTTGTTGTATAACATCACAAAAATAGTTTTAAAAAAGATATTTTTATATTTGAATTGTTTGCCTGTAAATGTGCTGGGACCATTATTTAGATATTTTAAATATTTTAATTTGGCCTAAAGGAATCTTGCCAGTACGCACTCAAATAAGAATGTGATATTATGAATTGAATGATGAGACTAGATAAATTTTAATATTTATATCTTATTTTACGTTACTTTATCACAGTATTTAACAACAATAGACTTTAGACAATAAGGAGATCGTAATGTATATATTTTTGAATGATTTCGCACCGACAATTGAATGACACTGATCATTCTAATTTCTGCAGTGTTTTATGACTTTTTAGATATTAATTAAAGCTAGTCTATGCAATTTCTGATTTCTTTGTACATATTCCTTATTTTTTTACATATTTATATTTATTTTAATTCCAGTATTTCTTTTTACACTTTTTTTTAATTACTGTAATTTATAAAATTATTAATTTGTTTACCAAAACATGTTCAAAGTTCAACATATTAATTCTTGCAGTGAGGGCTTAACTGCTGATTTTAGCTTGGAAAACTATATTACTATCTTGATTTCATTATAAGGATTTTTTATATTAACATTTATTTGTTAAATGAGACTGACAATTAAGAAATCCCATATTTTTTGTTCTTGAGATATCCTCAATGTAGAAATTGACGATGTTAGCATTGATTTTTAGTGCAACTATTGTACCTTGATGTACCCTGACATTGTTCTACTTATATTAGTAGGTGTTACCTTCATGCTCACTAATAAGAATAATTTTTCTGTGAATCGATTAAACTTGTAGTTTTCTGAATTAGTCATCTTAATTACTTGGCATTAGCAAGCCTTTACTGTATAGTAAGAGATTAAACAAGCAATAGTTCAAATTCCATTTTTAATGAATTAATTTTCAATATTCCGTGGCTAAAATTGATGTTTCACATTTTTAGTAAAAAGATTTATATTCATAATGATATTCATCAACTGAACACTAACTCCGGGTCTCATATTTCTGTTCTATTCATAAAATTTATATTAGAATTTTCTAGAAATACATTGACAAAAATACTACACTCACAATATCTTGAGAACAAGTGGGTATAATTACTCTAAGACTGAAGTAAAAAGTGGATTTCAAAAATAACAACATTGAAAGTCAGACGTTTAAGTCTTCACTTAAAGACAAAACCAAAAAACCATTTTTTAACTATTTGCTAATGTAAAAGTAGTGTGGGAAATTTAAATAAATCTCTATATATATACTGTGGAAACCAACAATCTGAATATAGGAAAAAACCACAAGAACACGTACATTTGGCATTATTGGAAATTAAATGCACATAGAGTTTAATATTCATTTAAAGTGGGAGAGGCAATGGAGAAATGCAGCAGTAGCAGTTTGTCCACTCCAATAATGTGGCTATGCAAATCTTTTTTCACCAATGTTATGTAGTATTCCCTTCTGTGTGCTCTTATGGCTTTTTTTTTAAGTGCTGGTCATTGGTTTCTGCATATTATATTAATTTTATTGTCTTTTTGAATTGTAAAACTATATTAATTTATTATTTTGTCAAATTTTAATTGATTAAAGTGTATTATATAAACTTGAGATGCATAAATTGTGATGTCCTCAAGTGCATTTAAAGATAAATCTTTAAATAAAAAAAATGTAACTGATTAAGTACTTATGAACTGAAAGTTGGAAAATGACTTAGTACGATAATTCATATTAGAAATCACCTTGAATTTTATAAGTATAAACTTACTACCTCTTTAAAGTACGAAAAAATTGTAAATATTACATTATTAGTAGATTTTAATAGTCTTAGTGTTTTATATGTATTTGATGATTATTTAATTACTAATTTATTATGTCACTTTAATATTAATTTGATTAGAAGAATAATTTGATCTGAAAACAAATCAAATATGACTTAATATACAACATTGATTTTATTCCATAATTGTTTGATACCAAAATGATGGCATGATCTATCTCTAAGCTATGCAATAATATTCTATTTCCTATTTAAAAAGGTGTACAAGATTATACAAAAATTGGGAGTTTGGAAAATTAATATTTTCATTTTTGTAAATATCATTCACTCTCACAGAAAGTTTAAAAGATTAGGTAAATAATAAACATGTATACGATTGCAATTAGTGTTACTTTAGTAAATATAGCAAAATTGTGAGTGTGGACTTCTAAAAATATAAAATTATTGTACTAGGAATGAAACTGATTCATTGACTGTTAAAAACCTTGTACAATACTCAAAAAAAATAAATTTTTAAGCTTCTTAATTGAGATTTAACAATTTTATTTTCCATTATTAGCGTGCCTTGCAATAATTATTTTTACAAGTCCACATTTTATAAAAAATACAACCATTGGTAAAATATTGTTATTTGATTAAGAACAACATATTCATTCAGTAATAGATAATTTTTAATATTTTTAATTAATACTCGGGAAAATTCAGTTTTTATATACAAAAAATTTTAAACTTATTAAATGGCTCCTACACGATGTGATTTGTTACACAATCGGTTGTACAACGGCAGTCGATTCAACTGTTTGAACAATAATTGTAATGTGTTCATAAAAATCTATCATATTATAACAAGTTGGAACATTTATATGTAATTGTTAAACAGTTGATACGATTTCATTGTGTTTTTATAATGTTCAATCATGAAAAATAAGAAATCTTTTTAAGTAATTCAATTAGTAAATTCATATTCTTATTATTTCAGCAACCAATTATTTCATCTTCTTTTCTTTTAATATATTTTTTTAATTTTATCTAATTTAATGCAATTACAAGTGCCACTTTGAAAAAAAGGGAATGTACAATGATATGAACTGTTGTAGCACCGCTAAGAATCTGTACTGCAAATTTACACATGTGTGGATAAAAACCGTTCATAATGTGTGCAGCCTTGTCATACAACCAATTGTACAATAAGTTATTCTGTGTAGGGTCCATTTTAGAATTATTGGTAGTAGCCGCTTACCTATCTAATAAAATCTGTGTTTTTTTTAAACTTAATTCCTGTATTTTATACCGGATTTTCTTAGTCAGAAACTTATTATTACAATTATTACATATTTATTAAAGAATAAAGTTTTTTTTTTTAAATAATTTTCTTTTAGTTTTATTAGTAAAATATATTAATATTCACATCAGTAAGATTTTAGAATCTGATGATAGGTGTCATTGTCACTACGATTGTGATGACATTAATTACTAAAAATGTATGCCACCTCAATTTTGCCAACATAGGTGTAAAAATATAAATAAAGATTTATCCCATTTGACTGTCAACAATTACGTGTTATTTCCTCAAAAACTCACTCAAATCAAAAAATGAAAGCTAGAAAAGTTTTATTTTGAGTCCGACTACATTAAAAGCTACAGGAAGGCAGAAAAGTTCCATTAAAAAATAGGTGGAGGGGGCGCTCAAAATGAAAACTTTTCCATTATGCAAATTGAATAAAATTCACCATCTTATTCCATTCTAAAAATAAGCAAACGTGCAAAATTTTAACCAAATTGCTCAATTCATTCATAAGTGTTTAGAGAGAGAAGTGTGGTAATCTACCCCATCTTTAAGCCACCATAACTCTTGAACAAGTTGACTTAGAAAACAGATTTCTGCACCAATCGTCATCGAGTTTTGAGGGAGTGGTTGTGGTATATCCTGTATAGATGTAGATGGGGGGTATCTAAGCAAAGATTATGCCAATTCATACAAATAAAGTTGTAAATTTACCAAGTTTTAAAATAGCTTACTTTAATAGTTAATAGTGTTTCTCTTTTTGTGAATCGTCTCAGAAATTTGTTTTAGCATAGACTTAATAGTCTGTGCAGCTCATCATTAGTAATCTGCTCTCAACAAGGTAATATTGCTTTTTTCAGGAACCATTCCAGGTTTGTACTGCCATCCATCGTCATAAATCTGCCTGACTGATATCCATAGATAGATTCTATATGAAGAAGTCATAACTTAAAGCAGGCCATATAATAAATGGATTATTTGTTCTCAAATCACTGCCTGTAGTTCTTTGTGTCGCATGAATAGAAGCCTTATCTTGTTGGAAAACCAAATTCCGTCATGTTTATATAAAGTCTTCTTTACGAGAAAGGGTTTCTGCTAAATTGCGATGAATTTTTTTTAGTTGATCATGTGAGTACCAACTCATAGAGGCCTGCACAGGCCGGGCTTTTTAGTCGAGCCTTTACGCGGCCTGGCCCGAAGCTCGGGTTTGGGCTGGTAGCCTGTTGGGCCGTTCGGGCCTCTCGAACTTGTCGGGATTTTCGGGTAGTTATTTTTGTACTGGACCCCAACAAACATTATCTTCATACTGAACTGAAGAGGAGGATTTTCGATGTGCACCAGACCGAGATCTTTTTCATACTGGCTCGGACGTGAGTAATTTTCGTATTAACCCGGACAAGTATTATTTTCATACTAAACCGTAGAGGTGAATTCTCGTACTGTACTGTAGACGGAAAGGGTTTCTTGGTCAAGTTTTTGCGCAGCCCGTCCCAAAGCTCGGCTCGGAGTTTTCGGGCCGATCAAGAAGTTACTGGGGTTTTTCGAGCTGCGTCAGGTTTATCCCCAGTCGGGACGGGACGGGCTGGTCAGGAAATTTCGGCCCGTATAGGGCTCTAGCAACTCATACTGTTGTAGCCATCGAAATGGAACTTTTTCTTATTAGAAGAGATTCTTGTTTCCCATTCTGATATTCCTTTCATGTGATGCGGGGGAATTCAAGTCCAGCATTTGCATGTTGTTTCAACATTTATTTTGTTTTTTTGTATTTTACATAGTTCATGTTCATGCACTTAATGATTTGTTACTGACTGTCGGATTGTACCGCCGGGGCAACGGAAAATCTCCCGGCGGGCCCTCGAGACGGCCTCTTTTGGGCCGCGCATCTACAATCTTTTGCATATAATAGACGGAACAAGGGCCCCTCCTAGCGGAGACTTCAAATTAAATTTTAAGAAATTTTAACACATCTTTATATACATGGTGTTACGCTCACGTTCTAAATCTAGTTGTATGTGACACCACAGAAAGTTGTGTGAAATGTAAAAATTTATTTGGATTATTGAACAGAACGAGCGAATTATGACTAATTCCTATAAAAGGGATGCATTATGGAAGACCCAGCTTTGCAAACAATATTTGGGCCCATTAACAACCAAGAAAATGAATTATATTCGATACTTTTAGTTGTGTTTCATACAATATCTGTTAGTGACGACTTCGATGGCAGAACCTCTTTCGACACCAGAAGCTTGTTAGATGCTTGGACAAGTTGTGAAACATTGGTGTTAGCTTTTACCTTTATGGTAGTTTTTCAACATCTTACACCAGCATCAAATTATTTACAAACACAAAGTCTTGATATTAATCAAGCTTTTAATATTATTAGAAACGCCAAGGAAAAAGCTGAACAATTATACGACAGTTTTGCAGACAAATTGTTCACCAAGATGGTTCTTGCATTGGCTGCTTTATATGCTGCTTTAAAATTTTGGAGTTATATAATCTTCATACAGCGACTTATTCCAATCTTTATGTGGCCTACGAGTATTTCCTTACTCTATCTTGCAGGCAAGTGTCATGTGTTGTGCAAAACAAAGATTATTTTGATCAGGTTGAGATCCTTGTTAGGCCAAGAGAGATTGGAGGCCTGTACATTATTGAATGTAGAGAGCAATTTGTTAATTGATATAAACTGCAGCACGATAATTGATACGCTCGGAAAGATAAGTAACAAATTTGGCTTTCATCACTTTAAAAGTGGTTAACTGTTTATTTTTATCACCATGATGTTATGTGTATTTCCCCTGATTGAGTTCACAAGAGGAAAAACTTTTTTAGTTATTGGTTTTAAAGTCAATGTCATTCTTGATAGAATTTCCTGGTTGTTCCAAAACTCTGTAATGAGATTGTGGTAATACTACCAGCAACAAAGAAGGAATTTCTAAGAAGCTCATTGTTATTGCATGAAAAGACGACTAATTTATTCGAAAATCAGAATGCCATGTTTGACCTGCAAACCCAAATAGCGAACACGATTTTTTAACAAATTTGGAGCTTAGTCGTTAATAAAAAAAGTCTTCTCTCTTGTAAAGTCAATTCAGGGACATAAAGTATATTTCATCTTATAAAGATTCCATGTTACATATTTATTATGTTGTTATGACCAAGATGGGCTTTTATTTTCATTTGTATCTAGCTTCCATACAGTAAGAATAAATAATAATGATACTAAACTTTTGCCTTAGTTTCTAACATTTGTAGGTCTATTTGTCAGAGGGCCCCACTTCGTAGAGTTCCCGGTGGGCCTTCATATCCACAATCCGACACTAGTTACTGATAATTATATTTTATTCACAATTTGAGATGCCGGTCTTTGGTAGCTTCTTCTAATATTTGTACTGTTTGTCTGTTTCATTAAGAAGTCGTTATCTCTTTAAAATTATTTCCAATACTGTCACTTTTAAAATATCCAAATATGTGATATTAATTTTATTAAGGGGAATAAAAAAGATATCCCATGATTAAACATTGCTTAAACTTCACAATAACTTAGGTGTGCATTTCTGAGTTCAATTATGACAATTAATCTAAATTATTGTCTGGAAATGATTCCTCGAAGGATTACAGTTCATCAAAAAAAGAAAATACATTAATGTAAAAAAACCCATTACTTGAATTGAAATGTTTATGCCGTAACAGTTTGTTAAAAAAATAAACATTCTTTGTACTTTTTATGTTTCTTTGGTAGGAGTGAGTGTCCTCATCTTACTTTCCATCTTTACTGCAGTTCAGCCTGTCACTCTGCTGAGGTTTGTGACACTGGGACTGCTGACCTCCCATTACTCCTAGTAGGTTCTTTGCGTGTTGGGTTGCACATGCCCGACTACTGCTCTGTCTATGACGACTAGGGGAACGACTCAGCAGGTCAACACCATACTCTACGCCGGGGCACAGATTAAATAAAAGTCAGATGTTTTACTTCGACAGATTTGTGAATTCTATTGCTCTTTCTTTCCAAGCAACTCCCAGAGCTTGCGATTTTGACATGTACTGCGCAAGCAGCACAGCTTGGTATGCACTTTTCATAAAATGCGCGTAAAATAGTAGGCGTGGTAAACTCCCAGAGCTGCAAATGTAAATGCGCAGAGACAAAAAATGGGAACATTGGTGGTATAGGGAGTGAAATATCTGACCTTTATTTAATCTGTGGCCGGGGCTTTGCAAAGTACCGTTTTTTGTTCATAATTTATACCAACTACATTTACCAACATCACCAAACAAAAAACAGCATTGCTACCTTGGATTCCCTTAATGTATCATCCACATCATCAACTCAGGATTGTAATCGAAGAGAGGGAGGGGGGGGGAGAGAGAAAGGGGGGGTAGGACGGGCAATTCTCGCTCTAGAAAATATTTTGCCTGCTCTAAAATAATAGAAAAGGAATAATAAAATAATAGGGAGGAGATTTTTATCCTACCAGAAAAGCTTTTGCTTCTGGCTACGGCCCTGCATCAACTACATGCCCATCCATATCATAACATCTGCAAGCAAAAATCCATCACTTCCTTTGACCCAATCAATTCATCACCACCATCGTTCTAGCAACAGTTCACCTCTATCCACCAACCATCCACCAACCAAATCTCCGTATGGCTGAAGAGCAGTACCAGCTCCTACAGTAACCTGTGCCTTGGCAGAAAATGACGTTGAATACGACAAAGACCACACTAAAAAAAGATCTAGAATACCAAAATAATGTTTTTTATAAACTTCAAAAATCATAATGAAACAATCATGGAATAACAGGTGATAAAAAATTTTAAGTTCTTTTGTCACTTTTATCAAATGCTTATTATTACAGACTTTTGCCACTTAGGATTCTGGCTGGTATGAGAGAAGATAGATAGGTAGATACCTCATATGTACAGGTATCCCTCAAATGGCGCATAAACGGCACGGAATGTTATTTCTAATTAAAAAATAAGTCGAAAAGTCCAATAGCCTTTTGCTCTCTGTGGCGTATTTTTGAAAGATGTTAACAGTTACAGTTTTTGAAAGTTGACAACGTGGTACTTGTAGACATTGTTCTTAACTTCAGGGCGTTTCTATACGGTGGAATTTTCAAATCTAAATCGCTATAACTCAGAAACGAAGCACCTGAGAGTATTTTGTTATACTTTAGTTTTTGCTTAGATTTCGTCAAGAAATCACGTTTTGGTCTTATTATGCGTCATTTACAGTACACCCTGCATTTAATTCGGAACTACAATAAACCCAATTTGATACTGGACATAAAAAGTTCTTTGAAGCTCTTCACTTTTCACTTTTGGTAAATATAAAATGCCTATAGATATCGGAAAATCCATGACAATTTCTCATGAGTTGCAGACAGTGATAACTCATTTTCAGTTATGTGGGAAAGATCTAAGACAGGGCTTGATTTGGGCTTAGTTGAAGCTTTTAAAACGTGTTGTGGGCCGTAAGAGAAACGGTATATCACAGTATTTAACTGCATATCTATGTCATGCGGATCAACTTATCACCAAATTGCAACTTAGCAGTAATACAATTTGCCGAGATATTGACCTTTTTTGTTAATCTTGTTCATTTTTACGATAGCAGAGGAACGACTGCATAAAAACACGTGCGGCGAGAACCAAGCTCGACTCTTGTACTTCGTATGCAAGCGAACGTTTAGGCAAACAGTGCCCCCAGTAAAACGTTTATAAGGGCCAATCTACACTCGGTGTACTGGTTACCCATCCCTGAACTAAGATGTCACTTTTGAAAATGAAGTAGTGTTTCTACCTTTTTCAGTCTGTGGCCTCATTCACTGTTGAATCAATATTAATAGCGTTCTTGCATTTATCTGATTTCAAATTTGCCCAATATTGTGATTGATAAGCTTTTGGATTTATAAAATTGTTTATTTAATTGTAACCTAGCCCAATACTTATAACATTTGGAAAATAGAACAATGAAGATAGAGAACTCTTTTTATGACTCTGCTCTACCAAGAATCACCTTATGAAAGAAAACGTTGCAAGGTTTAAAGCTTATTTTATGCAGGAGATGACTGCTCTAGAAAATATTTTGCCCGCTCTAAAATAATAGGAAAGTAATAAAAACAATAGAGAGAAGATTCTTGTCCTACTAGAAATTTTATCTGCCTGCTCAAGCTTTTACTTCTGGTTATGGCCCTGGCCACCTTTCTTTTAAACAACCAAAAGCTTGAATCTTTAATGGCACTGGTTTTGAAAATGTTGTGGAGGGCATGCTACATAAAGAAACTAAATGGTTGTAGAAATGTTAAAGGAGATCTGGGAAAGACGATGAGAAAAGCTGCACCAGAGTTGTACTAGTTGGACAGTGAACCAGATAGTTCAAATGAATAAATTTTAATTGTGAAAAACCTTTTTTATATTAAGTGAATAAAAGAAAAAGACTAAAATGTGGAAGAACTCGCAGAAATGTTTTAGTTTCTTGTCCAAGAGGAAAGTCAATAGTTGCAGAACATCTAAAATATATTTCTAAATGCATGTAATCTTCCTATTACTAAACATAATGGTGGTAGCCCAGTATACTGACTTGAAGATATATTTCGAACGGAAATAGTGGCACTGTTGGAATCGATATGACAATCAAAGAGTGTTACTAAGTAATCGTAGAAGACGATCACAACGTGTGGCTTAACTACGTTTTAATATAAATAACTCTTAAAACAAGGACATTGTTTGGATAAATTGGAAATCTTGGAAAGAGAAATTCGTGAATGATCTTTAGAGAAATTGAAGATCAAGCGAACTATGATGAACTCATACAGGAAAATTGTGAGTTTGCAAAAGGGAAAAACTAGATTTTGCTGTTTACAATGTTTTGATATTTACGTCCAGGGCAAGACATACGTAAAAGACAGTATCAAGAGTATAACTAAGGGGAGTGCTGTGAGGTTCTGAAATCTTACAAATGTTGAAATCATTTGAAACCTTAGAACTTGCCAGCAATAAGACAAAAAATAAGAAAAGTCAACAGGGCTAGGATGGGATAAAAGGTAATAATTAACTCCGTGGAAATTAGAGAACCTTACCGATAGATGCATTTTCTAGTTATGGTGTCACTTCCAGTGTTTGCTATACATCATTTAAAAGGGTTCAAAGTTTATTTGCAAGAGGGCAATACATCTATAAGTGTTACAACATTATTTCAATATTAAAAAATAATTGTGGCATATTCATAGGTGACCGTGTTATGAATATAATAATATTCTTGTGTATGCAGTCACAATGTAGTAGATATCTTAGATATTTTACTGCATTAGGATAACTATAGTAAGAATTCCAACTGCGTACGATGGTTTAGCTATAACTAGTCTAAACAGTCGTTAATTAAGTTTGACACTTAATCATAATTCAAGCATAACTTTCAATAAAAATGAATTTATTATTTTAAAATTTCAAAGCTAAGATTAAGGAATTCTTAATTAGAAACGTATTTTATCCTACAGATAGATCTGCGTAGTGAGATATTTATATTTTAATTAATTATTTTGTGTGCTATTTCTGGCTGTGTAAAATTACTGTTAAGTGTTCACAGCCCTGACGTCTTTCTTTAGTAGCCATACCAGAACGAATGATTTTTAAATTTCAACCTTCACGCAGAACTCTATTCAAGGTAACTTCTAGAGTATAATGTCAGTGTATTAATCATTTGGCGTATTTATAGTCGAGAATTATTAATTACAACAACCACGCGCAAAATTTAATCCGACGATTTAATTGTAATAATTAGAGCAAAAGAAAGAAAAAGATAGTCGTTTTTCTTTAATGGGTTAAAACTACTGAATTTTTTAATTAGTTGTTCCATCCAGAAAACTTTTCAACAGTAAGTATATCAAAAAGTACATAAGCAAACCTTTTTTAAATTGCGACGCACCTATCATTGTCTTTTTTTGGTAAGACTCATTACACCTATGAATATTTCTAATGATTCCTAAAAAGGAAATTAAATACGACATGAATTTAACTACATCATATAGTAATCTGTTAAGTCATTGTAGAAAATTGGCAGAAAACCAAAATTATATATAGAACTACGCGCGTAGATGTTTGCTTGTTCTAATTTTAAATAACTATTGCGATTCGTGCCTTTTTATTTATAAAGATGTGTCAATAGTTCGTAGAACATATTTAAAAGTTTTTATTCGTTAGTCATATGAAAACTACAGAAGACGGATAAACGTTTGAACATGAAGAAAATGTGGAGAGAATCAGTTTATAGTGTAATTATTATGTTTTAAATTGTTTTTGTGGGTTATATTAAAGAATGTATGTTTTTAGGGTACTTTGAGACCAAAAACAACTCAAATGTTGACAGGAACTCAATTAAATGATCTTCTAGATAAACTTACCCTTACAGTAGCATCAAATCCTTCAACTGGTATATCTAATATTCATTCCATTAATAAAATCACTGAAGGATTATATCTTGGAGACATGTGAGTAAATTTTTAATTAAGATAATTAGAAACTGATGACCACTTTACTGTAGGTATGCAGCTAAAGATAAACGATTTTTAAAAGAACATGAATTCACACACATTGTAAATGCTGCTGAAGGAATAGATGAATGTCAAGTAAATACAAACGAGAGATTTTATAGGGATCTCAACATTAAATATTTAGGCATTCCTGGTCACGACAGACCATCATGGAATATATCTGTTTATTTCGAACAAACCGCTAAATTCATAGACAATGCAATTAAGAGTGGAGGTAAATACAATCGGTAGCATTTTGAACATTTTTTTATTTAAAATCTTTTTTAGGAAAAGTTTTAGTACATTGCGTAGTAGGAATTTCAAGATCGGCAACGCTTGTTATAGCATATTTGATGATTGCTAAAAATATGAACGCCGCTGAAGCTCTGCAGTATGTATTTCGACGAAGAAGAGTATTTCCTAATCCTGGATTCCTAAATCATTTAGCCCAACTAAATTCTTTACTTCATACAAAAGGATCTCTTTACTTAGCTACAAAATATTACTGATATTAGGGCGTGATTATTTTCGAAATATTTATTTTTAGGATTTTTATTAATTATAATATGTTAAAATAACGATAATATTGAAATTATTATTGTTATCTAATTCCCAGTGTATAATCGATTTTACCAAATCAAGCTTTAGTTAGTGACGTCAGCATCAGATTGTCCGCACTTGTTTTAAAGCACCCACGCCTGTTCGTTTAAATAGACTTTTGTTTTGCAAAGAAATCGTTTAGAATTTTAAATTATTTTATCGCAGAATTTAATACATAAGAATTACATTTCCTATTATTTTATGACGGAAAAATTATGAAATATTTATAAGTAGAAGTGTAGGTAATGCGAAGTACAAGAATGTAAAGTTTATTGGCTAAAAAGATACCTACCTAACATTCAGTAAAAAAGATTTAAGCATTTCAAATATTTCGCAATTAAGAATTTCCTTGATATTTGCAAAAAGCTTTCTTTTTTATAAATGTGAGTTTGATTTAAAGTTAAAATCTTATTTTCTCTATTTGTGCTAAAACTAAATCCTAGTCTTTACCACTAGTATGCGGCCGCTATACAAAACATAAACTTCTCTATTGTACTTCACGTTACTCAACTTTCTTAAGTATAATTCCCTAGTATTAATCAATATTACCATTTATTTTTGATATAGCTAATGAAAATAAGAATAAAATTGTAATTCTTAATAGAAAACAAATAGATTAAAATAATTTAATGTTTAGTGGCAGTGAAAATTTATTTTTAAAATCGAAACGCAAAGAATTTACCACATTTGATTAAAATAAAAACAAATTGTCATTTTCATTTTCAATAATAAGTACTTTAGAACCAAAAATGCATTTCGGCATCCTAAAAACTAATTCTAACAATGTAATTTACAGATTTTTTTAGTATCAAAGGTTAGAATTAATTGTCAGGATGCCGAAATACATTTCTGCATCTGAAGTACTTACTAATAAACGAATTGTTTTTATTTTAATCACACATATGGAGAATTTAGAGTTTGCCATATTTTCTTTAATATCTAAGTATGCAATTTAAAATATTCCTGTTCTAAGATTTCTAATAGATAACACATAATCGTTAAATGTTTAAATGGTCCACATGCTCGTTGCGTCTATTTTAATTTAATAGTATTGAACTTTACGTCTCATATATGTATGTTTTGATAATGTATTCTACCTTCTATTATTGTATTAATAAAAAAATTGAAAAATAAAATTCTACTTTGTAAATAACGTAAATGCAAGTTTTAGAGTTTTAAAAATTGTTTTATAGGTATCTTCTTTCCTGGATACGCTCCTGTAGATTTACTGTAACTTCATTTGTGACAAGTCATAGGAAAAGGGACCTTATCTTCACCCAGGTTGAAATTGACTGTAGGCGATTTTTCTTATTTTTTTATATAGGAAAGTATGGAACGCTTTTTGTTTAATTTAAAGGTTCCAAAAATTGACGAAAGTTATGAAAATCTTTTGTCATCGTATGAAAATGAACCTTCGAGAAACCAGCAACCAACCTCGAGTAACAACCAATTTTCCGATGATTGCTAAATACCATAGAGATATATAACCACCTACTAAAATGTGTATATCTGATTATAAGGGGCGATCTATCTATTTTCGCACTAGGCTCAAGAAATATAGGGCACCCTTTACTATCGAATGGTAAAAGTTAAATTTCTTGTAACAGTGAAACTCTTCCCAATGGTAAATACACCGGCGGGCGGCCTGTTCCACTTTCGTACTAGGAGCGAAAAATACGCTAAAAGCTAAATTTCTTGCAACACAGGTTATCACAGCAAAATTCATCCCTACTGGATGTATACGAGGTTATAAAAGCGGAGCCGCCCCTTAGGGGAATCAGCTACCGGTAGTTCGGGAAGCAGTTACAGTCATCCACAAAAGTAGTGTCCTAGCTATAGCCAGGTAAACGGAGGGTTTAACACAAATTGAAAACGCATTATTTGCATCAACATCTATTAAGTTACTCTTTAAAACTGTATGTAATTAATTCTTGATCCCAAACTTCGCCAACAACACCATATTTTAAATTTATTTCGCCAGCTCTTATGGAATGTGTATTACGTTGAAGGGAAGTGGGATAGACTGAGGACTAAGTTGACATATAAGCTACTGACTGGTTAGAGGTCAAATCAGACGACAGTGTCTTATCTAATATCCGTGTTATTATATGGAAAGAGAGCAAGTAGCAAGTAGGTCCACAATTCTTTGGTTGACAGAATGGTCGTACTCCCGGAGAAATGCTTCTTTTTAAAATGGTTCTAAAAACTTCGTATCTTATGAATAGAATTCTACAATTCCCACAACTTAGTTAAAAAAGAAAAAGTGCATCCACCTACCAATTTATTTTTTTCATTTTAATAAACTGTAAAAGAATTATACTATGGTTCCTACTATGGATATCTGGTTGTCCAGAATGGAGATGTAAGTCAGAATTTGGTAGAGTTAAATAAATAAATATGAACTCGTTGCAAATAAAGGAGGCACCCTTTTTGCACCGAATCAAACTTGGGATTTCAACTATTTTCTGTATAATTCGGATACTAATCCAGGCATCAATCGATCCCCCGACCTTTATTTAATATTTACTGCTATAAATTTGAAATCATCAAAAAATGGACTTGCCCTCTTTTTGCACCGGTATCTTCAATTTTGAATTAACAACTCGGTTCTACCTGCTCATAAGTACTAATCGTTCATTTCTCGCATTATTATACTTTCAAATCTCCGATTATCGAAAAATGCATTTTAAATAAAATTCATACCTCGGTTTACTACCTGCTTTTAATATACATATTTAACTTATATTATTGTCTAGAGGCCTTAGTATTCCTCAGCTTGTTGCGAAAACGTAAAATAAGTTGTCTACCTTAATGCTCTCATAACAGACACATGCTAATAAGGGCAGCACTTAAAACAAAGATTTGTTAACTAATTTTAATGAACGTCTCTAAAAATATAATTTTTAAGGAAATAACATTTTTAATATTTTGCTTATCCCAACTTCATCTGTTAACATATAATAATTTTCTAGTCCTTGATTAAATATAAATCTGAAAAATATTAAGCTGCAAAAAATAAAAATGGAGCTTTGGTAAAGTACCACACTTGGTGCAAAGTTCATCTCATTCATTCAGATAAACATAAAATAAGGAAAAGAAGATTATTTAGACCGTAAAATGAGTATTGTGCAATATGTATCTGATCAATAAGTGTTTTGAATTACATTGGATCGACTTTTATTGATTAACAAATAAGGAAAAGTAAAATAAAGAGCAAAATATGAAAATCGTGGTTGGCTTTTGAAAATTTGCATACGGGTAGAAAATTGAAAAGGAAGCATTTTCTTTTCATGACTTTTCTCAGAATTCGGTCAAATAAGTTCATTTTTCGGACATTTTTTCTAAAAATGTCAAATTTGAGAGGTAATGGGGACCACATGATTACTTTTGATTAGGTCATTTTCGAATCTGGAGCAAGTAAAACCTGATGTCGGACACAAATTGTTTCCCATATGGTACAGACTTTTTGGCGGACACCATATAATATTATAATTTTGTAATCAGCTAATGCAGCTACTCCTGTACTAAAGAGGCAGTCTTGGGCAGTCTAGATGAACTCGTTCGATAAGCAAAACATAAAGGTATGCTATTTAGTTCTTGACCATAAATTGTATATTTTACTTTTAGCCGACCCTCTAAGTATAAGTTTGCTGCGAGGGATGGTCAAGTTTGAGACCTCGATATCTGCAGAGTCTGAAGCTGTGAACTGTGACCTTAGCCAACAAGCTAGCTTATTATTTAAGTGGATGGCGACAATATTTTAAGGCAGATTTAAACAATAGGCTCAAATTGCTATTAGTTCCTTCCTTCAAGTTTTTAAATTTTGAATAAATAATTAAAATTAATTTGATTTGTTTGAAATTTACTGGTAATAAAGACAGCTTTTTAAAAAACGAGAAGCGTAATAGAGCATTAAACATTTTAAAATTTGCTTGATAAAACTTTGAATTGTATTTCCTAATAGGGAAAGAATTGTATATAAAAAAGTAATAAAATAATAAACTCCTCAAAAATATTTTATTAAAATGAATATAGAGACCCAAATGATCTTTATTTTCTCTTTAACGATATATTGCTACTCAACTAACGATTTAAAATTAGAGGTTTTTGCCTTGCCTTGAGAGGTTAAGCTTACAACAAAAAAAAATCGTATAGTGATCAAGCTTCAATTGCCAAAACACAGTTTTTGCACTGCTTTTCTCACTTTTCTCGCAGTAGCACCAAGGATTCAATTTTTAATATTTTCAAAGAATTTGTCTGCCATTTGGTACGTTATTGTAGTGATGTTTAGCATTAATTTAACCAACGAAACCAGAAATGCTGGAGCAATTGTTGCGTATATTTAAATCGTGATAGTCAAGTTGCAGGAGTATTGGTTACGTCGTCTTGAGTTAAAGCAATAAGTGGTTTACCGATGAGGAAATGACGTGGTGTTAAAGCTTGCATATCGTTTGGATTATTTGAAAGAACTGTGTTGCATTTCTTCAATGTAAGATTGACATTTCTTACAACATGCAATAAGTGGCGCTTGACAGATTTTACCGTTTCTTCATATAAAGCACCATGGTGGGAGGATCATGATGGACTAAGTACCATTTGATGCAGTGTTGATTACAAAATTGTTCAAATCTTAAATTACTAACTTTGAATGGTAATTGGTAAACTTGCTTTAACCAATTATTTGCTCCTACAAAATTAGCCACATTCTCAGAATAAATTTCTTTACAAAGACCACGCCTAGGAACGAATTTAAATTTTAAATTCAAAAAAGCTTCAGAACTTAAATCTCCAGCAATCTCTCAGTGAATTTCTTGATTTTCTTAATTTACCATATTTTAAATTAACTGGCCCTACATAATTGTTGCTACGGATTTGAAATAGTTATTCTAGATTCTGGAAGATTGTCCATTTTTCTTACTGTAACATTTGGTAGTTGTGTTCTAAAACAAGTTATACAATTTTTTAATACATTTCGAATTGGCCAATAACTTTACCTTAGAGATACCAAAATATTTAGATTATGATCCAGCATGTAATTGCCGTTTATGCTCATTTATGACTAGAGGATGCTTCTGAGGCAAAATGATCTGGTGTTTCGTGTCCTAAGATAGGTGCAAACTCCACAATCTACCACCCACACGTATAAAACCTTCATCATCAATAAAATGATGTAACGTAATGAAGTTTACTGTTATTTGATACTGTACCAAAGAATGTATTTCTATATTTCTGATATTACATTAATTTGATTAGCTGTGCTGTGTTTAATTCTTGTAATGACATAACGTCTACTACTTTTTGAGTACGATAAGATTTTAAGTTTTTATGTAAACGTAGACATAAAGTTGTAATTCTCCGAAGTTTATAAAGAGAAGAATATCTAGTGAAAATTGTATGATCAAAAATAGTACTAGTGTTAGTACTAATAAATTAATGTGTATTTTCTAAATTAAGAGAAATATCTAAATTTGGTCAAAATTCTGATTGATTTATCAACAAACTGGGTCTAAAGCTCTACAGGTATGATTTACTTAACTGTAATAGATTTAAGCCGGGAGAAATGATATCTGCTAGTTTAAAATGAGAAGATAAGTGTTTCCAACGTTCCACATTTCTGAGGGTTTGAATCTTCGAGACTCTATTTGTCACGAAGATCTTCCATATTCGTGACCCGATAACCAAAATGTGCGATAGTTGAACCGCACTAAAAATGCGTATTTCTAATTGGTATATCTAGCGCTGCTATAACTTTGTGGAAAAGTTTCGCCAAAAGAACATAAGTGGAGCAATTCTCAATTTTGCACATAAAAGTTTTTCATCGATTGACCGTTTGTGTTTTTGGTTCTTAAGTATAAACAATAGTAGTCAGTAAATCAATGGGAACTCACCCTACGTACAATTGCCATAAACACTGTAAGATGATTTTTGTTTGTATAGTACAAGGACCAGTTGGAACTTTTCGTGTTTCAGTAATGGAAACAGAATATATTTAAGACAATCCCAGCTACAGTTTCAAATGATTAAGAGTCCAGTATTGCTTGATGCAGATTTGTCAAATCTAAAACCTCCATGTTCTAAAATGGCTATTGAGTGATCTCAAATAGTCTTTGCTTGATTTACAGTGTCTGCTGCAGTGAACAAATCGTCCACATAGAGGCCTCTACGAATGATCTTGAAAACTAAGGGAAAATTACGTCCTTTGTCAAGAGTCAACTAATGAAGACATTTAATTGCTAAAAATTTACAAGAGTACTGACAGGCAGGGTGCCTTCTGCGTGTCAGAAGCAACTAATTTTAAATCGCGCCAAAACTTAATTTGAATCACCTATTATACAATAGTGACTTCTTTAATTATACATCCATACCGGTAAAAAATATTTGCCACTTCGACCACTGAAAATGGTGATTTTTACTTTTAGGTTGTAAATTTAATTTATTGTATGCTTATTGTACACTGCAAAAATGAGGTAAAATCAAAGTTTACTCTGAATTCTATAATATAGAAACAGACTATAGCTAAATCCCTTTGTTACCTAAAATTATGCAGTAAGTAAGCATGATTACAATCGACATAAATTGGCAATAATTTACTGTTTGAGAAATTTTGAGTATGAGGATAGCAAGGATTAATTTTCTTTGGTTCACAATTCTAAACAATCCTTTTGTCCTTTACTGGTAAAATCGAAAACTTGAAAACATTATAATAATTAAGAAAAAATGATTTTTTAGCAATAATAGTGTAAGACTGATAAAGTTTCTTTTAAGTTTAATTAATTTGTTTTTTTCAATTGAGTTAGAGAAAGTTTTACAAAAATAAGTAAGAACTAAAAAAACTTAAAAAACGGGGTCCATTAAAAACAAATTTGTTTTCTTTTCTTTTTCTAATTTATACTTCTACTTAATAAATTATAAATTTTCGTTTACATTATATGTAACTATTGTCCATGAATAATTTAAATTTAGCAAATATTAATGCGAGATCAATAGTATTGCATTTACAGAGGTTTTTTCTAAATGTAAATGTGAATCTGATAGGAGTTTTTGTGACATGGTTGAATTGAAACAAGTTCTAATGATTTACTTATATTTAATGATAATATATCGTTATTAGGAGTGACATAAATGATAAGAGGTAATGATGATAGCGAAATAAATTTCTAAAATTAGCAGGATTGAACAAGAAAAGATTAATTAAAAAACCTCCACGAAAATACTTTATTTTATGTAGCACTGTAGTTTTATGACTCTGTAAGTAAAACTTATCATCGGAATTAATTGTTAGAATGTTTTGTCAAGTTTACAATAATATACCATAGATACAGAACGGACCTATAGATGTAATCCATTCACCCAAATTATTTATTTACTGTTAAATCGACACTTTGTTATTGTTGGGAAAAATGGTCTTTGTTAAGTCAGGCAGTGTCATAAAACCCAAAACGAATGCTGTTTACTATTTTAAATTATGTACATTACTAGAACACCATTTCGATAAGAAGTATAAACACGGCATTACAGCCTCCCAATTAATGCTCAACAAATGATTAATATAAAAGAAACAGACTTTGTACGGGTTTATTTAATTTTTATCGCTGTGCTTGCACGTGTTTTGTTTGATGGTCAGTGGTTTTTAAGCAAAATCTTTTCTCAAACATGTCGACCACTACGATTTATAACAAACAATTCCTGATGTATATGTAATACCATAGGATTATATTTCTTGGGGTAATTTAAAATTAAAACATGGCTTATAGAAAATTTATAGTGACGTAAATCATATAATGGTATATTTATTAAGTCATTCTAGAATACCCTATTGAACCAATCAACCTCTCACAATAATAAATTTAGAAATACACGTACACATAAGGCACATTTGAAAACTAATCCTTAATTCTTTAGTTTTTTTCTTGAAGTTTCTAAAAGAGGTGATGTGTAAGCTTCTTCTTTGGTAGAGGTGTTTTTGAGTATTAGTGATTGCTATTTGGTGTTATATTATTGTTATTATACTATAAAAATAGTGCATTCAGTTTTAATTTTCCTAAAGTTTTTTATAAGTGGTTCGTTGAAGACAACATCATAAAGATTGGATTTCTATTTTTGTCATTGACAGTATGTTGATGATTTTTTTTGTATTTTTGTATTTGATAATAACGATATTATCGATATCATTTTTAAGTTCTACACATAAGTATTCCTTGAAGGTAACTTGTTAAGTTAAAAGTTAGTACAGTCATATTTTTCAGGTTTGTTTTAGTTTTACGGCTCTTTTCCCATGCCTCCTACTTAATAAACTATTTACCATAGCTCTAGCTGCAGATCGTATTTATAATTTAAGTAGTTAATCTAACTACATGCTATATATCACTGACAGTGCAGAAAGTGCAAATTCGATTGTTCAAAATTTAGTGATTGAGGAATTCTTCAGTTCATTTAGAAGTATCAATTTAATTTAATATTTAAAACTTTTTAGGTTTTCATTTTTTTATAGTATCCAACAATCTTATTCCCATGAGATAAGAGGATCTTTTATATTTAGAAGTTTTATATTTTATGATAGGTGGGTAGTTGTGAAATCTGCAATTTTTGTGAGAATTTTCAACATCAGCTTTAACATAGACTAAAAATTTTAAAATACATAAAAACCCAGACAACCGTTAAATTTCTTGTTGGACAAATACTTCGTTTAAATCACTGGATTGATCTCAAACAATAATATTGTAGGATAAAATAGATCGGACATTTGCAAAATAAATATCTTTGAAACTATGCGTATCTATATTATCCCGCAAATATAGTAGCCCATAAAAGGTTTCATTTAAAGGAGTACATACAAAGTAAATGTGATCAACCCAGCTCAGATTCTGATCTAATATTACGCCTAAATATTTTACAGATTTTGAAAGTGATATTGTAAACTGAAATAGTATTGGTGTTTTTGATTGATTGTTAATTAATTTAATTTAAGGCACCAAGCGTTAAATTCATTCAGTGTAGTAGTTATTTTAGAGTAGAGTTGTTTAGGATTTGTGTCTGAGAGAATAATAGATACATCATCGGCGTATATAAAGAATGAGAGAGAGAGAGAGAGAGAGAGAGAGAGAGAAAATGCATCTTTTACTTTTACAGTTATACTTCGGTCTTCGAGAAAGGAAACTAGCCATTTATTAATCATACCTCTAATCCTAAGGTATTACATTTTTCTTTTGCAAAGCTAGAACATACCGAATCGAAGGGACGTAATAAGTTAAAAGAAAGCTATAGTTTGTTTCTGATATACATACTGAGTAAGTTTTGTAACTGCAATTTCACTTAAAAACCTGGCCGAAAGCCGTATTGGCAGTTATTCAGAATATTAAATTTGTTCAGAAAATTTAGAATCTATTGGAAAGAACTTTTTCCATGATCTTAGAAAAAATACTCGGACGATAATCTTCAATATTGGAAAAGTCACCTTTTTTCGGAACAGAAACTACAGCTGCTTTCTTCAGTTGAGAAGGAAACTCATCGAGCACAACTGACCAATTGATAATATAATGTATGTTAAGAGTTCAGATATGTCATTCTTGCAATGTTTAACAATTTCTACTTAAATATTATCTAGACCGGTACTTTTCTTATGTGGTAATTCATCAATCATATCTTGAGCTTTGAAGGAGGTTATATCTGTGAAAAACATGGAATTGTTGATAGTTGGACCTATGGTACATTCATAAGAAATGTTAATACCAAAGTCATCTTTTATTTTATCTTCCACAACTGACGAGAAATAATTATCAAAAATCTCAGCTACTCATTGAGGGTTGCTGTAAGAAACATCGTCGCAAACAAGATCAATTACTACTTAACTCGTAATTATTAAAATAAACTGATTCTAGCTTAATATTATCGCATCAATATTCACATAAACACATCAGAGTAGAATTAAACCCTTCGTTAAATGACTCAATCAAATTAACTTTATTGGCACACTTTGGGTATTAATACTAAACAAGCTAAAATAATCATAATGATTTAAGTTATTAACTTTATTTCCTTTCCTGTGATTGTTTTTTTTGAAAATCCAATCGCGAAAAGTTAAACCTAAACACCTGAACATTTACTGGCCAGATTTTCGCATTATACAGGTGCTGTTGGATTTCCATTGGTGCCCAGATCTTAAAAACTGAGTATGGGCCTTGACTTTTAATTTTTTTATACTCAATAAATGGTTGAATATTAGGAAACACATTTTTAACAATTGTGTTTATATTAGTAGAGCCATTTTTTTGAGCACCCAATAACGGTCGACTTTCTCGTTGCGCAGTTTGGTACTCCCTACAGAAGCTTAACTTTTCTGTTCTTTCTTGTAAGCTACTATTTTAAAACCATTGTCTGTTGCATACGCGTAGTTTTAATTTTGAGCGTCGGAAGTTAAACTAATTATATTATTACAAACACATTTAGTTTTGTCGATAAGTGTATGGGTAGAGATTTCACTGTTTGTTTCTTGATTAGATGATTCCTGTTGTTTATCAGCCCCAATTTTATTTTTCAAGTTTAAGTTCTGCGAATTATTTGAATTGATAACACTATTTTTATTTATTGTGTTAGCCTTCAGGTTACCACCATGTACAATAAATTCATCTTTCAGGATTCGAGTTTAACCGTTTCAGTTAATGCCAAGGTTTTTGTAGTGGGTTATTTGATGAATTCCGAAAGAATTTATTTAATAATGTTATCTGCTCTTGAAGAGAAGAGATTGCCGATTAGTGATGTTCAATTACAATATCGTTTGGCATAAGTAGCTGCTTCAAGAATTCTAATTCAAACATTAGATTATCGTTGATGGTATACCCTTACCAATGCGGTTGTCATCACACGTTGGATTCAAGGTTTCCATGTCGACCTAGTTGTCGCGTGTGTTATCACTTATATTCGCACCAAAACTTTCTAAAACTGCATAGCAATTTATCTGTTTGTCATTGATAAGTACTACTCCACACCTGATCCATTTTTTACAATAACTTTGAGCTGATGCACTTTCTGCGTGTATTCCAGTCGGCACCATATTAGATATTTTTACTTTTTAGTTTTTCAAATTTAGTATTTGGAATTTGTGGTTAGCTTTATATTATTGAAATTTAACTCTTAGCCGTATTAAACTGAAATATTGTGTCTAAAAGCGAAACTCTCTTATTTGAAACAGAACATTTCATAAAAAGAAAGCTTTTTAGTTTGTAAAAACAAATCGCAGGATTTTGCCATTGTTATCGGCTCTGTTCAGAATTCCCCAAAGCTGGTTCTTCCTAGAGGGATTAGATCTGTACCTATATGACCATATGCTTGAAGATTGAAAAAGCGGAGACTCGTTTACTGTATTTATCTCAAAACCAGGATAAAAAGGAACATTTTTGTGACATAATTGCCGACCTTTACCTCTTATATCTATCATCTGGATTATTTATGTTTTCTAACCATTTGGTTTTTGTACATTTATGTCAGTGTATATTCTAATAATAAAGGGCTGTCGGCTATTCTAAATTGGAGTTTAAATGAAATCAAAGGCACACATACTAAAATAAATGCTTTTTGAAGTAAACGTGCAAAAATTATGCATGTGACAATCTCCCTTTCTTTCTATCCACAAAATTTAATCAAAGAAATTATACCATAGAGTCCAAGCGAACTAAGCGCATAGGAAATTGCATTAATTGGACAAAGTACTATTGGAGTCACCTGCAGTGGAAACGAGATAGAAGCAATATAAGCAAGGGATTACTGTGCACCTTGTTTACTGTTTCACCTCTTGCGTTCTATCTCATTTGCACTACAGGTGACTCCAATAGTACAAATTGTGTAGAGCAACGGACCCAGAATAGATGCCTGAGGAACACCACTACTAACAGCACTGACTCTGGATTCGTGCCCGTTCAGTTTCACATACTGTAGACGATTGGAGAAATAGTTGTTGAGCAGCAGTATGGCATCATTATCAAAACCTATAAAATGCAAAATAGCCATTAGCAATGAATGATTTAAAGTGTCAAATGCTTTTAAGAAGTCTAAAAGGACCAAAGCAGTTAATTTGCAATTATCTGCTGCTGATAGAATATCATCATCACCAATCTGAGTGTTCATTACCCTTCCCAAGATTTTAGAAAAAGCTGACAAAACTTATTGGACGCAAATCTTTAAAGTGAGTGTGATTAATTGCACGCCAATGCTATCAGAACCAACAGACTTGGAAGTAATAGAACTGATAATGTTTTCTATCTCGGCAGATGTTGCTAGCTTAAACAAATTATCATCTTTATTTTTGCTATTATTATTATAAAAATGAATCAACTTCTGATCTGGACTAACAGAGAGCTGTTTCACTGATGAATCAATAAAATATGGATTAATTTTATCCACATTTCTCCCTGTGGATAGCATTTAAAGTGAGATTCCTTAAAGTTTTATAATACTCTCAATCCTTGAATAGAAGTGCCTTATCACGCAATTTTTGCATAGTTTCTCTCTTAGAGAATCTAGCGGTTTTGACAGGTGCATGCACATTAATCAAGTTAAAGAAACTCTCATTCACAAATGATAATTTATCATTTATGTTATGGAGACTGACCATATGTTGCCACGGAATTGTTTGTAGGTCAGTACAAAAATCATCAATATTACAATTTCTAAAAGCTGTATGTACGAATCTGAAAATTCCGTGGCAGCTCCAGTAGAATTTTACAAAAAACTAAATGGTGATCGGAAATATCATGAGTTCTCTCTACACCCGATTCAGGAACTAAATCTCTCTTTGATACTATGATTAAGTCTAATAACGTTTACGTATCTACTAAATGTAACACGAGTTGGAATATTAATAATTTGAGATAAGCTAAACAGTTCAATAGGGCTAAAGAAAGATATAGTTTTATTATTGTCTACTCTAAGTAATGTTAGGTCTATATTAAAGTCTCTTGTAAGAATTACTTCATTACAACAAGGCAAAATATCAGTAATTGAATGCTCCAATGCATTAAGAAAATCGTGAACATTTACCTATTCCGGGCGATAAGCTACGTCTACAACAGTTGTTCCTTTGCTTACTGTGAATTGAATCCAGAGCTGTTCGTAATTATTATTAGTGAATGCATCTATAACATAGAAAGCAACGCCACCTCCTTTTCAATAAGTTTATTTTCTTAATTTTCTTTTTATTAATTAAATGATTTATCATTTAAAGTTGATTTACCATCAGTTTGGGCTTTAAATGGTTGATTAATCAGTTCATTATCTTCGACTAATGTTTTGATGACTGCTTGTCACAGACGAATCATTTTGTTTTTAATATCTAATTCATAATTATCAGATTTATTTTCTGAATTTGAAAACTCAACGTTTGGAGGTAGGATAGAATGGAGCTAGTTGAGCAGTCTTTCACAAAACGGAGCATAACCTCAAAACGGTTTGTATATGTAATTAACGTTTTAAGTTGATACATTTTTTAGAGTTTTTATTCTTCTTTTGGTTGTGGAAGAGAAGAAGAAGTCTTTGAAATATCAAAGCCGTATCATTGAAATTTGCCGAAGCAATAAAAACGGTGTGGCAAAAACGCATATGTGTGGTTATATACTCCTTACTCAATTACCAAAAACCAATACCATTACGCACTGAATACAATGCCATCAACACTTCTTTCGATGTAATTCTTTAAGTTTGTGTACTGCATAGTTTTGGAGATATATCCATATACCAACTTGCTTCTATGCCCAGCTAGCATCTCCCAGCTTTACACGTTGATTATAGCTGTATGCGATTACATCAGTAAATTCATTTTCCAAATTCTCTTGATCAAAAACGGTATTGTCATTTTGATATAATTTGCCATCATTCTGGGTATTACTTGCCTGGTTAATCAGTTTATTTTCTTCATTACTTTCGAAATGATCTCGTCACAAGATGAATCTATTTCCGTAATCGATTCATCATTATCAGATTCGTTTTCTGAATCTGAAAACTAAACTTTTGAAAATATACGTGGATTATTATTTATGACGTAACAATTAAAAGCAGTCTTCCGAGATTACATCAACAAATTCATTTCCTAATCTTTCTTCCTGCTCAAAAACTTTATTATCATTTGGATATAGTTTTGGGTTTTAGTTGGTTAATTAATCAGTTTATTTTCTTCGTCACATTTACACTAATTTTCTGATGACTGCATGTTACAAGATGAATCGTTGTTTTCAGTATCTAAATCATTATCTTATCGCATTTGTTTTCTAAATTTAAGAACTCAATCGTTGAAGATATACGTTGACTATTTATAGCCGAAGATTATGCATTCACATTCAATCTTTTTGCCGGCTGATATTGATGTTGAAGATGGTGCGAATATCATTTTTTACCAACAAGTTAGAATTCGTATTTGTTAATTTTTTTTCTTGTTCTAAAGGCTGGGGTATTTTATATATTAAGCATGTTCATATTTATCAAATTTTACTATACAGTTTGTATAATCATTAGACATTTCATTGATGTTGTGGTATTAGTTAATTTTTGGTTATCATTACCCATACTAAATCCTATACTGAATCAAAAGATGGAAATTGAATTTTCGACTTGAAAGTTCATTGTGTCTGAATACATATTCATTGTAATTTTTCCATAAATGCATTAATTATGTAATGTAATTTAATGTTAGATTTTTGTTTATTAAATTTCATTATGATTCACTCACATGTGGCATGCATCACTTCTTCATAAACATACGGCACGTCTGTACTTCCACAAACATCAGATATCTGGACAGCATGACTTTCTTTTTCTTCTACTTATCCATGCCTTTTGTGTCTTCTGTTGTTTTATCTTTTTCGTGAGCAATTTCTTCTTCAAATATTGATATGCTATTAAGTCAGATTCATAGTTATCACCCATACTCAAGTCTGTTAAATTAAAAGATGGAATCTGTCTTTTGATTTGGAAGTTCATCTTATCTGAACACATTATTCATTGAAACCATGACTGATTTAAATATACAAATTATTTTAATGTATTTAATGTTAGATAAAAGTATTGTAAGCTCACAAAATTTCTGTTTATTAAATTTTATTATTGTGATTCACTCACATATGTGGCATGCAATCATCATAAGCATTCGGCATGTCTGCACTTTCACGAACATCAAACTTTTGGATTGATGGGTTTCTTTTTGGTGCCAGTATTTTCATTAGCTTTTAGTCCTTCTTGTTCTAAAATTGGAGTATCGCTAAGAGTTTGGCCGCCCATGTGCAGCTCAGTTAGCTCATGAAGAGATCCTCGGTTCCCTTAATCTTGAAACCAGATGCTGGGGGTCCTCCTTCGCCTCAGTACTCAAACCAAACGTGAGGTCCTTTTCAGTCCTCAAAGTTACCGGACACGAAAACCCCTGCAGATGGCCTCAAGATCTCTGCTTTTTAAGTTTTATTTTTATGATTCACTTACCTATGTGGCATGCAGCCATCATAAATACTCGACATACTGTGCTTGCACGAAAATCAGATTTTTGGAGCAATGAATTTTTTCTTCTTGCGCGGTATATTTAGTTCATTCTTTAATTTTTTGTTGGTTTTTTATTTTTTTTCCAAGATTGGAGTATTTTTCTCTACATCTAGCATTATTCAAATTTATCAAATCTTGCCATATCCTACACACTTTGTATAGATAACTTTAATCACTCTGCATTTTGAGATCGCACTGCAGCTAAAAAGAACAGCTACATCTCCATTGATTACTTTTTTTTAGTTCCCAATTTCACTGTGTGCTACTAAAATAAGTCAGATCCGTAGTAATATGACTTTTACTTACTTATTCCGTTCCTCGTGGTGTTGAGAGGAAGCAAAGCCCACCGTCCTGGGTTCTTCGGGTCTATGTCTCGTCTCTGGAACGCAGGAATCAAGGAGTCTGTCCATGCCTTCCCTCGCACTTTGCTTTCATAACGTGCTTGGGGATTCTGTAGTCCTGCATTCTAGGAACATCTCCGAACCAGCGCATCTTGTGTCTGTCAGCCTTGGCTGTCAAAGGCGTGACTTGGAGAGACATTCTAATGGTCTGATTCCTGACTCGGTCCCTTCGTGTTTTACCCGCTGTTCGTCTCAGGTCTTTGCTGCTTGTATCCAATAGGATCTGCTGGTGGTGTGGGCCCAGGATTCGCACCCATATGTGAGGATGGACACGTAAGTAGAGCTGTATACCGCCATTTTAGTCCTGGTGAACACTTCTCTCTTACCCAAGAAGGATTTACTGAGGGTAGAGTATAAGCCCTCGGTTGCCGCTGTCTTCGCATTTAGATCTTTGTCGGATTTGCCGTCGGGACTCAGTACAGCTCCAAGGTACTTAAATTTCTCGACTTGCTTAAGCTCGACTTCATCCACAAATATCATCTTGTGTTGGGTCTGATCTCTGCTGATAACCGTGGTCACAGTTTCGGAGATGTTAATCCTCAGTCCTCTACCTTGCGATTCTGTCATCCAGGTGTCTAAATCTGCTTTCAACGCTTCAGCCGAACGTGCGAGAAGCACAACGTCGTCCGCATAAGCAAGCACTGCCACTTTTACTGAGTTCAGCTGTCAGTTTTCGATCTTAAAAGAGTGCATTGTTCTTTTATTATTCCATAAAGATTATCCACACCTCTCTTTCGGAGTACTCTTCACTGGACGCCGTCGAAAGCTTTTGCGAGGTCTATGAAACAGGCGTGTACCTCTCTTCCATACTCAATGACTTTTTCTGTTATTTGTCCCGGCCAGGAAGCCGCTCTGTTCTTTTTCTAGAAGGGGTTCCACTTTTTTGGCCAGTCTGTCTGATAATATCCGTGAATAGGTCTTTTCGGGTACGCTAAGCAGGGAAAATCCACCGTGGTTCTGGCAATTACGGTTGTCTCCTTTTTAAAGATTGGGATTATAATAGAACTCCCCAATCCTTAAATACTTTGCTGTTCTCCAGGCGAGATTCACTACGTGAAGCTGAAGGTTTTTACCGGCTTTCCCTATATACCTCAGTAGCTCTGGTTCCATTGTATCATGTCTCATTGCTCTGCCCAATTTCATTTTTTTCAGAGCAGCAGTAAGCTCCATTTTTAATTTCCTCGCACCACCATCCCCCCCATACTTTATTTTGACGCACACCTTCCCCGCTGCCTCCAAAATTACGTTTTTGAAATAACTCCAAGCTTCTTTCAGATCATTTGTATTAATTCTTTCTCCTATTACATCAATCTTTTTGCCTACTAAGTTTCTGTAACACTCCTCGGCTAGCTTGATTTTTCCAGCAACTTCTTTTTACCTCTTCCTTTCCTCCTTGTCAGTGGTTTTGCTACTGCCCTGCGCAATATCAGGAGATGGTAATCGGTCCCTATTTCTGATTCTCTCATCACTCTCGCGTCTCTGCACCTCGGCAACTAACTTTTCTTAACTATAATGTAGTCAATGATTGACTTCTCATCTTTTGAGAGCTCCACCCTGGTGAATTTGTGGATGTGCTTATATGGCCAAATTGTTTGCTATGCAGAACTGTAGCAGTCTGGCACCATTATTATTTCTGCATTCTTCCTCTTGTTTTCCTATTACACCTTCAGCGTCTTCAAGCTTTGCACCTATCCTTCCGTTGAGGTGCCTCAATAGTATTATGTCATTCGTTGTGATGCCATCAATATGTTCTGAAGCTGATCATAGAAGTTGTCTTTCGCTCCCAATAAGTCGTCTTCGTTGGGCGTATAAGATATTAAAAGAGTTACTTCAGCTTCCCTTTCCTTCGCTGTTAACCACATAATCCTTTCACTCACGTACTTTCAGTCTAATATATTGCACACTTCATCTCTATGGATCAGAAAACCTACTCCAGCGCCTGCTCTTTGGTCTCTTGGAACGTCACCATGAATCCGTCTTTAACTGTCTCGCAGCCTTGCTCCTCCTTTTTGGTCTCTGTTAGACCCAGAACTTTTATTTTGGTTTCACCGATCACCTCTACAAGCTCCTACCTTTCCCGTTAAACTCTTTAACATTTCCAGTTCCATATGAGATAGTTCGGTTTCGTTGTCAGGTCAATGATCGTTTGGACAGCCTGGCTTCTTTCCTTTGTTTTCTTTTAATCGGTTGTGTTATTCGGGGATATAAGGGATTGGCCTGTAGACCCCTAGCACGATTGGGTGACTGCCCCCTTAAGGTAGACGTGCCTATCCCCCTCTTTAAACGTATTGCATCTGTTGCAACTGCTTATCAAGTTTTTATTATTGTGATTCATCCACATGTATGCAGTCTTCATAAACATTCGGCATGCTGTACTTCCATAAACGGAATGAACGCGTTTCTTCTTCTTGTTGTTGCTTTATCTTTCCTACCACTCTGATGAACAATTTCTTATATATATTGCAATAATTTTTCCGTCTTTCTTCTTTTTCTGCAAAATATTTTTTGATTTAATATTAATTTTTTTATTCCTTCTTTCTTCTTTCAATGTGCAAATTTTATACTTATTAACTGAAATTTGTTTGAATACAGGGGAAACCAAAGAGCATATTGTACCTCACTATGCAAATAGCAATAATGTTAAATTTCTATTCTTGTTATTCAAGCTCGTGTCAGCACATTTTGCCGTACCTTTGTTGGTGCGATTTTTATTATTTAATTTATTACCTTATTCCTACACTACAGAAAGATCTTATTCTAAACTTTCCCTGGTCGTCTTTACGCAATTCTATGTTTTGAATTTCCCATAATCATAATCAAATTCTACCTAATCAATAATGAATTAATTAATTTGATTTGATTCTACAGTTTACAGATTACATTCTATTATTATTCTATTTGTTACACTTTTAAGAAATAATTGTTTTTCTAATCCTTAGAGTATCGTGTAAGTAATATTATCATAATTTTAATATAAATCTTGCATATTTTTTTAGAGGGTACAGACCAAATGGCGCTCAGATTCATAATTAATATCATACACTACACACAGCATTATATTGCTAAATAATTAGCATTTATAGGTTGAATTTGGAAATGTCATTAATTGCTACATTAAATAATATAGAACTGATAACTGTCCCTTGGGGAACACCATTTGAATAGTTTTGATGGTGGATACAGTATTCCTGATCTTGATCCGTATTCTTCCATCTTCAAGGAAGTTTTCAATGAATTATATCAATTTACTATAGTCTCCCTTTCTTTCAAAGTTTTTTGTTGTACGGTTTTCCAATATCTAAAAATGCCCCTCGTACTTGTTTTTGCATACTACGGCATATTTGATTTCTGTGTATAGTGCAGCTATGTTGTCAACACTCAAATATCTGGGAATAAAACCTACTTGAAACGGACGGAAGAAATTTTTATGTTCTGTAGTCTTCGATGAGCAATTTGCAACCATTTCTTACATAAGCTTCATTAGATTTTTTTAGTAAAAGAAACTGGTTTGCAACTTGATAATTCACATTTGTTTTTCTTAGGTGTTACATATATTTGTCTATTTAAATTTCAATATCGTCTTTCTATGGGTAAATATCATAGTAATATAACGTGTTTACGAAAACTGGTCTTACCCAAATTACCTGTGTCTTATGCGTTTTAAGCTATGTCTATAATAAATGTTACTGACCACTAACTTACAAATAAAGTACAAAGTTGAAGACTTGAGATAACGTATTGTTCAAAAGAGTACTTAAATATTCATCTTTGATGGGATAGTGGATTCCCACACTCACATAAAAATTACGTGTTTTAATATCAATCAATATTCAATTTATCTAATGGATGTATACCATGAATCCAAAAAAGTTGGGAAATCCAGTTTTACTCGAAAATTGTGCATCTCGCGAAAAAGTCTCAAGCAGTGTTTTGACTAAATATGTTGTAGTTAGAAAGATATTAACTTTTCTCTTCCCAAAGTTGTGAGATTAAAACTGAAAGACCCCGTATAACTCTTATTCTTGTTATTTGCGCTTTTTCTACATTGCTCTTAAAACACTACCTCTTTTCCTTACCTCTGTTAAGACAATATGTAATGCCAATATTTATTACTATTAGTTAGCTAACTTTTGGAAACTTTATAGATATTTATTAGCGCCAACGGTACCATTTGAAAATGACGCGTCACTGGATGATGTATGTCCGTAGGTACGACTGACTATTAGTAATATAACTAACAATGAAGAAGCAAGTGTTGTTTCGTTTGAATTCTAGTCGTCGTACTAACAATCCAGAGGTAAGCAATATTTTAAATTAAACTGATCAGTTGTATAACTATTCAGAATAGACGAATTAATTAAATTTTAAATGATTGGATCTTTTTGGATGATTTTCTGAAGTATTGTTGGAAGACGGTTATCTTCAGTAAAATAAACGAAATTCGGTCGATCTTATTCAATGCCTTTTTACTGAAATCTAAAATAAAAAATGTAAAGTGCCATATAATGTATACAGTTATTTGATTTTTCCAAAATTCTAGGCAATCTAGATTTATTTATTTATTATTTCAGAACAATTCTAATTTTATGAATAAGCTTTATTTTTTCTTAAAATACCTTTTTGCATTACAAGTTATTGGAAAACTTTTAGGATTGCAAATATTTTTCAGAAGTTTTAATTTTTATAATATATTGTCTATTGTACTTTGTCCCAGTAATTACTATTGCATTCTGTTGATATATGAACAATTGTTATTAAATACAAATCATATGATGCATTCGTTTCTTGAAACGTTCACAGTTCAGTAACACACAAAATATTTTCTTTTCCCCGCGTGGGCGCATTTGATAAACGAACAAGGATTTGCACCATGCTATTTTTGTAAAAATTACCTACCAAGTTATTTTGACTACAGTTACAATATCAATACAAAGAGATTATTTCTCGTTATGAATAAAACCTTTTGTTTCAAACACTGATTACACAATAAAGGCTTAAGTTGATTTTCTAGTTTCTCGTTTCTCCAAACAAGAAGCTGTGCATGCTTCTAGTACCATATTAAACTCTTCTTACAAAAATATAAAAACGTTTACGCATTAAATCTAAGATTATTCTATTTGTTGTTTGCTTTAATTTGGGTATGGTTGCAATCAACTTTTTTTTTGAAAACTGTTTCCCAATTAGTAAAATCAATTATCTTGGTATTTTTGATATATTTGAATGGGAAATTCGAAACTTTTATTTCATACTATTCAAATTTGCCGCCACATTTACCATGCTTAAGTCACTATAGGAAATAGTTCAACGTGGGAACGTAGGTGTCTCACAATCGTTTCATAATTATACGTCTTTCAGCGACCAACAAAGGCAGGCGCGCTAGATTTGATAGTGTTTGGAGACATTTGCTTCAAAGTGCGATTTTGCTCGTCTTTTCGTAGCAGTTCATAAGTAAGTGTTTTTCAAATTATTGTTCAAATATATTTTTGTATTTGTTTTTAATAAGAACAATTTAGAATCCAATTTGGGCTTTGTCTAAAAACTGCATTATAGCACTATCTTATCTTATGTTGTACAATAGAATTGTATCATTTTCTTAATTATGCTTTAAGCAATTAAAGCTTGAAACTTTAATTCAAAAGAATAGATGTTTTCTATAATAATAAAATACTTAATAAAGCCATAGATGGAAATGATTCTAAAAATTCTGAAAGCTTTGGTATTACATCAGAAAGTTCTGAATAAACAAATAATGGTAACGCTGAAACAGTATCTCACTTAATATCATATTGCAGTTTACAGTATTTATATTTTTATTTTCTTTTGCTACCATATGAACTTCTTACACTTCTTCTCCTCAGTTTTGGTATTAGGATTTTCTTGACTTGGTGCTATGGGTTTTGAATTTATTGAAATTGTTATAATGGTACAATCAATCAAATGTTACCCTTGGAATTATAATTATTGCTTTTTTATTTATATTACACCTTGGCATATTCTATGATTATTGACGTAAATGGGCATATTTTTCTTTGCGTTGACGTGGTTACTAGATATTGTTTATCAAAATTAAAGGAAATCGCCCACACATTAATGAAACATAGTTTATTGAATTTATTCTTTATTATAAACTACTGGATAGAGTCATCGAAATGTTTTGGTTTAAGGTTCATCATAACACATTCCATCAGGAATAAAGTTTTGATATTTATGGGTTCGATATATAGTTGTTTTGTCTTTATTTTAATTGTTGGAATAAGTATTGCTTCAATTTTTATTTTCTCAATTTCAGACGTCTTTCATTTGTCCTTCAAGTAATTTGAATAATTTATTGGATTTATGAGAAACCTGTGACTTTAGGTACACCTTAATTCTCGTGTTTGTCAAATACTGGACCATTTTTTTTATTGCTGACATATAATTTTTGTTATTTTCAAAAAATGCTTTTTGTAATCTTGAAAAGCAAAATAATTTCCAACATTTTTAATAGTAAGTCGAATCATAAAAAAGCTTGAAGTGCAAGACTATAGCATTTTAAAATAATTTGTTTTTAACATTTCAGTGTTTTCACTCTAATCGGTAAATGGTTACATTCCACAAAGCAGCTCTATATAAGTATTTCGATTTTTTCACGCTAGCTTTAATAATAAAAAGGTTTGTTAGGCTTGCAATTAATTAAAATAAAACTTCAAAAAATCTGATTAGAGACTATCGAGATTTACAGAATTTAAAGACGTAATTATTAGTACGAGATATCTCTAATTTCAGAAATGTATACCCTGATAGTCACCTTTTGTAAAGGCGTAGATTTAACCCAAAAAAATGTCTTTGCATTTTTAGAAACTTAACCAATTTATTAAAAATCCTTTCTTGCACTTCTTCTACAAATTAAATAAAGAAACAAGAGCAACTTTTTCTATGAAGTTGGAAGTCTAATATTTTAGTTCAGTGTTCAATCTTCTTTTATTGCAAATAGTCAGAAATGGAAGGACAAGACGGAAAACGTCCAGGATCTACAAAGCCAAACTCTACTGAAGGGGAAGAAGAACAGCAGCCTCTGCTCCAAGAAAACAAGGAAGAAAATGACAATAAAGACATTTCTTCCACATCTGCTGATGAATGTGGAATGTATGATGAAGCTGTTGGTGGACCTTCCATGCGCCAACCATTAATGGCTGCTGACAGACCAGCTGCTCCCGATTCTACTTGCCAAGCCCGTCGACGTGCCGCTGTTGCTAACTCATTCAGGGCAAATTGGGAAAAGGTTAATTAAATTATACCTATTTATGTTTATTAGGTATAGGTACTATAATGAATTGCTAGAATGCAAAATAAAAAACAAGAAACTTTAATGTCTTTTAGTAAAGTTAGAAATTAAATATTTTTATGTTTAATATGATTTCAGGTTATAGAAAGGGCCAGGGAAGCACAAAGACAAGAACAGCTAATGAAGGATTTGTTCGACGAGTTACAACAACCAAGAGAATTGATTACTGCAGACTTGCATTTACGTTATGGGCAGCATATTATGCTAGCCTCAGCTTGTTTTCGGTCTTATGCAGAGAGTCCTACAAGTCCACGAGAAAACTTTTTGGCTATAGCAGTATCGTATAGTGAAGGAGCTAATCATGATTCATGGATAAATGACAGCAAGGTGACTGGCGTTATTGATACATCACCACGTATTCGAAGTGTTTTTTGCATTCGATCGTAAGTGAATACATTTTTATATTGTTGAAGAATGATTAGATCCTTTCTTTGTAGTGTTTTCAGTATTGGTAACTACCAAATAGTCGATTATGGCCAATTGGTTTTCTTTGAAGCTGTTATTGATGGTGTAAGTATAAATTAGAATTCTAAAAAGAACTTTAGATGCAAAAAATGTTTTACTATTTAGGTTCCCCATTTCTTGGAAGGTTTTAACAATTCAACTGAAAATACGTATGGGCTGCGCGTAACAAAAACATTAAATGCTGCGTGTTACTTCAGAATAATGCATCGCATACAACTTCGCGAAGAACTGACTGTTTATGAAATGCCGGTAAGTTCAAGTAGTCTATATAAGGGAGAATGTGCTAGTTGTTTGTATTTCAGTTTCGTGTGGCATTTCTTCTTCAGCATGAAAGGTCTGGTTTGTTTTTGGCAGTTGATTATAAAAGTTGGGCAGCAACCATCTATGGATTGGTAATTTGATGAAATTTTTATTTTTTTTTATTTACTTGTTTTTTACGTTTTTAGGAAAGCCCTGTTAAATTACAACCGCTTGAAATGTTTGGGGATGGTATTGTGGGAGGTAATTACTATTTTAAGGCATACGTGCCTTAATTAATTCAAAGTTTAGGATGCACTTTATTATTGAATGCAAAATTTTTGTTTTTTATTTTTTTATAATATGAATTTGTATGCATACTGTATACTTCTATTGATGATTCTTACATAAAAAAAGTATAAAGATATTTATGTTATTTTGCCAAAATTGATGGAATTATAGTTCAAGAATAAAATGCATCCACTATCAAACTTCAATATCAATATTCTAACTACATCTTTATGTGTACTTAGATTTGCATTTATACCGTATGTTCCTTTATTTGTGTTCATATAATTACTTTATTTTAATTGTTTCTATTTTTATTCATAGTATGACTATTATTCATTTTTGTAATATTATTACAAAGATCGGATTTATATATGGCAACATGTTTTTTTGCTACAACATACAGTACCTTTAGTCAAAAATTATGTATTTTGCTGCTTCTAAATATGACACAGTAAATATTCACAGTATTTTCGTATTTAAGCGCATATTCAGTCAATATTTTCATGATAAACAAAGAAGAAAGACAAAAAGCAAAATGTTATGGTAAAAGAATGAGAAATCACCTAATAATAATTTTATTATTGTGACTTATAAAATAAGTGCAGGCAAGATTAAGCCTTTTTTGTCGTATAACTCTTTTTCCTAACGTGCACCATTTCCGAGACAGGATTCCATTTAAAGTTTCTTCAGTTCTCAATATTTCAAGAACAAAATGAGATATCCGGATGTAATTTTCTACACTTTACCATAAGTGTGTGTACTATTTTACGTACTTTTGCGTTTGATATCGGAAACGAAGAATTGCGAGTGGTTTAACCCACTACGCTAAAAACAAATTGCTACGCCACTGAATAATTTAGAAAATTTTCTATTTGCAGAATCAGCAATCGATTTGAAGCATAAAGTTACTCTTGGGTCTTTTCCGTAGAAAACGTCGTTTCTTAGTAAATTTAGATTTTCCAAAACCTTGCAATTTCAACGGCCTATGGCAAGGTCATCTCAAAAACAGAATGTAGTAACACGAGAAATCTTGATACCTTGTATCTCGAAAATTGTGCACTTTAGGGAAGAAGGTTATGGGACAAAGTAGGCTTAATTTCTGTCAAGGAATGCGATGATGCAAATAACTTCAATCCATTTTTGAGATGACGTATGACCTTGCCATGAAGAATGAATGAAGAATTCGATTTTAGTAGAAAACAACGCATTCTACGCAAAAATGCAAGAGTAACTTTATGTTTTAATCTACTGCTGATTGTGAAAACAGAACATTTTCTAAATTTTCCAGTGGCGTAACAATTCTTTTTAGCTTAGCGTAGCGTGATAAGAATGTCAGACTCAGAACTACTATAAATAGTAGAAACCTTGAGTAACAAACGTGTAGAAAATTACATCCCGATATCTCATTTTGTTCTTGAAATATTGAGACAACAAGAAATTTTAAATGAAACTTTCACAGCTTGTATCTCGGAAATGGTGCACTTTAAGAAAAACAAAAGCTATATGGCAAGAAAAGCTTATGCTCTGTCGGAGAATGCATTTGCAGTCATTTTCAAACCTGCATATATTGTCGATTTTTTTACCACATAACTACAACTTAATTCATAAGCTTTTAGCATATATAAATCCGGGTCCTAATTATTACTATATTTTATAATCTTATTCATAATTTTAAAATAATGATATATCTTAATTAAGATTTTCAAATCTACTTAAAGTGGGTCCAGCATTTAATTAAGACTGAAGTTTTACTACAATGCTGTGATTTTTATTGCCATTTACAATTAATTACAATTATTACATTATATGATAACTATATATACAATAAAAAAAATGCAAAATGTACCATTTTGTCTTTTATTAGTAATACTAATAATTCTAAAACTTATACACAGACACATACATCAGTTTCATTAGGAATATTAATAAACCAAAAACATCAAAAAATAATATGATCAAAAACAAACTTAGAATCCAAAACAATATATTGAAAACAATCAACTGATCGTCTTGACATCAAATTGTGCGCAAAATTAAAACCTGTATCGTAGTAGGTACTAGCAGCGATATTTCCAAGAAGTATAAAGATCATTTTGGCTTGTTAAAATTGTAACTTGCTCTTCTTTTGGCTACAATTAACTTATGATGAATCTAATAACTAATTGTTGTTTAAACACACTATATCAGTTTAAGCAAGTTTTGAGAAGATGAGAAAAACGTTCTGTAGCCACAAATACAAACTCAAAAGTTAATTATGACTTTTTAGGAAAAAATAAGGTTTAAGGCTATTATTCACTACAAATAAGATTTTTTATTTTAAGAAATTTGTACATTGCAATATTTCACATTAAAAAATGACTTCTGGTGTTCTAGTAAAAAACAAGCAACATAAATTCTGTTTCTAACAAAAAACAAATGCAAAATACATAATATTTCTCTACCAATTCTTTTTATTTTTGACTCGTTGAAGTAAGACCTTAAGGTGTTGTATTTTACTTTCCAAGATTAGAAGAGAACCTGTATAAGCAAAGGACTTTAGACCGAAACCTGAGATTTTGCTTTTCTTGCATGTGTTAAATAAAAACAATGTCAAAAGCAACTGTTTATATACACAGACGTCTTTACAACTCTTGGATTAGTATAGTTGTGAACAAAATGGTGAAACTTTGAAATCGGAAAGGTTACTTTCTCTTATCTTGCCCAATTTTGTGTTTCTTCAAATACAGAATCTTTTTTATAATAGGTAGGCCACCAGGACTTATAATCCAAAATTTTTTGATTACTGTTAATCTCGTGAACTGCGAATTTGTTCTTAAGACTTGAAGATATTATTATTTCAGTATACTCGTGCAAATCGTAAATTCTATCATATTTTATTAAATTTCGTTTGATGATAGCAAAATCTCTATCACATGGCAATTTTCTTTAGGTAACCAGTTTCTACTAACGCTGCACAGAACCAAGCAAGATAGTGGTTCTTATTCTGCTCTAGACTTTTCAAATTTTAAGTCGTGAATACAAAAAACTGACACTGGTTAACTGCGTAAGATGAAATAAGTCTTTCACAGAAATTAATGGCAACTGCAGATTTTGCATGTAGTCGAAACTCATTGCAGCAAGATCATTTCTTTGCTTGCATTCCGTTGTTGTAACCTTTAAAGCTGTATAAAATTTCATTGGCCAACGTTCATGCATCAGCTTTCCAGCAATTGTCGCTCTTTTGGCCATATCTCCCAATGTAGGGCTTTTTATTTTTAAAGTGAACTCTTCTCATAAATTGCACGTATCAACCTGCGGACGACCAAAGTGAAGATCAAAGTTTTCACGAAAAGACTATCGATACTTGTAATAACTTACAGCAACATCTGTATACTTAGAACAGAACAAGTCTTGCATGATTTTTATGTTTAAACGGGCATCAAGATTAACGATAATCTCGTCCTGAATCAAGTGATATTAAATTCATTATGTCATTGCCAATGACATTCCCTTTTGAATGTTTCATCTACTGATACACCACGCACAGTCAAAAACATATTTTGACGTGTCTTGATTTTCTTTCCATTAACAGATAGAAAATGGTAATATGATACATCGAGATTCTTTCATTCCTCCTTATTTTTACGCTTCTGTTTAATAGCCACTACCTCAATTAATCCTTGAAGGTAGATATCTTGTTCGTCCTTTATTTTTGGCAAAACTTCATTGGACATCTACAATCAGATTACTAAAAAAATACGGGAAACTAATTTGACTAACCATAACTTACCTGCAGTTCAGTAGTTTTAAAGTTTTGGCAGGAATATCCTTATTTCTGTAATTTACGTTCCTTTCCTTTTACTCTAGATTTTCGACCTGTATTTCATTTGTAATCTACTTCATGATGAACACCTTTTCGCCGTTTTGTCGTATTTAAAACTCCCGTTTTTTTCATATTCAACAGAACCGATTGTAAAACACGTGCAATTTTAACAGAAAACTGCCAGCAAATGATTGAATTTATTTTGCATTTTTGTCTGTCCCTAAAATACTCTAAGTCAGTGACTTGGGATGCTTAAGCTCTATGTTGGTTAAGAGAGTTTAGGTATACAGAACACACAGAGCTATGACTGTTTAGCACCAACTGATAGAAAACAATTGACTTATGAGATTTCCGTGCCTAACTTGGGCCAAAATTGACTTGAGCACTTATGTCAATAATTTTTCAGATTCACATCCTTATTATTACAAGCATGCTTTTCAAATTTATATGGTAAGTATTTATTTAGAACATTGAGATGCACTAACAAAGCTCAGAAAAAGTTAAAAACGCGAAATATAAGGTAAAACGCAAAAACTTTAACTTTTTCGGAATTTTGTTTTCTTGTCTCATTGGTCTGTCAAATCACGAGTGTCAATCACTTGACAGTTTTACTCTTCTATGTTTATAACTTAACCCTTTCGCTACTAATGGGTTATATATGTCCCAGTAACTTTTGAGCTCAAAAAATACCAATTAAGTTTTGTCAAAAAAATCGTTTTAATGAATGTATACATATAGTGCTTATTTGAAAAAAGCAATTCTAAATGGTTCTAGAACGAAAATATTGCCCGGGACATATATGTACCTTTTGTATTTACTATTGGTGTAATAGATCCCAGACGTAAAATGAAATGAGAAACTTGAACTATTTTTAAAATATTTTATTACTCAAAATACAAAAAGAAACATTTCAGTAACCAACCGTATTTAAACTAAACATGGAAACGAGTGAGATATTCATTACATACAGGGATGTCACAACCGGAACATATGATTTCGGTTCGTTCTTCCACCTTCTTCCGAGTACAGCTGCGACATCTCTTTCTAGTTTTTGTTACCACTGGTAGATGGTCTCCAACATTTATCATATTCTTGGCAGATAAACTTGACCTATCGTATGCATGTGTTCTAATCACAGATGCATTTCGGCAGCCTCTTAAAATTAACAACTCTGAGAGGTCGACAAGAAAATTGAGGAATGGCATATTTGGTTTATTTTTTAGCTCCTTACAGATTATCCAAGCATTGACGACCGTTGTCAAAAGAAGTTTATAAAAACTTTCTTCCACCATTTCATTGATTTTTTGTCAACTTCGTATAAACCAGTCAGCTGATCAGACAGGTCCACACCCCCACGTGAGAATTATAAAACTGAATCGCTTCTGGGCATGATAATTTAATTTTAGTTCAGGCTTTGCCAGTTCGAGTTATTTCAACAGACTCGTTGCCATGACAGTTACTAAAAACCATCACTTCCTTAGTGTCCATCCAAAGATAACCTATGGTACCATTGTTGTTATGCATGCTCTCATATTCGCCTCTCTTACGCTTTCTTTTTTCAAATTGAGCCATAGTTTTTCTTGTTGAAGTGCACGTCCGGACTGCTGCGAATGGAAGGGTATCTAACAAATAAACACGTCCGATTCTCTCACCGTGGAAGTCAGCTTTTTAACAACTCGTTTGCCTAAAGTGCCTTCATTAGCTTCACTGTCTTTTCCCAAATATAATATCAAAATCATACACATATCTTGTTCTTGAGTCACATCGTTCCCATATTTTTATGCTTTGTTTGATGGGTTTTAGGGGTAGATCTTGCTTTAGGAATGATCTACCCTTGAACTAACCGTAGATTCGTCAATTGATTGATGGCTACTTTCTGATCTCACCTGAGCATAAGTGTTTTTGAGGCAGACTACCATGTCTTTTATGTAATACAGTTTACTACAGTCATCAGGCTTCTTTTGGCTCATTGAAATAAAGTTTACCTGCTAAAAGCTGGAACCTGTCTCTTGAAATAGCTAGCTTTATTGCTTCATTTCCCAAAGATTTGTTTGACAACCAATAACGATGTATTGCAGGTACCTTGTTGTAAGCCATAGTGAAGTAGCAACCTACGAGGGTCATTATTTCATGTGCATCTATGCGCTTCTCCTTTCTGTTTGTCGTTTGTTTTTAGAATTTTGAGACGCCGGTTTGTGCCCTGAGCAATATATTGGAGCAAACTCTTTGGGAATAGTTTCGAAAAAATGTCTAATTCCGACGAACTTCTATTCAAATCAGTTAAAATGATACAAGCCTTGCCATCAGGTATTTTCATACGATGAACAAACTGATCATGTACATCGTCCCACCAACAAGATCATGTTTCCTAGCAGGCGGATTGAAGGGAGAAATATTCTGAAGTGCGTCATCTTCTTTGCTATTTTCAGAGTCGGAAGAACTAGAGAATGTTTTGGGTTATCGTCAGTGACAGTAGGAAATTGTCTATTTTTCTTTTTTTCCCAGAATTGGCAATTTCTTTGGGTGTGCCAAATCAGATTCGCTGCTAGAATACTCGCTTTCAAGATATTCCAATCCACTATCTTCATATGGTTCTACATCCGATTCAAGATCTGCACAGAATGTGTCGGCCAATTGTTGAATCTCTTCCTTTCGTAAAGGCCGTTTTCTGAAAACAAGAAACATTCTACACCAATGGGAAACATTGACCCATCTTGATATACTAGTGGGACATGTACGTCCCAGATCCTTGAATCTCTGCTTTTAGGCTAACAAAACCAATAAACGGAAAACTAGTAGTATGATATATCTTACTGTTACTTACCCAGACATATTAGTATTCAATCCCGAAAATATAGTAAATAAATACAGCCATAAACGAGATATAAATGCAGCGGACTTTATTTACGCACCTGCTTATTCGCACAAAATGAGGTTATGTTGAGAATAGCACAAGAGCATGCGACATTCGTCCATACGGATTTGACGCTGCAATATCCCTACACGGCTGGGACAGTGCACAATGTAATTTAAACAGCATTAAAGTACTTTGAACTTTTGTTGAGAGAAATATAACCCAATAGTATTTTAAAAGTTATGTTTTCTAGAATTAAGTCATAGCGAAAGGGTTAACCAACCAAGATTTATTTGTTTACAACTTATACCAACTCAGAGGTTTTAATTACAGAGTTAATCAATTTCAAAGTTACGATCACAATATCATAGGTTTTATTCCCATAATTATGTAAACGTAAAACTTTTGTAGTATGCATTGAAAGACTTTTCTATTTTATCAATTTACTTATAAAACAGAGTAACATGCTAATCAAGTTACAGAAATCTTATGTAAGCTTAAGAAAAAAACAAAACAATAATAACCGTAAGAGTCTATATAGTAGGTACGTTTTTATATTATAGAATTCAAAGTAGGCCTCGACATGATATTTTTGTAACGATGTACTTTGAAATTTCACTAAGAGTTACTAAAGAGCTCTGTCATTTGTGTTATTGTTTTAAATAAACATGAATTTTCAATACATGTAGCGATTTTTGGTTTTAGGTTGTAAACCCGAAGTTGCTGCCTCTTTGTCACACGCTGTAAAAATGTCTTAGAATCAAAGCCTACTCTGAAAACTATAATAAAAAAACAGGCTATATAAGAATGAAAGAGTTGAAAAGTGTGGGTTTTACACAACTGCATCCAGATTTTAAACGCAATAGTATTATACTACTCTATATTTCCACCCATAATAAGATTTTGAAATTAAATTGATCCTAACCATAATTCTACTTTTCAGAAATGCATGCTTTTAACATCAAATGAAAAAATAACTTGTACAATACAGAAATGCAAATCAACAAGAACTTTCGATAGTATTTAATATCTAAAAAAATATGAGATGGAACATAACTTAAAAAGTTTCTCGAGAGGCACAATCAAGCACACATTTCTATACGTCATTATATTAATATGACAAGTGACAGTTTAGTTTCACAAACAGTGTTTCCAACACCAACAAGCAAAAAGTTGCAGTTTTGACTGGAAAAAACCTTCAGAATCTATTAAATTTACAACTGGAAAAATGGATATCAATTGAAGTCCGTGTGCTATGTGGGAAAAAGATACCTCAAGTCGGAAACACCAATTTTCATTTTTTGTGTGCATCTTATTCTGCAGACCTGGGATAGTATTTAAAGAAAAAGGTCTCGATTTGTTAAAAATTCAGCGAGATACAGCGTTTTGAAAATTTAGTTGGTAAAATCATAGTTTTGAGCAAAATGGCTTTAAAGTTTTGCATGCCATTTATTTATAAGATGACACTGTGTGAAATAATCATACGTAGAATAGCAAAGCGACAAGCTGCAAAGCTGATTTAAAGTTTAAAATGCTGCCAAAAGTTACTATAGAAACATCTAGGATTGCAACTTAAAATAATTTGACCGTAATCCCATTTTTTTGCTTTACGACGAAATTTACTTTTACGACTTAAGGTATCTTTTTATAAAATCATGTTCAAACAGGGGCTCAATGATATTTAACTACAAAGGATTGCTCATTTCATGTACTACAATGTTAGCACGTCCATGACATAATCGGCGTACCCAAAGTATTTTTAATAATTATAAATGAAACGAATTTTGATAAAAACCCAAACAATCTAATAAATAAAAACATTAAAATTAGTACTAGGTATGGGATTAACTGAACTAGTTGATGCAAAAACAAAAGAGGGAAAACCACAAAATTGCAAGTTAAAGAATTTGAAAGATAAGCTATCCAGTACTACTGTCTTAAGTTATTCACAGTTTACTAGTATGTTTGTAGTGAACACTCATGTTGAGATTGGTGGCATCCTTTCGAAAATCCAAGATGGCCAAGAGAAAACTGTTAGTTACTTTAGCAAGGTCTTGTGAAAATCATAAAGAAATCATTGCGTGACACTGGCCTTCGTCAAAACATTGGAACACTTCAATTAAGTACTTGTATGATTGCAAATTATTATTAAGATCTGAACACGGCCCTTAAGTGGTTTACAATTTAAGAGGCCTGAGAGGTAAGTATCTAGATAGATTGAAAGATCACAAAAATACAATTTCCACACTGAGTATTGAGTACTGACGTGACAGAATACACCAAAATACAGATGCTTTGTCAAGAGGATCCTGTTCAGGAAATTGTAGCCATTGTCTTTGAATAAATAAGCAACCCAAGCTCTTTTTATGGTGATGTGGACCAAACAAGAGGAAGATCCTGATCTTGACCCAATAATGAAATAGAACTGGAATGAAATTGCAGATTGAGCACCAGTTATCAAAAACTATATTAGTTGTAATGGAATTCTCTAATGTTAAAGAGACGCGTGATATTGAAAATAATCTTTGACGACGTCAATGGTACCCCTAGCAGCTAGTTTTGCAAAGTAGCAAAAAACCAAAAGTACTGAGAGAACTGCATAATTGCCAAGTAGATGTTAGGTCACGACGGGGCCCCTAGGGGCTGAATTGGCTCATATAACAACAAAACACGTTTGTATATTTTACAGCTCGATTGTCAGAACTTAATTATTTTCATTACTTTGATTAGATCTCTGCTTTAAAGTTAGTTTTTACTGATAGATTTGCTTTTATACTTGATTCTGTAGTTTGTAAGGAAGCAATTTTAGAATAGATATCGTCTAGGGTTTTTTTATTTTCGGCACTACTAACGTACCTGAAATTGTGCCGCAGACTTAGGAAACATCCTGTATACAGGGTATCTGGACGAACGGCTAATTACAGGAGGGGTACTTTTTAACCCCCTTGAGTATATGCAACTGCATGTACACTTCAGCTTTTTGTCAAGTATAAACGTACCATCCCTTATAGGCAAAGATTAGATCGCTAATCTTTGATTATAGGTACAATATAATGTAATAATGCAGTATATCATGCTGTTATTACACGTGATCGTGGGTTTGTTTTCGTTTTCCGTGATTTTACGTTTAACTTTGATCATGTATACTAGTTATAGTTTATTTTGTGGAAATAAAGATGTGTGTAAACTATGTCTTATATTATTGCCTTTTATTATCATTAATACAATTACATATGCTATAATCTAGCCAAATCCAATTCTATTTAACTAAGACAACATGTAAAGTAATAGAAGAATAAATTAATCTTTATTGATTTTATAATAATGAATGGTTTAACCATTATTGTTTAAAAGAATCTAAATTTAGTTTTTGAATTCAGTCGAATGGAGTTGTAAAACTTGACTGCATTATACCTATCTAAAACTTCATTGAAATAAGGTAGTTAGGTGATAGGGCATTGTACGAATGCGCCTATATCTGGTATTCAACGAAGGAACTTGTGCTCTAGACATTAATTCAGAATTAAGAAATGTAGAAAAGATTTAAATGTACTATTAAGAGAATATATGAATTATCCTAATTGATAGTTCCAACGGTTTTCCACGTTTAGCCAACCAAGTTTATTAATTTTTTGTGAAAACATGATCCTAACAATTTAAATTGCATATAAACCAACAACACCAATTTTGTACTTTTTGAAAACAATACTTGTCACTAGCATCAAGACGTAATAAATAATTTTTTTATTTAATGCAAAAAACTAATTTAAGAATGGTTCTAATAAATTACATGGACATTGCATTTTTAGAATTTAAAATATTTGTAACTAAATACCGCGGATATTGTAGTTCAGTATAAAGGAACGTGATGCAGTCTGCAACACTACTGCTTGCTGGGTTGCATATATATAAGGGGGTTAAAAAGTGCCCCTGCTGTAAATAGCTGTTCGTGTATCTGGTAATAATATCGACAGTACTTGACTGCAGATTTTAGGAATCAAATGATAATGATTCATTCAAAAACAGTGAAAAGCTTTTAGTTTTCGAACTATAAGCAGTCAAAATTGAGAAGAATTTTCATTTAATTTAACTTAACAGTACCGCAACGACTTAACCAACCTTAATAAAATTTGGTATGCAGTTAAGATGCTTTTTTTCATAAAATATTGATATACGTATGTACAGCGCCTCAAAAAAGAGAATGGATAGAGCTAAGTGCCAGTTGCGTAGGCAACCCATTCTACATCACCATTACTTTCAAGCAATTCAAGACAAGACAGGTTCTCTGCAGGGCGCCTGTCGCAATTAGTTCCGCTTCATTGAATCTTTACCTAACTGGTTATAGCTCTGTCCATTCTCTTTTTTGGGGCAGTGTACATGTAATACTTTGTGTTGTAAATTATTAATTTCATCAATATCTTGGGTAAAGATCATCTTAACTATTCAAACCACCATATCAAATCTCATTACTATTGGTTGATTTGTTGCAGTATTGTTAAAAAAATAAAGTTTTTTCAGTTTTGACAGCTTATATCTCGAAAGCTAGAAATTCTTTACCTAACTTTTTTTTGGTAAATCTCATCATTTGATCCCCAGAATCTATGGTTAAGCATTGTCAATGTTATTACCAGATGCCCTGTATTTATTATTTACATTCTCATACTAAATAAAAAACTGACAATTAGAACAATATGTGAATTATATTTAATTTATTAGATAAATAATTTCTTAATATATACAATACAAAATTATTTAATTTTCCTGTTCCGCTGTTAAAGACACTGAACATATTAATACGTTCATTTGTTCTGGTGTAGGACATCCAATCATAATCTGATCTTCAACTGTGTATTTTGCTGTAGTTAAAATATGTTCAACTTGTATAAATGCATTGATTACAGAATTCTGTAAAAAAAAGCATAATTAAGTTACACAACTTAAGCACATACAAAAACTGTTCAACCAGATTTACCTTGATTGGTCTAAACAATATAAATTCTGTTTCTCTGTTGGCCAAATAAAGTTGCATAGACTTTTGTATTTCTGGTATCTTTGACTTGATGTTTCTTTGGGCAATACTAATAATTCCAGCTATAATTTGCGGCCTGGAAAAGTCTTGTTCTCTTAATGGAGTTATATTTTCTTGGTGTTGTTTAGAAACTCTCAAACAATTTTCTGCCTAAACATAAAATCTAAGAAAATCATTCTTCTTAGACAACATTTATATACCTTTTGTATCCACTGAAGCATATTTCCAACTAAAAGTAAAGTTGCATGTGAAATAAATGCTTCACATGAAGCTTTTAATTGTTTGTCGATTTCTTTTCTAGAATCAATAAGATACTCTTTAACTCTAGGCGTTCCTTCTAATAAAAACTCTAAAAGTGCATTGTTACTACTAAACGTGAATAATTTATTCCGATTTTGTATTAGACCGACAGCAGCTGTTTTTATATTGCTAAAATCTAAACTGACTTCTTTCACGGTAAAATCAACTTGGAATGGTGCAATCTGTTCACGCAATATTAATAAATGTTTAATTTGAAACAATCGTCCATCTATTGGAGACTAAAAGAAAGAAACTTGTTATATAATCAGCCAGTCTTAAACCATTCAATTACCTTTTTGACGGCAATTTGACTTTGTGCCTTTGCAATTGTCTCCACACAAATAGACAAAGCTTCTTGAGCTAACCCTTGAAATATTTCACGATCTAGACAAAAATAAAGACGAGAAAGGCATACTAAAGTTCGTTTTACTGTTGGATACCACATCCCGTGCAAATCAGCTGGAGAATCTACACATACAGGTAAAACTATATGATAAGTTGTATAATTAGTATAATAACTTACTTCCAGTATAAGATCGAAACTGTCCTAACTGACTTGTGTTTATATTGGCAACTTCTTGGGATTCAATTGAAACGATTGAAGATCTCGATTCAGTTCTATATTCACTAATTTCTTCGGCAATGTTCTATAATAGTAAAATTTATGTTAGATATTGCATTTTTTAAAGTAAAGTTTATATTTTACCTCCATTTGCTCTAATTTCTCAGGATAAGCTAAATCACCTGGTGAAGGCTGATATGACATCAAATCATTTTGAAAGAAAATATGTGTACGAAATACTAAACGTTCTTCCATATCCTGTAATAATTGTCGAATAATTTCTGTAAATCTGTCCAAAGTTTCTACAAAACATTCACAGTTAAAATAAAAATTTTATGGATAGCTTTTAAAGACTAACCGTTACTTTGAATGTGATCATTTAACATCTCTTTTCTAAATATGCCACATAGTTCAGTAAGAACTTCCAAATGATAAATCCCAATTAAACAAGGACGAAGCATATCATATAAACTCTGACATAAAATGCCAAAATATTCACTAAAAAGTTTTTATTTTTAATTGTTAAAAGCAAAGATTTATTAAAAAGTATAACGCACTTCAGCTGGCTCGAATATTCGACAAAGAAATACTTAAAACAGGTAGCTTCATCTTGGCAAACTTGCATAATGAACAATGCAGCTGAACGAAATAAAACGCTATGATCATTCTTGTGTTTATTTTTGAGTTCCATAAGGGCTTTTGCTACAGCATCAGTCATTACAGGTGATCTTTGAGCAAAGTATGTCTGCTGACAATCCGACAAAAGCTGTTTGTAACTACAATGTATACGATATTAACATTTAACAATGACTACGCAAATCTTACCTATTGTGCTTTTCTAATTTTCCTTCAATATGATTAATGATCGGTTTAACTTTAATTGCAGCGCTTTGGAATTTTCCATAATATAATGCAAAAGCTGATTCACCTGTGTTAAGTGAATCGGCAGTGCCATCAGAGGATAATAAATTTGCCTTATTGTCAGGATCAGTTACTTGTTTTGTAGCATTAACAATAATATCATTGAAATATCTCCTAATTAGTATAACAGCTTTTGACAAAAGATTTTCATACTTTGCTATGTAGTTTCTGGTTTCCTTAAAGTTGGGCTGTAATTGATTACAACTTTAGCACAGCTTTTTATTACTAAATACAATATTAGTATTAAATGAAGAAACCTTACATGCTCACGAAGATAGTCCATGCATTCATCTATCTTATCTAATGTTTCCATAAACACTTCATTGCTCACATTATTAGAAAAGTGATTGATGTTATCCGACAAAGAATGAAACAATCTAAAATAATAAAGTCGCTCTTTAATATTAGACTTTTTGTCTTTTAACTGTTTTTGATATTTCATTAACTGTTCACTTAAATTATGAAGCGAATCAGTCTTTGCAGTAACTTCTTGATACTCTTGGTGTAAATGTTCGACTGCTTTCAAAGTAGTTTCTGCCTACAAATAACCATTATATAAGCTCCTTTTCACATAAAGACAAAGTAATATTTACATTTCCAAACAATGCTTCACATTCTGAAGACTGTTCTTTCAATTTATCATAAAATATCAAATACTCATTTAAATTTTCGGATTTCATTTCATTTTCAACTTTAACCATCCATTTAATATAATCATGATTTGTATTTAATATAGGCATTTCAATACTTTCTCCATTCGTAAATTTATCTTCATAACTCGAGTCTTCTACCTAAAAACCGTTCCGTTTGTAAGTTGTATATTAGTTGTAATCGAAAGCACTTCAATAATAAATAAATAAAATAAATATTTTAAGAGATTTCTTCATACTTTTGAAATCTGACTATACTGTTCGTCAATTATATCTTTAATCTGATACAGAAGGTCTAATTGTGCTTCAGATAACGATGTTAAAGGAGTATCCCCAGATTGCCAATTAGCTATGTTTTCTTGTATCCTTTGCTCTTTGATTTCTTCTTTTGATTTCTGCACATCTTTTGGTATTGTACGCTCCATCTGCACAATACTAAATCAAATTAATGTAAAAAATTAGGTTTACGATGTGTTTACTTTTATATCATTCACTTCTTGTCAGATTTTGAGGTTAGAAGAACTAATGTTCACATGAGGTAAGAACATAACTGTGTTTTAAGGAGGAAGCGTAAAAAAACAAGATAAAAACCAAAAAGTAAGATGAATTCGTTCTTAGAAATTTAAAGAGTTGCTCTTAAGTTCTCAAAATCAACTTTTGCGGGTAAATTTTCTAACTACTATTTTAATTTCTTCTTTTATTAATAAAAAGTAGTATTTCTTTTACTTCCAGGTAGATATACAACAACAACGTGTCAACAGCCACGGCAACAGTGGCGTATGCGCAACATAACCTTATTTACTAGTTGTCAAATTCCCAGAAAGTGTTCTCTGCACACTTACGTGTATTATTATTATTTACAGTTTAATCACACGTTTGCAAATATGTGACTGAAAGCACGTACTATTGTGCATATGTTGTCTTAAGATTCATTCGTTACTTAATTGTTGTTGAAAACATAATACGTAATAATTATGTTACCTAAATACAGAATTTCCACACACGTTTGTTTATTTTTGTTTATAATTAGTTATTGTTGCGGTTATTTTGGCATTCAAGAAGATGAATATTGCTTTTGTCAGGTAAATATAAACAATAATAATTGAAGTGTATAATAAAAGCTTTTTTATTGTTTGCAGCTGCAGGGGCGTATTGATGATTGTTCCTGTAATGTTGATACGGTAGATCATTTTAATAACGTAAAAGTCTATCCGAGATTACGCAGTCTTCTCACAAAGAATTACTTTAGATTTTACAAAGTTAATTTAAAACACGATTGTCCATTTTGGACAGACGATAGCAGATGTGCAATGAAATATTGTCATGTGGAAGCTTGTCAAGAGGAGGACATTCCACCAGGATTAAAAGGAGGTGCCAAATCACCCAAGCTTATGGCAGATCATGGAGCGGAAAAGGTTTGTGCGATAGTTTGGTTAAGTTTTTGTTGTGCCTATTACTCAGTAGGAGGTTTATTATGGCATTAAATAAAGACTGATTAGTAGGTTTCTATGCTATCATATTACTCAGAAAGATATTAAAAGGAGAATTTAAGCACATTATTTTAATCTAATTTTATTGTTTTTTATTTTATTTAAATGGAAAAGTGCTGATAATCTTGTTCAACTTAAGATAGCAGTTATATCTGAAAAACAAAAATAATCTTTTGACTGAGATCGATTCCTTAAGAGAATTTCTTAATTTCTTACTTTCTGGCATTAGATTTTTAAAAATTCAAATTTATTTTCTTTTTCTAATTTGTGCTTAAAAAGATGTAATATTAATCTTTGTGTGATTATGCAACCTTATGAAAGTCGGTGATTGCACAGGAGCGTAGCTGATTTATGAAAGATTTTGGATTAAACTTTGCTTTAATATCATACTTATTTACAATAATAATTGATGTTTATTATATCTTTTAATAATTGATGCAGAAAACATTGTTATGCAATATGACATGGATTTATATTCCTAATCTTTGTTACTATTTTTGTATTTTATAATAGGTTGGTTTCCTCATGGAAATATATGGCATTTCTTCATTATAAGAAGATAGTATGAGTTGTATTAGCAACATTATTGACAGTCTTTTCTATGAAAATCACAACTTTTTCTTTAATTAGTAATTATAAACTCGGACAAATTTGTATAATACGTAAATAGCACATAACACGAACATTTTAATTTTTAACCTGTTTGCATTGCCTGCGCCTACATTACCTTTAATTGTTCATACAACTGTTATGTTAAATGGTGTATAACTTCAGTATCTCTTTAAAAATATTCAAAATATGTTAATAAATAAATATGTTTATTATTATTATTATTATTTTGCTTGCACTTCTAGTATTCTGAATCTGCAAATTGTAACGATGATTACAATGATGAATTAGGATATTTAAATACAACAATTAGTGCTAAGGCAGAGGAAGATTTTGCATTGTGGACTGCCCATGATGCTCAAGATAATTTCTGTGATGTAAATGAAAATGATAGTGACGCTGAATATGTAGATTTACTGCTTAATCCAGAGAGATATACTGGTTATCGTGGAAAATCAGCACACCGTATTTGGCACAGCATTTATATGGAGAACTGTTTCAGGTAAATAAGAATACTACATGGATGCTTGACATTGTTACGGAGTGGTTGAAATTCAATGTAACCAAAATAACTAAAAGAGGAATATGCATTTCTGATCCACTTTTTTTGCTGAGTCCATTGGTGGAATCAGAATTTGATATATGCTTCTGATTGCACCAATACACTCAGCAAGAACAAGTAGATTCATTTTCTATATTCTGGTTTTCAAGATAGTCTGCAATTACTCGAGCATGAACCATCTTGCAGCAGACTGTAGAATATATGCAGACTTACTTAAGAATGTTATATTTCAGACCTCAAAATTCATACAGTTCATACATACATAGTGATCTACTAAATGGTATGTGTTTAGAGAAACGAGCTTTTTATAGAGCCATATCAGGTTTACATGCCAGTATTAATATTCACTTATGTGCAAAATATCTTCTCTCGGAATCAAGTGGAATAAGTAATAACAATAATCTCTCTCTCTCCTTTTTTGGTATTTAATTTAATTTTTAAATTTTAGGTTTAACTTCTCCTAAAGGAGAATGGGGACCAAATTTGGAAGAATTTAAAAGCAGGTTTTCCCCTGATAACACTATTGGTGAAGGGCCAAACTGGCTACGTAATTTGTACTTTTTATATTTATTAGAAATACGCGCTCTTGCAAAAGCTTCTCCGTACCTGCAAAGAGAGGAATTTTATACCGGTAAATACTATTTCTTTAATGTTAGTTATTACATGCGTGTACATTTTTACATTGTTTATGTAGGAGATGAAGCTCAAGATTGGGACACACAATTAGCAGTCAAAGACTTATTGAGTGTGATAAAGAAGTTTCCAGATCATTTTAACGAATCCATTATGTTTAGTGGTGGAACAGAAGCAAATAAAATGAAATATGAATTTAAACAACACTTTCGAAATATAACCAGAATTATGGATTGCGTTGGTTGTGATAAATGTAAATTATGGGGAAAATTACAGGTATTTAGAGTTCCATATTCTATGATACTAAGAGTAACCTATTAGTAATGACCAGACAACACCTCTCTTCACTCTTTTCTAGCAATTCTTGCTTCCGAGATACCTTGTGCTTACAATAAAAAATTCACATTATACCAAAAAATGAAACTAATTGTAAGTCTACTTTGTTTATTTGTTGTAGATTCAAGGGTTAGGAACAGCTTTAAAGATTTTATTTTCTGGGAAATTTGATCAAGAATATACAGCTCCGTATTTACAAAACAAACATAAAAAGGATTTCCAATTGGAACGTACCGAAATAGTTTCACTTATCAACAGTATTGGACGGTAATTATTAAAGCATTTGAAGCTTATATAGGATGAAATATTTATTTTCCTTTTATAGGTTATCTACAAGCATTTATGAATTGGACGAGTTCCGACTTATGCTAAGATAGCAGTCTTTAGATCTATTTTAAATAATATTCATTTATATACAGCTTGAGTATAAAGTAACATAAAATTCATATTTTTGTTATGGGCAAGTATATCAAAAACATCCTGAAATAAATTGATTTTCTATTAGAATGATACACATTTCAATGGTGCAATCACTTTCCAGCATCCAATTGTTTTGAAGCAACAACGTCATTGTCAATTTTTTTAAATAGAAACCCCCTGATTGTTTTTGCAATTTCAGTAAACCTTGTTATTGCCTAAATGATAGTATAAAAATCTGTTTTGGGATTTCCTAATATACTTGCCCATAAAACAAAATATGAATTTTATGCATTGCTTTATACTTGTGCTGTATAAAAAAAATTTATTTTATAGATCAAACTGGAACAAATATTTAAGACATACAAAAAAAATACAAAATCTACTATACATCACTATCGTAATAGTCAAAATAGGAAGTGACATGAAATTTTTATAAATTATGCATTTAAGTGTCATCAAGATTATTTAATATTACGAAAAATTGACAGCTATATATTAGAGTTATATTTATGTTAAGTGCAATCTATGCAATTAATCAATTTATTTGATTGCTTTGATGTTAAGTATTTCTTTTATTATAAATATTATTAGAGATTTCTAAAAACCAAAAATACTATTTGTTGCATAGGTGTACTGTAAAATTAATGATGTAGCTTATATTCTGTAGTATTTGTTTATTTGTCTAGATATAACAAAAGTGAAGTTATAAACGACAATTTTTCAACAGAATCTACTACATCATTATACTGCATGCCAAGCATTTATTTAACAATAAGTTATGTGTGTCAGCTACAACTTTAATTATAATACTTTTATAAAGGACATTTATGAATATTCTTCTAAGATCTTGTAAGTTTCAACCTTATCGATAAACTTGGGACATAGATAGACTATCAAGCGTTAAATTGCAAAATGTAGGGACAGTAGTTTTAATCTAATCATACCAATTCTACTAATAAAATATAAAACTATTTTTAAAAATGTGAAATAAAACTTATCAAGAAATAAATGCATTTGGCATGCAGCAAACCAGTTTTAATATTTGACCATGCACACCTCGACTTTATTCAGGTTGTATTTACGTGATTAACGGGTTCATAACTGTTACTTACAGGTGCATTCTATAAGCAAATAATCATATGTATGCGTATGTTAAACATGCATTTTTCTTTGTTCCTCGTACGATAAACAACTTTTTCTGTCTAGAAATGTCCTAAGTTTACTTATGAAAATAAGTGTATCATAAACTAATTTACATTGTAACTTCATCTGTACAACTTGATTAAATAATTATTAGAATCTGGATGGGTTATAACTAACAAGATGTAATGTACAGTGTGGTCCAATATCGATGGGATTAAATGGATAACTTTCTTATTAGCGCAGATAAATAAAAACAGCTTAGGTACTTGTGACCTCTTTTTTCATGCTTATTCCATTACCGTTACCAGAAATAAGCTGCCATCTTTTGTTGTTTCCCTAGAGAGAAAAAGTGAAAAATGGCGGAGTTCTTCATTTTCCTGTAACTCCTTTATTCTCGAAGCTAGAATAAAATCATTTTAGCATTGTTGAGGCACTTATTAATGTAGAATTCATTGCAGTGAGTCGTTTTCTAGTCCTTTGCATAACTGCGCTGGAACTCAATGCTAAATTTTCTAAATAGACAGATTCCTGCAATTTGCTGTAACTCCTTTATTTTCGAAGCTACAACAAAATCATTTTAGCATTTAAAAATTTAACTTTGAGTTACATTGTAGTTATGGAAAGGACTAGAAAATAACGACTGATGGCATTGAATTCTACGTTAAAAAGTGCCTCAATAATGCTGAAATGATTTTGTTGTAGCTTTGAAAATAAAGGAGTTAGAGCAAATTGAAAGAATCTGTCCATTTAAAAAATTCAACTTTGACTTACAGTGCAGTTATGGAAAGGGCTAGAAAACAACGACTGATGGCATTGAATTCTTGCTAAAATGATTTTGTTCTAGTTTCGAAAATAAAAGAGTTACAGCAAAATGAAGAAATTGGCCATTTTTCACCTTTTCTCTCTAGGGAAAAAACAAAAGATGGCAGCTCATTTCTGGCACCGGTAATGGAATAAGCATGAAAAAAGAGGTCATGATTTGTGCTAATAAGAAACTTACTCATTTAATCCCATCCAAATTGGACCACACTGTACAGCACATCGATTTTTAAAATTTACGATTTTAATTACTTTTTGATCTCTATTTAGCAGAAAGATATTTTAATAGTTCCCTCTTTATCCTGCCTGACATTCTGATAGCTCCCTCCTCCAACTTACCTTAGTGCTTAAAACACATCAAATTTGTTACATTTTGTTTGTTATTTCATATTAGGCTTAGACTGTTGCCCAGGCATTATTTAAATAGAACGTAGACATTTTTAGATGGTAGCATATAAGACAAAATAAAAATGAATGCTTATAGTAGGTGAAATTAAATGGTGTTTGTCGACTTAAATTCCTGTAAACACTAACATTAAGTAATTAAAAGTATATAGAAAATAGAAATTTCCAAAACAGAGAAAACTGTCACAAGGTCTAGCAATAGGAAAATAATTAGGGAAAGTAAATGTATTAATGAATTTTTGGTAATATTGTTATTGATACTTAAAATTCCTAGTTGTAGATATAAATATCTCATCCACATAATAATAGACTGCTTTTACAAACCGCAAGTCTAAAATTAAATTTAGATCCCATAAGCTGCCACCAAATTAATGTTACTAGCTGGTCTATTCTAGTACAAACTGGCAACAGTTGACTAGATTTTATTATCAGGGAAATTTTGTAAGTGAAGAACAAAAATATGATATTCATAGTTAAAATTCTATTTTTATTTACGTCTTTTATATGCTTCCATCTTAAAATGTCCAGGCTCTAATTATAGGTGATTACAATACTATTACAATAATTGTCAACTATTGGTTCACAATAACCAAATGTTAAAATGCCAATTATAAATTTACCATTTTTTTTCAATGTACATCAAATATGAATAAGTAGTTCATTAACTGTTTTTTATATCCATCGCTAACATGCTAAGTCAGAGTCCTGCACATGAGAGAACCTTGGTCCTTTCAGTTTGGTATCCTCTTCTAAATTCTCTCTGGATCCTGAATATTCAGAAATAATACACTGCCGTTAAACTTGCATGTGTACACCACGTGTCATGCGGAAGATAGAACATATATTTTTTTTGTCTAGAATACATTAATGGATTTAAATGTTTTTATGAATTTATTGTTGAATTAATAAAAAATATGCGTTCCACCTTCCGTGAGATACAAGAAAATCACAAAAATTGAAATTTTAATGTTTTTGTTTTGAAGACCCAAGAAACTTTTATGTGAGGGAAGCTTGTGGAAGTAGAAATTCCAAATATCAAAGCAACAGTCATCGTAATTACTGCTGTTAACCCTACATTGTGAATTAGGATAATTCAAAGCTTACTAGGTTTTGCAGGAATATTTAATCTGTACTAGATGATGCTCCTATTTATTTAACCCTAAACAACCAGAAAAATAGTCAACCAGTGTAACTTGACAATTAGCCCTATAAGGACAAGAATTCTAACGTTAATTACATGACAGTTTGTACAAATCTTTGTCGAGTAGATCTTTCCGTGCTGTAATTCATGTGACCTTATGTAAAAAATTTAATTATAAATTGAAAAAACAGATGAGCTTATTTAAGTACGACCCTACTTAATTTATTTTAGAATGTAGTAAATTTGTATATGTTTATTTAATTTATTTAAAGACTTTAGTAAATAAGTGCTAATCAGTTTAATATTGTTAATTTTTATTGTTAAAATGTTCCAGAGATTTATGTAGGTTGATAGTACAATAAATATATGTCATCGTACTACGGTTACATCAAAGATGCTTAAAAGGAAGACTTAATGTGATATTTTTTAGTATACATTTAATACTATTTTCCTATCAAATTTATGTATTTTACTAAACACTCTTTAGTAATTCTTAAACTTTAAATTTAAGAATTAGATGTAATCCTCGATGCAGTTCGTTTTACATATTAATGGTATAGTCAATTGTAAATCTAGATTGTGTAAGCTCAACCTGTTGTGTCAATTATTTTGCGCTTTATTTTTTCTGGTCTGGTGCAGATTGACCATAGTATGATTTAAAACTAATAGAGAAACTGTTAAAACAATTATATGGAAATAAGAATTAAGGCAACTGAAAGATATGACCCGACAATGTGTTGAAAACATTTGTTCCATATAATTGTTCCTATTCATTCCATACAATTGTTCAGATGTATTTATTTAATTTGCACCATCTATTAAAATTCCCTAAATGTTTAGATGTCAAACATTTTTGTTGATTTTTACTTTGTGTTTTTGAAAACATGTTTTAAGTATCAAAATGACTGATTTTTGAAAATATACTACCTATGTATAAGTTTTGGTTTTACTTTTACAAGGAATACATCAAATTATAATAAAAATAAAGTATGATCAACAATTATTTTCATCAGAGGTGGCTAAGAAATTTGAAAGGAACATCTTTACTTATATTGAAATACATGTAATTCACCACGTAAAATCTAACCTCAAAATAAAAATGACGACAAATCTTAATTTCCACAAGGATTTATTATTTCAAACTAATTATGTATCCACCCATCATTTTCCAGACATAGACAGCTTTTATAATATGATTGTATCAAAAATTTTGTTTTTGAAACAAAGGGATTTGTATTGATGTGCACTCAAATTTATTAGAAAATGTTTTTGTGAATTATGTTAATATAATACACAATAATGATTTATTTTTTTTTTAGTTTGCAGTCTGCTTCATTGATAAGAATTATCACTTCCATTATTTGAAATTAGTTTTTTTTTGTTTTATTAAAACAAGCTCAAGATACTTTTTATCTCGCAATTAGTCTTCTAAAAGTAATGTACTTACCATGAAAATAAGAAAGTCTATTAGTGAAATATGCTTAAAATACTTTACAGTAACCTGAAGTCAGGAACTTCAGGGGTTTACAAAAATGTCAGGGAAATTTTTAAGATGTTAGAAAAATCAGGGAATCATGAGGTGCGGCCGGAAAGTCTGTTTCCCTAGATACTGATCATAGTGCTATAAGGTTGAAACTTGAGAACACATGACTCTACTACAGGCCTTGCAACGAGATAAGCAGTGCTAGAAATTGGGAATGATTCACAAGTGAACAGCAGTTGTTCACGTGGTTGCTTATGGTTGTCAAGTGTAATTCGGCTCACTGCGTTACACAATACTAGTACATGCATTTTGTATTTTCTGATTTAAACAGATTTACATTGATTATTTAGTTTTAACTTTTTAATTTGTGTCTTTCGTTTTATTAGTTTTCATTTTTGTATTTAGAGTAAATATGCATCCAGTTCCAGTAGCTCGCTGCCTAATGAATTATTGCTTTACAAATAAATTATGGCAGCTGAAATAACTGCGATTGTTAGTTCTGTGTTATCTACCATCCTTAGTTGTAAATATTATGTTACATTAATTCCAGCAAATAAAGATTATATGTCAATTTATTAACCTTTAATTACTTCCAGAACACGATTTTGTTAAGATGACTGCTATTCACTGTGTTTTTATTAAAGAGAATCGTTTGCTTTTATTTATGCATTTTTCTTAACATCTTCGTGAAAATTTTTGTTTCTTAAATCAAAGCAGTACTGTTTCTTCATATTGAATGCAATAAATCATGGATTTTAATTGAACATCAATCAAATACTTTGCGAGAGAGTACCCGTTCTGAACCCCCAAGCTTCGTTCAAAGCCTGTAGTGGAGTAAGCTTTGCCTGACCCATCCCTTATTGTTGTTGTGTTTCGTGTTACATTAATCTTTTAATTTCTATCTGAGTATTTAAAAAATCAATACTTGTTGCATATAAAATAACCTGGAAAAATTAAAGAATTTCATTATTAATTTTTACTGTGCATCCTGCTTACAGTTTTAAATGAAAAATAATGGTGTACAAATTCCTTGATTACTTGCATTTATCGCAAATGATCAATTATTATCTTGATTAGTTGAAGTTTCAATTACTAAATCTGTTTTTTCTCTTCGAGTTCAAATTATTGAGGTTTCACTGTATTAGAATTTGTCATTGTCATACATAATCATCAAACAGTGGCCGAGAATAGTTACTGTATTGTGTTAAGAGTTGGTGACGTAATTACATCAGTGGTGCAACGTTAACTAGCAGATGCATGCATGTAAGGAGTACACAGGTAAAGGACTGATAAACAAAATAGAATTCTTCAATAATAAATATATGTAGATTTGAGTCACACAAATGCTTAATACTGGAATAGGCAAACTATCTAGGGCTGAAGTATCTTTGAGTGTGTTGTATCAACTGTCCTGAACAGTACACTAAACATTAGAATATGTATCTAACCTTTTAGTCACAATTTTGTCCTAAAATCTGCTTAGATGCACAAAGTTTGGAATGATTGGTACTTGTTAAGTGGAATGTTTAAAACCAAGTTCAAAACTGTACAGAATGATACGTAAAGCTTGTTCAAGGTAGACCCATGCATATGTTACATTTTGCACTCAACCTCAGTTTTAACAAATGACATTTCCTAAAAGCTTATTTATGAATTTAAACCCTCATTTTGTTTGAGTTTCAATTTAATTTACAATAAATGTTGAATCTGTCTTCCTGCTCAATACATTTAAAAATTTTTTGCCATAGACCATTTATTACACTTTGTAAACAGATGGGGTTATTATTAATTTCTGCAAATTTGTCTATAATACATTGCTGTAGATCTTCCAGATTGTTAACTGGTTGTGAATACACCAAGTTCTTCAGAAAGAAATCACATAACATCGGAGACCAAGGAATTATTGTATTTCGGCTAATTATGCATTCATGAAAGAACTATCTTAAGGAATTCAAGGTTTCTACAGTACAATGAAGAGTTGCCCCATCTTATTGGAAATAACCCTGGCTGTAGTTCGTCAACATGCAATTCTTCTATCAACAGATGTAAAATCTCATTACAACATTGCTCTGCATTTAAAGTACCAAAAAATATTTCCTGTAAATGTACAGAGTTATAAATTGAAGAAATAAATATTCTAGCTTCAAAAAATATTGATCCAATCAATCTTCTTTCACTAAGACACCTGCCCAAACTTCAATTCTCTTAGGTGCAACAATGTGTATGGATGTGGATTTTCAGCACTCCAAATTCTCATGGTATGTGAATTAACATACCCTGATTTGTAAAACCATGCTTCATCACCAAAGAAAGTCTTGTTCAGGATCTCTTCGTTATAATTTAAATTATTTAAGAACCACTGGCAGAACTTCAATTTCTGAGGATGATCATTAGGCAACAGTTCTTGTACTACTGTTACACGATAAGAATATATGTAAGTGTAAATCTTTTTGCATAATAGTATGGTGTTCCTACAGATAAACCAATCTGCTGGGACAGATGACGAATAGATGTTTTTGGTCCATTCATGAGCGTTCACTTCTTCACTATGTTTTACATGTCCACCACTATCTGGTTTGCACAGAATGCTGCAAATTTCACAAAATAAATCCACAAATGTTTTTAAAGTGTTTAAATTTTTCATAATCAACTGCTACTGCTGGGAACTTCTCTTGAGATTCTTCTAAGCAACTTTGTAAAGAATAATATTCCGAACACCATTGACTTTTTGACCATTTCAAAGTAACTTTCAATTGTAAACCATCATGAAGAACGACACTATTAAAGAAGTTCTAAAAAGAACGGATTTTAACAAAGTTAAGCAAAATTACAGCAAACTCAACGAGCAAGGAAATGTAAATTATAAAGAAAACTATTTTGACATTTAGAATGACACATATAAACTCGATGTTCTAGGAAACAGACATACACTCATCACTTAAAAAACAGTCGTGGCCTACATGAGGTTTCTTTTTATCGAACAAGCTTTACATTGATCAGTGGCTATAATTATACAGCATGGATACACATGGACTGGAAATATGAAGATCCATACAATTATACAAAAAAAAAAATAAATTTTACACAAATAGAAAAAAGATAGCACACAGCATATTTGAATGGTGAACTGTTGCAGTAATCACATACTGCACTTTCATTTAGTAGCTTCCAAATAAAAAGCAGAGTTGTAAAGAATTAAGTTTACTTATAATATAAAGTTCTTAATGGTACAAAATCGCACAAACATGATTTTATATAAAATTTATATTACAAAAAAATACTAAAAAGTTCGCATCTTTATGGTCTATAATTATAGATATGCATTATTTTATTTCATCTTCTTCATCACTCAAGTGAACACTAGTATTTTTAACAAAGGTACTATGAGGTGTAACACATGTACTTTTGGCATGCCATTGTGATAAAAACTCATCAAATTTAGAATAATGAACTAAACGACAAACATGTCTAAACCAATGAACTAACATCAACAAATAGCTATCGTCTAAATTATTTATCTCTGTTTTTTTTCCTGAAGGTCTATCACTACAAATTCTTGATATATCTACTAAGAGATCTTCTTCTGATAAAGGAAATCCTTTCATTGCAGATTTAGTAGGAATTCTGAGTCTTATTTTAGAATGAGTTTTATGAGGTGTTACCACTACAGTATCAGAATCTTCATTTGATTTATGCTCTTCAGAAATTAATACATATTTCTTATGAAGATATTGATGAACAAAATCATAAAATAACAAAAGTTCAGAGCACAGTTCTCTTTTAATATAACGCATTAAATTACGTTCCACAGTTTCATCACGTACTGTAAGAAATGCTTGCCCAGCAAGGAACGTAGTTAAAGCGCTTAAGGCTGTCATAAGAATGTTGGTGTCTAAATCTATTAACCAAGGTGCTTGTAAACTCATAATTTCAGGCACAGTAAAACCATGTAATGCACTGATCGATTCGAGAGTTTCTTTTGTACATAAAGGTAAAATTATAATATTAAATTGTTTTAAGGGTGATAATGACTTTGGTACTTCTACTGATTTTGGTTGTTCTTGAGAAGACTGACCCGCATCATCCCCCAATCTTTCTTTTTCTTGAAAATATTTCTGTAAAATCAAGTAAATAGTAATTGATAGATTAAGAAAATAAAAGCATGTGTAAGAATTACCTGTGTTAAGACTTTACAAATAAAATGCAAGATGCATAACAAACTGCCATAAGTAAGAAGATGTGGCTTATCATTAACTGCTGGTGGAACACGAAAATCATATTCTACCAATATATCAAAGCTGAGTGGTTTGTACATCTCCATTAAGTTTGTAAATGGTGGGTTGCATCGAGTAAAACATTTACATGCCCAGCCTATTATTTCCAAGAAACTATAAAAAGAAATTGTCATCTAAAGATAATCTACTATTGGTCTTTAAAAATTAAAAAACAAAAAGGATTTAAAAAAGTTTTAACTGTTTAATTTATATTCATACCTATCTGTGATACCAATTAAATTGGATGATGGAACCGTATCTTCTTGTGGTTTTACTGAACTTACATCAGTTGGAACAAATATTAAACATTTTGGCCTCAGAATTACTCCAATGGCAGAATTTAAGACTTCTTTTACTGTAATCTGAAATTGAAAAAATAGAATTTCCTTAATATTCCAAGAAATCCTGTCAATATAAAAGTTGACAATATGAAACTGATGTTAACAAACCATTAAGGTGAACATATTGATTGGTGTTAGTACTATAATTAACTTAAATATGTTTATTGAAAAAAGATACGATTGACAGTTAAGTGGTTCTAAGATCAAGAGACAAGTAGGTAATTTTCATTTTTAAAACAATTTATAATTACTCTAATAATAACAATAAGTGACCTTAAAAAGATTTCTTCTCACTATGTGTTTATTCGAACAAAGACTGAAATGTTTAATGGCAGCCAAAGTTTACAAATGTGTAGTTGGCCATGTTATTTATACCAACACATATATATAAAACTTTATATGCCTGTGAACACAATATAGCTCTTTCTCCAAATAATATTTTATGCAGTAGGCACAGTAAACTTTAGCTTCGGCATTATTCTATTCTGTTTTAGTTTGAATTATTAAAACACTAATGATTGATTTAGCTTTACAGAGAATAGATATTTTAATTAAACTTACCATAATGTTTATATACGACTTGTGATCACCAAGAGACCATTCATGCCTATATTCTAAGACGATATACAAGAATCTCAGAATCTCTACAACTAATTCTAGGTTACTCGAATCTGCTAACATCATTGCCGAAGAAAGTGCATCACACAAATACACCTGATGGATATACACGAACTCCAATACTCTCATTGGCATATATTCTTTGAGTTTAAGCAGAAGAACACCATTTAACTGCACAATATAAATATAAACAGACCACCAATTTTTTAAATGTTCCGGTATAACACCCTATAAAAGATAACAAATTATAATTTGAAAATATTAAAGAAATAAAAAAAACCTACATTTCTTAGATTATGTCTTTGTAAATTACAATTTAATGGAGGAAGAATTTGTTTACTTGTGTTGAGTAAATCAATATGTTGAAAATGATGAACTAATGGTGATTCAGCAAATTTTACTAAGGACATTGCAGTAAGCTTAGAAATTCTTACAGGCAGAGAGTGATTTATACAACGTCCCAAAACTTCACATAACCTTTCGACGAATCTTGTATGTATAAAGAAATTTTCATGATCATTTAGATTCTTAAATTCCATTAAGACATTTGTGGTTTGAAGAACTAATATCCAATTTCTATAACATTCTTCACTTTTTGAAACGTGAAGAAATGCTATTCTATATTCATGGTAAAATATTGCTTCAAATAAATTTAAAAATGGAAATACTAAGTTGGGGTTATTTTCTAAAAATTCTTTCAAATTTGTTACCACTTTACAAACCGAAGCCAGTATTGTGACTTTACAATTAATATCCAATAATTCATAGAATTTTGAGAGTTTAAACAAAATATTTGTTAAGACTGTAAATAGTTTTCCTTTCTCTGTATCATTTGCTTCTGATGAAAAATCGACAAACAATAAAAATAATTCGGCCCATTTTTTAATAACATTAACTTCTTTTGGTTCATCTGTACAAATACTTAGTAATAATCCATCCAAGCACTTTTGTGCTGCTTGTGGAGTATTCCACTCGCGATCAAAATAAGGCTTGTTGAGTAGTTTAATTGATAACATGAAATTCTTCCATATTGTTATTACAGATTCAGCAAGTGAACAGTTGGCGCCTTTACAATTTATTTTCTTGCTAGTGGATATTTCGGTTAAATGGTTAATCCATATATTAAAAAACTCGGAAGAATTATTTAACAGATTTTGAAATATGTTGTCAAACTTCTCCTTGATATCTTGTTTGGAAAAGTGCAATTCTAAGACAATAATTTCCAATACCTGAAGCAAAATATCTATAGGTACACGTGTAGATTTAATTAGAGGAGATGTAAAAATAGGCCAGAAGTCTTTTTGATCAGTTAACTTTTTTAATAAATGCTGATTGTTACTTTTCCATAATTCATGTAGTAGATCTAATATTGCTCCATGTAATGGTACTAACAATGCATTAGGATTCTAACAAAAAAAGAAATTAACATTACACACTGTACACAAATACAATAATTATCTAAACATACTTTCTCAATATTTTTAAGAAATATTTGTATACAATCCAAAATACTGCAATCGGTTTCTTCACCTGCGACTGATATATTGAAAAATGTAGCCGTCATGCTGCTCTGTTCCATTAAACAAGCTATTACTAATCTTATTACAGATACTTTCGTTTCCTGATTGTCTAACGAATCGCTTAGATGTTCTAAGAACATATGTCGAAGTCGATAATTACTCATTTGTAAGGAATGTAATAATGGCCTATTTGATACCTACAAAGCAAATTGTTACATACTGAAAATATTGTAAATCGTTTTCCCACCTATAAAAATAATTTTTTTCTCAAAACTTACATTAACGAATGCTGTCAAAATGTCACAGGCAACTTTTGGAATTTCTGGATCAAAGCAATGATTCAAATATGTTGAAACCACTTTCAACATGGAAGCAGAACAAAAATCCCACATTGTTAACAAATCTTCAAAAATAGGAAAACTTTTTATCTCGTGTGCTTTAATATATTTTAATACATAAAGCACACATTGCAGTGATCTTTTCACAGTATGTACAACTTTCAAAATCCATCCATTATGCCAATTCATTTCTATTATTAATAGTAAGTGTAACTTGGTATTGCCAAATGCAAATAAACTCATCAAACTCTTAGCATGAAGTCGGCTACTAATAAACAGATCCATTATATATTTATAGATTGTCAACTGGTGATCTTTTAGTGTATTTTCATCCTCCTTCATTATATTATATGTTAGTTCTATTAGATCAATAATAATATGCTGTTTTTCTTGACAAAGAGTTTCTGTGAATTGTCTAACAAATACTGGAAATACTTTTATTAAAAAGAATTTGTATCCTGGCACTTGTAATTCTTCATAATTAACATCTCTCTAAAAGGCAGAAAAAAATCTTATAATGTTGAAGGTATTTGCAAATTTCTGTCATGTAAAGTTCAGCATTATTCTTTCAAGTGTTGAGTAGTACAATATTACATACTTAAACAAGTTGTTAATGTTTATTTCATTGACTTCTACCACACATTTTGTAATGTTGCACGATAATAAATAAATTCTATTCTATTCTAAGTTTTAATAATAAAATCCTCTTGTTGTATAATCTCAGTTTTTCCTCGTTGCTAATTAAACATTAAATTCTTGATAAACTATATCACTACATCTTGTTTTCCCAAGCAAGAGTTAAAGCTTCTATACGGAGTGATTAATAAGTACACCGATAATGTTCATCAGCTAATTCCTCTTGTTAAGATAAACAAAGAAGTTCATATTAATCATGGTCCAATAATGCATGGTTTCCTGGATATTGACAGTTAAAGAGGGAACGAAGAATCGTTAACTTTATTTATAAAATCTAAGCCAATCACCATTTTCTTCTGGCGTTTGGAAGATATTTTTATTCGATCAAACGTCGCTGTTTGATGTAAATTCTGTGTTTCAAGAATGTCTGCAAGTAGTTATACTAGAGGGCGCTACTATTTTTTCTTGCTATAACTTTTTGTTTTTTTGATTTTGCTAAATTTGATAGGAAATTTAAGATAATTCATATCTGTGATAAAAATAAGGTACTCTTGTTTTACATAAAGATTGTGCACCATTTATAGATTATGACCACTTTTTGCAACCTTGTAATTTACCTACCACAAATTATTGTTTTGTGCGGCAAATGATTTGAAGATTAGAAATATATTCTAGTATTAGGAGGTGGAAGATATACTTTTGAAGCACAAGAAAAGAATGCTGAAAGCATAATAGATTATTTTGTTCTCCCTGCAGAACTTAATAACATAGGAAACATAAGAACAGATTAATTTGTGGAACTGGGTATGCAGCATAAAATAGTCCTGGCAGAAATGACCATAAGGAAGAGAGAGAGTATACAAGGCAGACAAGACACACACAAGGATAAATAGTAAGAAAATAAAGGATGAAATAGTGAAAAATAATTATAGAAAAGAAATTGATGAAGAACTAAGTAGGAAAGAAATGGAAAGGGAAGATTGGGATGTGGAAGAAAGATGGAACATTCTTAAAAATATTATGCATAAAGCAGCAGTGAAAGTATACAGGATGAGGAAAATAAATAGGAATCGTAAGGAAACTGAATGGTGGAATACAGAAGTCAAGAAGAAAATAAGGGAAAGAAACAAGCTTGGAAAAAATCCCAACAAGAGAGAAATGAATGGAAAAGAACTAGAAGAAAACGAAAGAAAAGAAAAAGAAAGACGGACAATAAAAAATTTTGGAACAGACTAGACAGGATGAGGAAAAATAAAGAAAGAAGAGTATGGAATTGAGAACACGAATAGTCAGATAAGAACTGAGACATCAGAAACAGTAAAGGTGTGAAAAAAATACTTCGAAAAAAGTTTAGACAAGTATACCTCGCCGATTGTTTTGAGACTTGGCAGTATGGGTCAAAACATTAGACACATATTTTTTATATCGGCTGAAATTGATGTTAAGGGGATAAAAGCTACCCTCAAAAATCTGGTAAATTTTATTTAACCCTTATCCAGCAATATACTTCAGTTACGTTACCGGGCAAGGTGGGTCCAATGGACCCACCTTTACATTATAAAGTTTGTGTGGTCCTTTTTGTTAGTATTGTATACACAGGTAATTAAATAAAATAAAAAAAATTATTATTTAAGATGACTAGAAGTAAATGTCTTCCCTAGTTTGTTATAATTCTGCAAAATCGTACAAACTCATTTACCTAGAAGGGCAGCAGCATATTTTTGTATTGGGAATTCTTTATTTCTCTATAATCTTTTTAAAAAGTCATATATTTTATAGCTTGTATGTGACTTTTGCTAAATTCATGTCTTCTTTCATTCGACATATTGTAAATCTTTTAAAACTCAAGCATATAACGTAATTTACCTAAAAGGGCAGCAGAGGCACAATAAAAAGTATCAATTAGCCTTGCATTTTTATTTGATACTACCAGACGTACAAAAGACCTTTTTAAAATTATTTTAAAAACTGTTAACATTTGCAATTTTTATAAGGGGCCAGTTTATTTTCGTATTTCAGTACATTGACATTAAAAAATATCAATTCAGTCGATTTCATAATTTTGTATTCTACAATATTCATGAAACCATAAATCAACGTAACTACCACTAATATTATCATTTGAAACTTACAACAACAAAAGATAAACATAATTTACAGAGAACTGTTTAGTAATAATAGAAATGTAAGGAGGGTCCAATAGACCCATCTTGCCCAGTTATTTAATAAACACCTTTAAAAATTTTATTTTCATCTACTAAATGTAAACTAAAATATTTGACTAACTGATAACACTCTAAGGTATTCTCAGAAGTAATAAGGGCTAATTACCCTAAGACAAATATTTTAGAAAATATGACAAAGTGGGCCCTGGGTCCACTGGACCCACCTTGACCGGATAAGGGTTAAAGGCCTGTAACTCCCAAACGGTGGTAGATATCAAGATGATTCAAATAGCAAAATTTCATGATTTTTTATCTCCTATCAGGTGACACAAACAGATTTCTCATCTATGTTTACCCTCTACCCCCATCCCCTTTTTTATATTTATTTTTTCTTCCTGGTGTTTTTTGAGGTTACTTACTATGTAATTTTAAGAGTTAGGTGTTTTTAAAACATTTCTTTTTTTTTAAATTTGCCTTTAAAGAATTTTTATTTCTGTTTTTAATGTAAAATATGATGCAGTTTTTGTTTATTTCTTGTCATGCTGCTAAAAAGTCTTAACTTAGCAGAAAGTGGTAATAAGAAGTCCATATGTCTGAAGGGCCATAACCTAGATTATTTATTTTCTTTACTACTCAATTGTGATTGAAAAAACAATACATAACATTGCTTATAAATAAACATACCATCAAAGCCTCTCCTACTAGTTGCAAATATAAATGTAACAATTTATATGAATTCTTATGTTGAATGTCTTCTTCAATATATTGTATAAGACTCGATTGAGGTAGTAACAGTTGTGTGCTACTAAAATCATGTGTAAAGAAATCTCTAGAACTTTTTGGTAAGAAATCCTGAGCAATTAATGCTGCAATAATATTTGAATGATTTTGCTTAAACATGTATATGGCTATTTCGAAACAAATTTTTAAAAGACTTAATTTCTTTGTTTGCGGTTTAATACAATGAGGCAATAGACATAATGCTAATTGCAACAGATATTTAACATCAGCAGAACCAAAAGCCAACGCTGGATCTACTCTTAAAACTTCAAGAAGTAATCTATATCCTGCTTTAACATTACTTAAAATATGTCTTTCATAAGCGTGTTCGTTTTTGAGACTTTCAAAAAGACTATTGACAGCATTCCTCAATATATGAAAATAACTATATGTCCCTTCAATCTCAACAAAGGTTTCTCCATATCTCTTTAGTAACGATGCTGTAGTTCCAGCTGGAAAAACAATCAAATCATTATTAAATGGACGATAAGCACGTGTCAGCATATTGTTTGAGAGATGTAAGCCACGTTGTTCAGCGGTTAAATATACTTCCGTGTAAGAGTTCAATTGTAATAATTCGTTAAATATCTAAAAAGTATGTTTTATACTAGATAAAAAGAGAAAACATTGCAATTAACTTACTCGTTTGGTATCTCTTTTTAAACTAATTAAGGATTGTGTTATAATTGTAAAAGCCCAAAAATTATAAGGAAACGATCTCATGACCAGTAAATAAAAGGCTTTTGCACCTTCACTTTCACTCAAACTTAAAACGGCAAATTTGTGTTCTCGTAGTAATTCAGCTAATAGGTCAGTAGAGCCATCATGAACAAATACATTTTCTTCATTAAAACTGATACATAGAATATCAAATAAGGTAAATACTGCAGTTTTTGCTACCATACCAGGAAAACATTTCTAAATATAGCAATTAAAAAATTACCAATACAAATATGTAAAAAAGACTAATCACATATACCTGAAAGATAGGATTACGTATAATTTTACATAAATCTTTGAATACAAAATCTTGTAAAGCTCTAGTAACGTATGCATGCGAATAACGGTCGTAAATCATTTTGGCCAGTTCAGTGGGTAGAGTACTTAGCAATGCAGCCCATGTTATTAACATAACAGAAGCTTCTGTCGAGTGGATAATTTCTTTAATCATTTTATCTATTTCATCAATATGGCTATACCATGCATCTTGATTATTCCTAAAATATAAAACTTTCACTATGCACACATACAATATTTAAAAACTCTAAAATTGCATTTCTTATTTTGATTCCTATTTACCTCTTGCCAAAAAGAATCTTTAGGGTCAGAGAGTAATTCTCACTACATTGCCAATTCTGACCACGTTTTTATTTCACTCACAGAGTTATTTAGCTGCTTGATGAAGATTTAGTTTGGTCATTAAAACAATACCCAAATGATCATGCTTAAATGTGCAAATAAATGTGAGTAAAATAAAAGTATGTGGTCAGAATTACTTGCATAGATCCTGATTATCTTAAAAAGAAAATACAACTTACCAAAAATTTGCAAAAGCTGCTATGAAAATAGTATTTTCACAATCCCTTATGTGTTGCAAAAAAACTGGGTTTGTATGTTTAATTATTTCTTGGCACTCAGGCGTTGAAGTAAAACTGTGTTGTTTAATGAGTTTAAATATTTCTAAGAAATCTGCAACGGTAAATTTTTCGATTTCCATAATAGTCAAAATTAGCAAAAGTATGTGCACCATTTCTACACTATTTCTATCAACAGAATTGCTAAGACTAATCATATGGTTTGATTTCCTTAATATAAGTTCATTCATTAATAGTGAATATTGCTTAAATAAGCTTTCTCGTAATTCTTTGTATGTTACAAAATCTATAAATTTTGAGTATGCTGAATGCAGTGGATGAGATATATTTTTATGATTCTCTAATATGACACTTAATATTTTCAACAAATATGTACGTTCCATTGTGTAAAACTGCCATATTTTATTAATAAAATCTTTCTTAGATGTTTCATCTTTGACGTAGTCATTTACATCCTCTGTTTTCCCAAAATCTTCATAAGTTAAAAAGTTGTTTAATATAAACCATGCTCTGCAGGAATCTAAATCCTTTAGTATAAAAAACACAAATACAAATTATTAGAGTAAAGAATATAGCCAACTCTCTCTAAGTCAAACTATACTATCTTCTATTTGATTTGAATTTCTGGAGTTAAAGAAAGTTGACTGTAATTAATTTTCATATGCCACGTCCATAGACAAGTTTGAAAACTCACCAATGCAATACTTAAACTGCGCATAAACTCTTTCATGGCATCATTCAGGCTATAGCTTTCTACACATTTATTTAAACTAACTTCTGCATATGAAGGATATACAGTAAGACCTTTTAAGAGATGTTCTTTCAATACATCAAGTGTTGCATCAACAACAGCAGGTGTACCAGCTTTCGAAGTGCCTGATACTGCCCTCCAAACTCTCTTCCAATGCCTAATATTAAACCAACCATTTAAAATTACATCTAGATATAATTGTCTTAATTAACTTACGGTTCCGAGTCCATCTTCGAGGTTTAAAACTTTAAAATATAACCTAAAAGTTGTTAATTAAATATGTACACCTTATTAAATTGCTTTATATTCGTTGGTACACACACATTAAACAGAATTACTTATAATACTTTATTATTGAGGAATTAAAGTATAAATTACACAAAAACTTAGTTATTTAAACAACGAATTTTTAGGTTAACACCGCCGCCGAGTGCCGAAGTTTACGTCATGCCGTGTTTTGCTTTTTCTAATCGGTGTTGTCAGAATGTATGAAATAAACTGTATAGTAGGTACACTTCTTTACCTAAAGAAATGTCGCAAATAAAACTAAATTTTGTAGACAAGACATATTTATTACAACATAAGTATTTATCAAGAAAGCGTTTTTCAAAAAAAAAAAATATAAAGAATCTTTCAAAAGAAAACGAACAATAATAGCATACAATTTAATGAATAGGCTTGGCATTATTGCATAGCTACCGATACCTACTATTATGAAACGAAGTGTCTATTGACACGCTCCACGGATGAAATCCGTGGATTAAATCACAGCCACGGAATATTCAATAATCACGGATGAAAATTATTTACGTTCGTGGATCAAAACTGAAAGCACTGAAATAGATTTTTAGCTCATTGGAAAATTTCCGTGACTTTAAAAAATTCCCTAGAGATAACCGTGGTTGGAAGCTTAGTACCTAAATTACTGTATAGATGTCCACAATATCGTCAACGATCCATGCTCCGCCCGACAAACTTGGAACCACAAAATACGGCACATACAGACTGTACAGATTACAAAATTGTGATATTAGTTTAATTATTATTCGATATTTACTACGCAGTTTCTATTTCATAATATTTATAATTAAAATAATATAATTATAGTTGATTTAATCAATAATTGATTGTATTTTTTGTTTACGGAGTCCTTCGACTTTTTTTACTCTGTAAGCGCTAGACGACGATGAAGCTGCTGTGAATGAATGATAATTGGAAGAGTCGGGAGGAGACGATTTAAGACAATAGCAGCGTTAGGGGTTCTATCAAAACCACGAGGGCTCTGCATTTAGAGCTAACTTTCAGTTGTTACTGTTTGTTAGATGAACCAAAACAATCTGGCCAAACAGTTTATCGCCGATACAACCCTTGTAAATACTTAATTTTAAGTGTTACGAAAAGCTCGAAAAAGCTTGAAATATTTATCAACTTTTTTTAAAGTTTCATTACAATAGGGTCTCGAATCACATGTCATGTTTGCAGTGATTGATATCCGTGACTTAAAAGAAACGAATATCCGTGACCACAATGCAGTAACAGATATCCGTGACTGTAATGCTTTGCAGCAACGGATACCTGTGACTACAATGTTCACAATAACGGATATCCGTGATTATTAAACACGGAAGGTTTAACATTTTAACTCAAATTATAAATTTGTCCAAACTAAATCAATAATAATATCGTATTAATAAATAATAGAAATTAATAAATTATTTATCATACTAAAATTAGCATACACGAAATCATTTTTTATTATGAATACATTATAAAAAAATTAAAATTAAAAAAAACGAACAGAAGCATCATCAGTTCATTCACAGACATGTCGTGTTTGTCTTCTTCGATCGTCTGTCTCAGGTTCTCCATTATCGGGTGGTCGCAGTTGATCTCCAGGTACTTCTTGGTCGCCATGTAGCCCATTGTCGAGCAGTCTTTCTAGGCCTAAGCCTTCGTGATTCTCTCCATATTGGCCGTCCTTCCGTACTGTGGATAGTGACGATGCAGCATAACGAGTCGACCAACCTGTTGGACACCACGACCTTCTCCACCTTTTCGTCAAGATGTGTTTTACCGTCTTGCAGAGGTTCTCAAACTTGGTCTTATCCTCCTTCATCTTCTCCCTCTCTTCATCCAGAAAACGGGAGCTCCAGGCCTTCCTTCGTGACAGACACCAGTTGTTTGCCGCCAAACTTCTTCAGCTGCTGGACTATGGATTTATCTATGGGCTCATATAGACGACCTCGAATCCGCGTTTCAGGACCTATTCGAGGAAGAAACTGTAAGCAACTAGTTTGCGACTCTCAGTGATTAACTCGATGTGTTTCTGGTTTTCCTTCATTCTGCCGATGTAGTCCTTTAGCACATTTCCTCACCCGCCGAGAAAGTGTGAAATTTCAGGAGCTCAGAGAACTTCTTACGGTTGGTGAAGTCTTCGTAGATACCCAGTTTCAAGTATTTGAAGAACTGCTTTTAAAATTTCTTGTAGTCCTCAACGTCTTCGCTCAATTCTTCGAACAGTTCCAGGCATTTCTTGACCAAGTTCTTGCAAATAACCTTGAGGTTCTTGTTCTGCTGAAGAGTTTCATGAGAGATGTTGATTAGAAAATCCTCGGAGTCAACAATACCGCGCATAAAGTTAAAATAGTCAGAAGTAATTTCTTCACAGTTCTTCACGATGAAGATTCATTTTACGTAAAGCTTGATATTGTTCTTGCACTTCTTATTTTCGAACAAGTCGAATGGAATACGTAGTGGGACAAACAGAAGAGTACGGAACTTAAGCTGATTTCCTCAGATAAGTGTTTGACTGCTAGACGGTTTTCTCAGTCGCTTGCCAGGCTCTTGGAAAAATTAATTGTTTGGGTAACATAATTAACTATATTATGCTTCGGAAAACTGATTTATGCTTCGGAAAATCCGTGTCTCGAAGTGCAGTCACAGATAAAAATAATTTTGTTTAAAATTCTCCCGCTTCTTAAAATTAGGGACACGGAAATTTCTAGGGATATTGTTAAAGTCACGGCGATTTTTGCGTCGGCAAACCCGTGTCTCGAAGTGCAGTCACGGATAAAAATAATTTTGTTTGAAATTTTCCCGCTTCTTAAAATTAAAGGCATAGGGATATTGTTAGAATTACGGAAATTTTCATTCCATGGAAAATTAAATCATTTTATCCGTGCTTGCAGTTACAGTCACGGATAAAAAAATATTCGGTCAAATTGAGGATTTTCTTAAATTTACAGGCACGGATATCATCCGCGGAGCGTGTTAATAGCAGCACCGATTATGAAAAAGCTTAGGCGAAAGAAGACGACTAGAAGCGATTACATGGCGGGAGTTTGAAGTTTTATATAATGGGAGCAGAGTTGTGATCAGAGTACCCAATTATTACATTAACAGAACTGGGGGTAACCAGTATACAGTACCAAACTGATCTTTTACTTGCAGTACTTTTTAATAGTACTTGGAATAGTCAGTAAAGTCTGGAAATCGAAAATTTGCAATACCAGTATCAAGTAAATACTTGCAGTAGTTTTACAAATACTTTTTTAAAAGCAGATTACCAATACCAGTAAATACTCGTTCAATTACTTTTAGTATCTCTAGCTACTTACTACATTGTGATATTACCTAAGTACTTTTCTGTCTTTGATGTTTTTATGGAGTAGAAATTTTTTTGGAAATTATTTTTTGCTATTTGAGTGACAATCAAATACATTAAAAAATTACATTTAACAGAAACTCTAGTATTCGTATAAAAGTTATAAATGTCTTGATTGGTTTTCAAAATGTAAAATAAATTGTCTTAAAGATATTTTGAATAATTTGTTGTTTTACGTATTTTTCAAATTATCAGCAATAATTATTGATATATAGAAGTAGAGGTACACAAAAGATATACTTTTAATAAAAATGGTTTTATCTATACCATAACTTAAGTTTATAAAAAAAATAAAGGAAGGGTCATGGTAACCCTAGTGTAACTGACAAAAAAACTATTTGTGTGAAGAACTTTTATTACTTTTTATTCATAATTCAGTAATTCAAACTCGAGCTGATTTTGAACTGTTTCATTAGAAGGCAAAACTGCAAGCATCAAGAAACATATCTTTGGTATCTTCACTGACTATCAACTGTGAATCTCCTAACTCTTTAAAGTCTAAAGTGATGTCAAGTACCTACCCAAGTCTGAATATCTTTTGCAGATATTTGAACATCTATATCTCTGAAGACGTACCATCTTATCTTAAACCTTGGATTTGTCACATCAGCTATGACGACTCTTTTAGATTACAGCTTAAACATTTTATTGAATCATGTTTGTATAGATTCTAAAATAGAATCTAGAGGCTTATTAGATAGTTGTTTAGTATCTATCGACATTTGTATTTTCTCAAGTTTTGTATGCATTGACAAAATTCTTGGAAGAAGGTACCCATAGTGTGATTTGATCTCCTTGGAGAAAATCAAGTGTTTCCGCAAGTGGTTTCATGATCTTAATGTACATATCATTTTCACTGAACCTGGCTATGAGTAATTTATCACATAGCTCTAACATTTTTTCTTTAGAAGACAAGATCTTTTGTATGGCATCATACATAGAATTCCATCAAGTTACACAAGGATAACTAAGTGTGACCCAAAATTTGTTGAATTATCCCTGCTGATTTAGGTCTTCTTGCTTTATTCTATTCTACAGATTCGAACATTTATTTAAAATATTACAATTTCTATGTATAAGTTAATAAGAATTTCTTAATGAATTGTTGTAATCCTTAGTAGCAATTAAATTAATAGTGTGCAACGCACATCGTAAATGTTTTGGTAAAAGTATAGAGAATTCAGAAGTTAAAACTTTTTGATTCAAATGAAAATTCTGGTGATATTTCTTGACTAAATGTTTAATCAATCTAATTAAATATTAAATTCATATAGTTAGTTATTTGAACATATGTTCAAAGATTTACATATTTGAGTGGTAACGAACGATTAGCAGTTTAATATGAGTTATCTGAATGATTTTTAGTAACATGTAGTTAAGTTTCTGAACTGAATGATATTCAGTTCTAATGATTTTACCTGAGCCGTAACTAACGGTTAGTATAATATGAATTGTCCTATAATTATCATGTGATTATGCGCATTGTCAATTAAAATAAAACAACTGAAATGTTTTGTAAATGCTATGCTTTTGGTATAGTTTTTAAATAGAATTGTTAACAGATATTTAAATAGTATATAAGATTATTTATATCTTTAATATAAAAGACAGAATAAATACGTGTAAAGGTATTTTTAAATCAATTCTTTCTTTGCATTTGCCATCATTTCAAAGTGTCCATCTTATCTTTTTATTTAAACATCAAACAAACAACTTGGATTATTTCCAGACACACAAGTAAAATACTGGAAGTGCTCTAGTATTTGGAGTGTTTATAATAAAGGATTTGGAGTAATTTATGTACTTACAGTACTTTTTCAAGTAACCAGTAGTATTTGCCAAAAATTTTAGAAAACTAGTAGCAGTACCCAGTACCTTGTAGATGTAATGCAGGAAATTCCAGTATCAGTACAGCAATTTTAAAAGTATTGGAAGTAAAATACTTAAAGTGCCTTTATCATACGATCCAACTTTTTCTGTTGCGAACTTATTTCAAAACTTTAACCCTACTAATAACAATTAATAGTAGTTTAGTAGTACTACTATATACATCTAGTTTAAACGATATGAATCAAGATAGACAAAGAAACAAGAAAAGAGTCATCACAAGACATAAAAAAAATACAAAAAACAGAAATAAGAAGAGCAATATACAAAATAAAGAATGACAAAACACCAGGGGAAGATAGAATAATAGGAGAGATGTTAAAAGCCGGAAAAGAAGAAATAACAAAGCTTATACAGATACTGTTTAACAAGATAATAAAGAACGAACATGTGCAGGAACAATGGACAAAAACAATAATAATCTTACTACACAAAAAAGAAGACACAAAAAGAATAGAAAATTATAGACCTATCAGCCTCATGATGAATATGTACAAGATATTTGCCCACATAATACACAGCAGAATATGCCCAAATTTAGAAAAGAGCCAACCATACAAACAAGCAGGGTTCTGAAAATCCTTCTCAACAGTAGACTATCTACACAGTATAAACCAAATAATCGAAAAGCACAATGAATACAATATACCACTCTATATAGCATTTATAGACTACACAAAAGCTTTCGATTCGATAGAACATCCATGTATATGAAAAGCATTAAAAGAACAGGGAGTTGAAACAAGCTATATAAACATAATTAAGAGTATATATGATAATTCCACCGCCTACATAAGAACCGAAAACAAGGGAGTACGACAAGGAAACCCCATGTCACCAGTTTTATTTAATGCCACATTAGAACATGTATTTAGACAATTGCAGTGGAAAAATAAAGGTATAAATATAAAAGGTAAATGGCTATCAAACCTAAGATTTGCCGATGATGTGGGATTATTTGCTTCCAGCAGAAAGATGATGGAAAACATGTTAAGAGAACTATCAACAAGAGGTACAGAAGTAAGATTAAAAATTAATCTCTCAAAAACACATATCTTGTCAAATAGAACAGAGCCAAAAATCACGATAGAAGATCACAATATAGAGTTCGCAAATGAAGTCATATACTTAGGTCAGATTGTCTCCTTTCAAAACAAACAAGAAAAAGAAATAAATAGTAGAATTAAAAAAGGATGGAAAAAATTCTGGTCATTAGCACACATATGCAAAAGCAACCTACCACTAAACATAAAAGGCAAAGTATTTAACAGTTGTGTAACCTCTACACTAATATACAGGGCACAAAAGTAGGCAGAGATAAAAAATCTAAAAACCAGTTTAGCGAAGACTCAAAACAAAATGCTAAGAATTATATTAAAAGTTAAGTTAAAGGACCATATACAAATAAGACCTAAAATAACGTGTTAAAGTGAATGATGCGATTGAGTGAGTGTGAAATTCTTAAAATGGAACTGGGCAGGTCATGTGGTAAGAATGGAAAATAGGTGGACAACAATTACTACAGAATGGACGCCAAATTTGATGAAACAAAAAAGAGGATGACCAAAGAAAAGATGGAGAGACGAAATAGATGAAACAGCAGGTAGTGAATGAACAAAGAAAGCGAAAGATCGTGAACTGTGGAAACATATGGGGAAGGCCTTTGCCCAACATCAGGAAGATTAAATGGCTATTATTATTAATAACAATTAATATATAGTTTTGTTTTTGATTCAAACATTTAGTTTTGTACTAGGTAAGATTCTAACGAATAAATGTTTTTGTTTGTATTATGTTTTTACTTTCTTAGCTTCAAGTATTTGTTATGTAGGGCTGTATATAAAGCAGCACATATTTCTAGTATTATTCTAACTAATGCTTGGGGCGATATGGTAGTTAAGAATTTTAAATTTTCATAACTCCTACCAGTTGCCAGAAACCTAAAAAAACAGCTTTTGAATAATTTTACAAATGAGCAGTGCCAATACCTACCTCAATGTGGCCGTTAATCTTTCATGTGGAATTATTGCATTATGCATAACTGTATCCTGCTTTTTTATTAAAGGTGTTACTGCTAATAATAATTCTGAATAAGTAAATTCATCCATTCAAAGGTAGTTTCTCTAATTTTGTGGATACAACCGCAATTCTTCCAATAAATGTAGTCTTGTTTAATAATCATTTTTTACACCACCATCTTCGTTTCTTGTAATGTTTTCTTTTATTTTCTGTTATACAAATCGCGAGAGTAGCTAAGAATATGTTTTCATCAAACATCTTTTCACCACAATCGCAAATTTTCAACAGAATTGTATTGCGGTATTGGAATATGAGTGGGGGGCTAAGCTTTACTTGAGTTGGAATGAAAAAAGTGCCGGCACTCATATCCTCTTTTACTGAACTTTCTGATAGCATATTTGATTGACTGTTCTCGAGCACTGTGAGAGCATATGTGACAAACTGTAGAAATCCCTGACTTTTCCTTGTTTTACATAAGATCTATATGTGGGGGAAATCAAACTCAATCTCTGTTATAATTGAAATCTGGTATTCGGTTTCATGTTGTCCTTGTATTCTCATCTCAACATGTTCCGAAATTGATCTAGTTACACTTACACTCCATTTTCAGTCTTTATGCCACAGTAATTGTTGTGGTTTGTAGAGCCACCATCAGTTATGAGTTTCCCTACACCGACATTAATAATGTAATAACTAGTATTTCAAAACACAAAATCCTTTTGACGATAACATTTATTTGAGATGAATAAAATACAGCAGTAATACTGCGATTGCCTATTTACATAACCTTGGAATATTATTTCAATACAAAAAAATACTGGTACAAAACTAAACAACCAATTTATCTAAATTGATGACTACTTATTCTTAAACCGATAGTATCTTTTCCGATTTCAGCGACTTCACAAACGTTACAGACACATCCTTTGTATTGTGGTAAATAACTTGCACCACAAAGTGGACATTTTTCTTCAGCTTTTCCTCTGTATATTGGTTTATAGCTGTAACCACACAAATTGAAAGGATTATGTTCGTCATATAATAACTGCAGTTCATCTGTTGGATTTGTATCACACGCTTGTAAGATTTTTCTTGCTTGTTGTATAACTTCTTGCTTAGGAACTAATTCTAACAGTCGTTTAGCAAAAGATGATGCTGTTTTATAATTCTTCATTTTGAAAAACATATTTAAAGCAGTTCTTAAGGTTAGAATTTGATGTATTGGTTGTAAATTGCAGTGAGTAAAATAGGCAGCCATTTCACATTGACGTTTCTGCTCTTCTATAGTCGATTTAGGTAAACTTTTACGTAATGCTTCCATCTTTAATCCTAAAATATATTCACGACAGATTTTTAATAACTGCTGAGTTTCTGATATCTCTTGTCTACTATCTACTACGAGAAGCGTGACTTGTAATAGTAAAGATTGCAATTTTTCAACTACTTCTGCAAATTTTCCCCCAGTTGTTAATTGATAGTAAACCTAGAATTAAAAGTTAAAATGATTCAAGATAAAATTGAATTTTCAAAACAAACCTGTAAACGTTGCACTAAATCTGTTAATTTTATGCCTGCTATCGGAAGGCCTCCTTTAGCTCCTGCTTCTTTCCAGTTACGTTGTGGAAAACTAAAGCTTGAAGGTATGTTTTGTTGCCAAGTTGAAATAGCACGGGAACTGCTATATAAATTTAAAAAAAGCTGTCGATATGGTTTGAAATTAACGACACCAATCTGTAACATAGAATTTCAAAATAAGAAATGGCAGAGGAACTAAATATCTTTGAGATATTACCTGGTCATGAAGAAGACGACATGCAGATTCAAACGAACCAGCCATAATGTGATCAGCAGCAAGATGAGAATTCTTAGTCCAAAGTGTAGTTGGTGATGGTCCTTGAGTTGGTAAATGAATATAACTGTGTGCATCATCTGGCTCTGCAGAAACAGGTCCAAGATCTGGAATTTCCAAGTCAGCATCTTCAACATCCCATCCGGCTTCACCTTCGCCTGCCTGAAAATCTCGTGTTACTTAAAATTTCCATTCAGAAACGTAATTTCATGTAACATACTTGATCGCCTTTTTTAGCTTGTCCCAATTCCCCGTCCATTTCTTCTTCCTCATCATCTACCCATCCACCTTCAGCTTCAATAGCAGCTTCCATTGTATGTTCTGGAGCAAGTACATTCATGGTGGTTGCAGTTTTTCTGCTTAAAGCGATACTTTCAAAGAAGCTCTAAAAATCAAAGAGATTAATCAGCAATTGTTTATTATTAAGATTTCAAGACATCTTACCCTGCTAACGGTAAGCAATGGCCAGTTGCTTTCAGCTTGTTGAACAGGTGGTGGTGGACGAAGGAATTTAGCATTAGGATCTGGTTCAGGCATCCAGCTATCACCACTAACACTCTTTATTTCACTTGCTTCTTTGTCAAACCCATGAGTAGCAGCAGTAAGATAAGCCAAACTATTTAATTTTGAATCTTTTTGAATTTGTATTATTTCTTCAATATCACCTAGTAACGATAATAAAGGTAGAATAAAAATATAATTAAAAAAACTTTAACAAGTACCTAAGAGCAAGGCCCCTTGGAATTGTGAAGACTTTTGTTTACGAATCTCTGCAATTTTCATCATTTTATGTAGTTTTTCCAAATTACCAGTTATCAAATATAAGAACGATAATTTATCGAAACTTTTAGTGCGCTGGTAACACATTTCAACAACTTGATGGTTTCCATGCATTAATGCGGCATCGGCCAATTGGAACCAACATGATCTATCGTTCAAGGCTTTTGCTGCATCAAGAGCAACTTCAATGTTACCACATTCAAGAGCAAGTGTAAAACGTGTCTTTTCATCTTTAACATAATGTAGAGCTACTTCTGGATATCCTTTCTGCTGTAGATAAAATATAACGGCTTGACCAACTAAACGAGAATTTCTAACCATATGAAGAACTTCTTCATACTTATGTTGGATGAGAGCTAATTTAAATTTGAATTCGGTCGAGTCAATTGTAAGCATGCGCGGTCTACATTCACGATCCAAACAGAACACATGATTTCCTTTGACTCTGGTTATATAAATTGGTAAGTCTAAAGTACGAATGATACCATGATCCCTATGAAAAAGTATAATTATAAATCTGACAAAGAAACAAAACAAATTGGTTTACCCATTAATAATTGTATATTTGATATGATTACTTGTTGTATAAATAAAAAGACCTCCATCGTCCCATGCACCAGACTTCACACGTGTACTCTCATGGAGACTGCATAAAATGTCTAGTTTTCTGTTGCATATGGTGACAGTATGTTTAGCGAGTAGAGCTAAATACATCATATCGGCTGACCAAACTACGTAGCGACATTTAGAGATTTTCACTGAAAAACAAAATAATCAATACTGTTGAACTACAAAACTCATATATTAATTTATTATACCTTGAGCGAGTGTTCTTTTCTGTTGAACATCAAAAAGAGTAACATGATCGGCATCTCTTAACAAGAGCATTCCCGTTCCAGCGTAAAATACTTCATCACAGGGCGGAGTTTGTACCTTCTTAGTTATTTCATTCTTTAAATTTTTAATCACAAGCTGTAAAAAAGATAAATTAGTATTTAAAATATTTCAACAATTATTGAAGTCTAAAGAATTCTTACCTGATAAGATCGATCTAGAACGGCAAATCTATTTCTAGCAACCCATAAAGCCGTAATACCTGCGGACCTCTTACTATCAGATTCTGGTACTTGTAAGTCACGATCTTGTTCTTTTGGAATGGTATACAAATCATAAATGCTATTATCGAGGTTAGTCGATCTTGTACAAAGCAACACTGCATTCTCGGCTGGGTTAAAGGAAACACCATAAACTGGAGTTTTTCCTCCGCCTCTAATTTGAATTACTGGAACATCTTTTGAGGTTGTAAAATCTAATTTACGCAAGAATTTTTCTTTTACATAGTACAGGAAATTACCATGTACAGTATAAGCTGGACGTTCTCTTTCAAGCTAGAATCATCATAAGTGAAACACTTTCAAGGATTTATAAAGTTTTACTTACTTTGAATATAATCATTCCCGTATCATGTCCAGCAGCAAAAAGATTAAGAGTTGGATGCGAAGTTAATACCCAGAAACGTTCATGTTCTCTACGGAAAGTATGTAAACAGGTGCGTTTTGTCATATCCCACACTCGAATACTTTTATCTTCACTATTAGACAACAATAATTCTTGACGCGGATGGAAAAGAACACACGACACATTGTTATAATGACCTCTGCATGTATCGACTTCCCATGCTTTAGAATCATTCATTCTCCATAATTTAATTTGACGATCATCAGCACCAGAAACAATCAATGGTAAAGAATTATGGAAACAAGCCCAATTTACTCCACGATCATGTCCTTCGAGTACATGTTTAACAACAGCATCAGCTTGTCCAAATAAATCAGTTGTTCCAGGATTCTTTAAATGTTCATCTAATCCACCTGGTCCTGGAGCAACATTCTTTTTTCTTAATCCAGAAATATCCCACACACGTACAGTTTGATCCAGAGATGCTGAGACTAAAAGATCTTCAGATGGATGGAACATGGCACACATTACATAATGGTTATGACCAGTCAGTACACAAATACATGCACGACTTTGCCAGTTCCATATTCTAATTGTCTGATCATCTGAAGCAGATACGATCCAAGGATACTCATGATGAAACATAGTTGTTCTAATATAATCCAAATGGCCCAAAAGAGTAAAAATACAGCGCTTCTGTTTATAATTCCATACCTGTATAGAACATTTACATCTCGATCAAAATACTTATAATTTTCAATATGTTATACGCTTTTAGATAAACTTAATACCTTAATTTTGTAATCGTCTCCTCCAGAAACAAAAAGTGGTTGCTGATTATGGAAACAAATACCTCGAACTGGTCCATCATGTTCATCAAATTTTTCAAGAAGAGTGCACATACGGTAATCCCATAATTGAATTACTCCATTATGCAAGCTTTAAAATATAATTTTTATCAAACTATTTTACCATACACAACTGAATATTTCAGCAAGCTATTGCATTACAGCTTTTGAGTATTACATCTTGTGATTTGCTAAATACCGATAGTTTAATTTCTTACCTAGCAAGAATCCACGGTCGTTTAGGATGAAAAGAAAGGCCCTTAACACGGGCCGACTTAGTTTCAAATTTAGTTAACATGATTTATTTTTCTCAACAGCTAATATATCCAAATTGTAGTAACTTCCGAGGTTATGTCTGCCTGTAATTAAATAGATGTAACCACCATTTATATTAAAAAAAAAAACAAAATTTGTTTCGTTAATTTCATTAAAATTCGACTACAAGTTATTATTTTTACCTATATCTCACAACTATACATAAATTTTATCATAAACACACTAAACGTCAGATTCATCTACGTGTACATTTCTGTCAATCTGTCAAAATTTGGTCAAACCGTCAAAACCACGCCATCCGCCGGAGTACGTTCAGAAATAGCGAGTGCGGTTAAAACAACAGCTGGTGAGGTTCCGCAACGTCACTAAAAGGCGATCTTGAGACGCAAGATTATTTAAAATTATAGAGCAAATCTTTGACTAAACAATTAGAAATAAGGCGTGTTTTTTCGTAGTAGTGACGTTATGTAGCGACTGGTTCCGCTTTGGCCGGTCAAGTTCTGTCAAAATCGGCAACCAACTCTGTGAGCTGGTACATATCGTCTCTCTCGTATTATTTTTTGTCTAAATAAAAATAAAGAAATATAATAAAATAAATTACTAACTCTTTTAAAGTTAGTGTTTCAAGTTGAAACTTGTTTTATTTATTTATATTAAATTTCTGGAAAATTATCTCACAAATTGTAGTTAATGCACAGGACCGGCTGGAAGTTTTGCGGGGCCTAAGGCAACAACATTTTGCAGAGCCCTTACAATACAAAAAAGGAGAAACACACTGCTTTTTCAGAGATAGCATAATTCGTTTATTTTAAATATTTAGAAGAAATTAGAAATTTTATTTTTTTTCCTCAAGGCGTGGGGTCCTGGGCAGCTGCCCCGCAAGCCCGGCTCTTCAGCCGACCCTGTTAATGCAAAATGTAGAAATTAATCGTTCATGGGACTTAAGAAGCTTTATGTTTTTAAGTGCATGCAAGAAGGTTTTGTCGACACAGATAGTGTAAGAAGAACTGATATTATAGCAATAGATAGATCTACTAGAAAAACTGTTGTTATCCATCCTACTAAACAGTTTGAAAATAACAAAACGATGAACAACCAACTAAAGTGAATGAAGAAACATGTTCAGTATGTGAACCTACTGTTTAGTCAGTGGAATATTGTTTAGTTCAAGCCGTTCAAAGGTCACTCTTCTCTTGTAAAGTTATAATCTTTTATTTATTACATTTCGGAATCAGGGGCGGATCCAGGAAAGACGTTTAGGGGGGGAGGGGCATCTTTCTTTCCAAGTTTAGTCTTTTGCATTTTTAGATTTACATTTACAGATAGCAGAGTACGGAAACTTGCGCCAATAGTAATTCTCCACCCATTTCCAAGTGGCATTTCTGCCTTCTCCTCTCCCAAGTTAGGTTAGTCATACACTGTAAAAATGTGATAGAATCAAAGCCAACTCTGAATTCTATGATAAAAAAAACTGGCTATACTATAGCTACTTTTATAGCGTCACCCATGCAGTACTTTTGTTCGCGCAACTTCCACGCGGTGAACATCGGACCACGCTAATGCCGACGGTGATTAAATTAAATCCATATGGCTTTGTACTTTTGTTCTTGCTGCACTTATATATAAAAGAACAGCTTTCTTTATGTATTATATATGTATATAATATACCTAATACATTCCAATTTAAATGATGAGCACTCGAGCCTCATTTCTCTGCAAGATGCAGAAATTATCAACTTCAAACGGCTGTAATTTAAAAACTATAATTTTTGGACTTTGTGCCCATTGACACTTTTGATCTACATAATAAGGACTATCATTTATCAATGTTTCAACAATTTCGACCCGAAAGACATTTCCCATAAGGATTCTGCGGGGTCTTTTGGGAAAAACTATTTGAAAATTTGTTTACGTTCTAAAAGGTTTCCGTAAATTTCACAGAGCTGGAGGGAAGGGTTGTAGTCCAATGTTCAGCCACTGCCCCCCCCCCCCTGGGATTCGCCACTGTTCGGAATAAATAATGGTTATACAATAAATGTCTTCTAGTATATAAATAAATGAGTTTTAATTTATTTTTAAAACAGTAAAATTAAGTAGAACAAATTTGGTAACAATTTGTGATTGTCCACCTGCGATACAATGATTGTTAAGCCTGGCCTGATTGGGTCATTATCATTACATAAAAAACAACTAAATCACATTACTCTTTAATCATTTTTTTTTGGACTTGCTACCAGTAGGATAAAGAATTATTATTTAAACAATAGTAAATCGCGTGATAATTATCATTAAACCACCCGCTCTAGCGACCAGCTGTCAAGAAATCTGTCATTTTTATATCAACCACGCAGGACCGCGACCAGGGACCGCTAGCCAAAAAAACTCATCTTGAGTTATGTATGTTGAATTATTTGCAATATTGATGTTATAAATTATACTTTTTGTTGTTTTCAATTATAAACATTCATTAAACATTAAAGCTTTAGAAAAGTTCTTATTATCCAGGTGATCTAAAGATCACACAGTGTTCATCCATAACAGTGGTTGCTATGCATAGTGTTTAGAATTAGACTCTTTTTCTATGGCCCACATTATCTGGCTCTTTTAAATTTGTGCATAGAATCATTTTAAACAAACATTCGTTTTAGCTTGAAAACAGTTTTAAACAAAAATATACTAAAATACATTAAGTATTATCAATGTAATTACCGTATCATATTTAATATCTAATTATTTCCGGAAGGTTCACTCCGGCCTTAATTACTATATTAAATATAATTTAAAAATCGATTTAAAGGTTAAAATAGGCTGCGAATAGCAAAAGGTTGCAATTGATTTGAAAATCATTTTTATGTCTTTACCATTTTCTTAATTTATTCAGTTGTTTTTTTATGATATTCTATCTATTAAAGGCACCATTAGAAAATTAATTAAATACAAACGATTACTTTTTTCCAGTTTTCAAACTTCAAAATACATAAACCAACAAAAACAGTTTTAAATGTTTATTTACATTTTATTAAACTTTGTAAATTTAATATTAGAAAGAAATAACAATATGTGTTGCCTATTTTCAAACCGGTAACTTTTCGAATTCTGGACTTTACGAACATCCGAAAACTTCAATTTCTCATTAGGATCATATGAATGTGAGAAGGTTGCTGTAGCTAATGTGAGTATAATGTATTGTGGAACAAACAACAATGTGCAGGTTTCTACGGCAAATGACTAAAGATTTCTCTAATAGATGTCAGGCCTACATTAGAATTTCTATTCTATTTGATCTTTGTTTATTGTCGCAGCCTTCTCATATTTATGTGATCCTAATGAGAGATGAAAGATTTCGTATTCTCGAAACCGTCGCACCCCAGATTATTTTTATTAGTGATCATGGTCTGTATGGCAAATTGGTTACAAATTTTGTCCTTTTGTTTCTTAATAAGATGAGAGATAAAGCAATATCACTTTATTTAAATTTTAATCAAGACCATTATCTTCAAGCAACCCCTTTTGTATTTCATGAATTTTGTCAAAATTAAAGTTTGCCATAAAAAACTTATTTAGTAATTATTGAAAATAACACTCGGCTTACTATTTTTGGAAGACATCAATCAACCTTGGTTGAAAAGATTTACCTATAATAATGTTTGCTGCTGCTCCCCGTAGAAAAAAGACTGAAAATAAAATAAAATAACTAAACTAACTAAATAATTTTACATTTTATTGAACAAACTATGCAATATTAAAATAATAAATCACAATTTTAATATAGAACAGTAATTTAGTTTATTGTCTTTAACATATTTGTGTAACTAATGTATCGAGAAATAAAAAAACATTTAGTTTTGACAAAAAAATGAACAACTATTTTAATACTGTATTATAAAAACAAACTGTTAGTTTTTCGATTTATTGGCTTCTCTTTCTGTTGCAAATATCGCCGATGACATTGCCAATGCAGGATTCGCTACCGCAATTATGCTATCCCCACTTACTGCTATTACTTGTGGTAGACTCGTATCTTCGCTCTCAGACTCTATGTGTTCGTCCGTTGTACTCTGTAATAAAAAGCTACATTATGTCGTCGTTTGAGAGCAGAACTATTCTATATCCGAAATTCTAAGCTTTTTTATTTAATGTACTATATAAATATATTTAGGGTCATTTAGAAACATAGGACATTAAACAAGAAAGTTGTAGATTTTTGACAGAGAATAGTTCTGCTCTCAAAAGAACTGTGCATTACTTCTAATTAATGCTCTACATGTGTTTGTTTATCAAAATATTGTAGATAGTAATGCAAAGTTTAGTTACGTTTTCGTGTAAGAATCAGCACGTCCTTTTTTTTTATTTTGACAGGTTTATCTGCATGGTGTGAATTTCAATAACACTGATAATTTCTTGTGTATTGGTACAGCAGATTTAGTTTTTGTACCGTACCATGCAAGTTTGTACTGCTATTGACTATCAGGTGTAAAACCTAAGTATGCTTTGATGATCTCCTTTTGCTGAAAATCAAACAATCGTGTTATATTTGTTTGGGAAGCAGGTGCTAATGTAAAAACCATAATTAGCTTGCTTGATCTTGTTGATGTACGCACAGTTTCGCCATTTCATACTTACGTCTTTGGGCACAATCGCAGTAATCTTATTAAAATCCTTCGTATGAAAAAATGTTAATAACTGTAAGTCCAAGAGCAAAAAACAACTATAGGGATCACTTCCTTTAAAGGAATTTAAATTTGAACAAATCTAGGTGGAAGTTGACCTTGACGGTTTGTAAGTTGAAACTAAAACAGCTGTATAGATAGAGCTTTTGCTGAAGAGTGCAAGGCAAACTAATAATCTATGTAAGAGCATCCAGAGAAAAAAAGGAACAATTGATCTCGAACCACCATCAAAAGTGTTCAAATGGTTCGATATACGAGATATAAGGGTTAGTACACTGTTAGATTCAGTTGATGATAGCTTTGGTTTTGGAAAAAAGCCAATAGACGTTTTCTTTTGGAATGCCATTTTCAGTGCGAAAGATGGAATTCCAATTCTGCTGAACTGTTTCATTTTCAAATTTTAACTGTTTTGCTTTGCAACTTTTCCAGCTTTTTTTATCAATATTATGTTACCTGGGCCATCCAGAACATGTTTCAAAATGAGTTCTACTTTGAATGTTATTGTAGAAAAAAAGTATTTGATAACATGAAGTATGTTTTTAAAAACTGAAAACCAAACAAATTTGTAAAAAACAAATTACTTACCAACCGTTCAGAAAACTGCCATCATCATCATCTTCCAACGTGATCGATACTATTGGCAAGTCTTCGAGAATATGACTGACAAACTCAAAGTTGTTGTTAATCTTTCGTTTACAAGCTGACATCAGTTGTATTACGAACATAGGTCGACTTCCTTGACATTGAAATTCTAACAAAAAAAAACTTTTCTGTAAGCTCGTAATCCTTTTGTCTTTTAAAGTCCTTTTTAGAGTATATACTTTGCAAGAAAATGCTTCACGAGATTCCATACTCTCCATAACTCTTTTCCTGAGTTGCACAATTTGTTTAGAATCAAGATAAAGACTATTTCATCAAAAAACTCTTTTTAAGTTCAATATCTTCATCCGGTTGAAGAACGTCTGGAATTTTAAGGTGCCCTAGTAATCTCCTTTGATTTTTTACCTGAGAATCTTTTTTTGCGATTATTAATTTGTGGAAGGAACCGTAGCGATGTTTGCAAATAGTTTGCTCTTCAAATCTCTGCAGTTTACTTTCTATGAGATTATAGGGCATTTATTTCTTTATAACTTTGCAAAAAGGAATAGATCATGTAAGAATACTTCTGGTCGATGTAAATCTCTAATGATTGGGAAGACGTTATCTGAAGAGGGTAATTGAGCAAGACGAAACTCACAGTTGGAAAATCCTTTCTACATTTCCATGCATTAGATAAACACAGGTTTGTCCCCAAACTAAAGAATATTCTTGAATACACTCAATCATTTGGAAATCTCGTTTCGATATCCTAGCGAGCCCCCTCTTTTATTTGTTGCAGATGAGAAGTTTAACAAACACCACTAGCAGTAGTAGTAACTAGTAAGCTCTGTATAACCTCGACCATACAAATCTGACGGTCTACAGTACGACCTTTTAGTTTGAATTCTGCCGGGAAAAAACTAATTTACCTGTTTTATTTTGGACTGCGGGTCTCAAACTAACACCAACCAATTCTGGTACCGACAAGTTAAATTTATGCTAAAACAAGATACAGAATCTGTAAGTTGGCTTCAATCTTTTTACATCTGAAGAATGAATTGATTACATCAAATCTTTTTATAATTTGATTTTCGTCAATATTGCTTGCATAGTTCTTTCAGCTATATCAGGGCCTCTTTCAAGAATCAAGTGTAATAAAAGTTTACAACTTAACCAAATAAAATTTATAAGTAGATTGATAACAAACCGTCTTGAAAAACCATACCATGGTTTGACTGCTAAAAATGAATAAAAAAAATCTAAAATAGTCTACTCACTTGAGAATAACTATTTTCCCCCGTTAATATGCTTTCTTGGTCTTGGCCACTTATCTGAAAACAAAAAGAGACTGAATTAATTATATTTTCTGATAAATGAAATAGTATTTGGTAAAATGATCTATTATGATTACTTATTAGAGAAGTAGCTGCAAACATTTTCTAATTTAATAGGCTATAAAAGGTGGATATCTATACTAACTACACCCACTAGCAAATACTATTAGTTCACTACGTTTCCTTTATAGCTTGTAGTTTGGAAATGAAAAGGTAAAGGCTTATACATTCTATTACATAAAAAATAAAAAATGACTGTTCATGGGTAAATGTCATGCAGAGTTCGAGTTTTCACCTCCGCGATTAAGAAATCAATAATTATATGATTTAAAAAATCTTATAATAAAGATTTGCTCTTTCTCAAACTTATCATTTAGAATTTAGAGATTATCACAATCGACTTTAGTCATTTTGAAATAACCCATGTTCGCAGTTTATTTTTATATTATGCGCTTCTAGTGTGACAAAATGTTGATGTTGAATGATATTTCTGCACGCCAAATGAGTAAAAGTAGTGACATATGTTCGAACATATCAGTATTATTGACTATCAGTTGAAGGTCATCGGACGGCGTTTGAAAGAACAAAGGATTTTTAAAGAGTTGGTTTACTTGTTAATAACTATACGATGGTTTAGATTTCTATAAGGCTATATTGTCACAATGAACGAGGAGTAGAACATCTTAGAACGCAGAGGTAATCGTTCTGTATAATTATTCTCTCTAGCAATGTCTCTTGATATAGCTATGCTGTTTTTGGTCTATATATATTGAAATGTATTGTGTATGCATCTAAGTTATAAATTAATAAATTTACTGTATAATGGTTATGTTTAAAAATTTCAAACCTCGTAAGGTCATATCAACGTCATATACGTCAACATCATATCCCACTATAAAATTGCACAACTCGATTAATTTTTTTAAAAACTTCTAGAAAGACTTTAGTTGTATGTTTCACACGGTATCAGTTCAATTGAAAAGTGAGCTAACTTTTAAGAATTTTGTTAATTAGAATACAAAACTCTGGTTATGTAAAGCGATGTTTCTTAAAATCTGATAATATAATACGTAATACCTGATACGAAGAGTTGGAGCTACTGTAGGAAAAGTGGGAATCCGTCTCTTCCAAATCCATTCCCGAGGTTGTATTTCGATCCATATTATCTCTGTAGAAATAATATGTGTTAACCGTAATCTGTGTAAAATCTTTTGTCTTAAGTTAATTATCAAATTATTCTCCAAATATTGAAGTATGACCTTATAAATTAAAATTTCGGTAATAAAATTCTAACTGAACATTCGTTTAACTTGGTTCAAATCAATTTTCTGGTCTTGGTTGAACTTTTACATAAAAATCTTCGCTTCTGATATTTTCTGACGTACGAAGCGTAAATAAAATTCAAAATCTTTTTTCTACAAAATAATACAGTGTAGTTACATAGCGTAACTTTAAGCTATATCTTAGATTGCACCGGTTTAGGATTAACAGATGGTCGCGGTCTTGTAAGAATTTAAAAACAAATCGTTGCAAATACATTTAACCGAGAATTTAAAAAATCATTTCAAACAAAGACATCTTAAAAACAATCTTTCCAAAGATACACAACGATCTGCCATCGAAACTTCTAACCTTAGATTTAAAAAGGGAAAGCATGGTGGCTTCAATAACTGCAGTGAGAGTAACATGTTAACTAAGCTTGATGTGCTATAGAAAAAGAGTTTTGTAAGTTTTATATTGTATATCTGTTCTACTTTGTTCAAATTCGAGACTTTACTTACTGCTTTCGCCAAAATGGTTTTAATTTAAAAGTTATATTGTTGATGTTAAAAAAAATGTGAGATAAGTAGGTGTTCAAGAAATCAGTCGGGACTACGAAATTACAAGATTATTTAGATATTACAACCAATAAAGACAAGATTCTATTGAGAAAAAAAGGTTTTGGTTTTAATCAATCACTGGAGACGTGCCCTATTTATTAATTTCAATTGGATAGCCTCTTTCTGCTTACTTGCTGAAAGTCTAAAAAATATAGTAATAATAACAAAATATTATTTTTAACTGGATGATTTAAGCAAATGAGTGTCTTTTGTTTTACTATGATATCCATATTTTAGCAACAGGACACTTAAATCCACCTTTAAAATTTAATAATAATTACTAAATAATTGATAAAGTGTATGTAATTTTTTTTGTGGTAAACATCATAATAAGTAAGGTTCGAAATGTCTTATATATGCTTTTTGAAGACATTACTTGACCAGGATTAAACATTTATTTGGTATGATTTCTTTGAAGTCGTCATTTCTAATATCACAAACAATCTATAGCATTCTCTCTTTAAGTTGTTTGTAAAAAACCAAAACACCGTAGGATGGATCTTTAAAAAACCTGACCAAGAATCAAAGTTTTGTATTTTTTGGAAAAATTGAGACCACTTAAATTGCAAATGTTTGAGGCTTAAACCACTGCATTTTTATAAGCTACTTTGAATGTTAAGTGTAGGTTGTGAAAGAGAGCAGTTTTTCATATTTTGTCATAAGGATTGATTCAAAATAAATGTTTCAAATTTATCAAACAATTTAGCTTATTTAATTCGTCAGTCGAACTTTCGATAAATCTACAATAAAATCGCCGCAAGTTCTCGCTTTGATTTTTTGATGTATTAGTTGCTTGATGTGTTTACAACTACATCTGAAAATATCTCTTGCTCGTTCTAGACCGTTTGACAAATACTATAAATATAAATATGATTCTTATTTAGTAAAAGTAGCGATTATGTACCCGTGTAATTTATACAGGGTGTCCCGAAATAACACAGACAACACTTAACTACTGATTCTAGAGAACAAATAATGAGAATTCATCAAAAAAAGTTAGATAAAAGTTTCTCGTGTTTGAGTTATAAGCTGTCAAAATCAACACAATTCTTTCTTAATTTTTTAACTGCCTCTTACTGTGTCTATCGATCGTAATGAGATTCGTTATGTTGGCTAGGGGAGTTAAGATGATCTTTTTCCTGAAATATCGATAAAATTAATAATTTGGAACACAGAGTTTTACACGCACACCACTCTTTAAAGGCCTATAATTGTTTCTATGAGCGATTTTAAAATTTCAGCACCACTATTTATTTCTTCTGCAAAAATGTCCACCTCTTGCAATTTTTTTGTAAACTCAATTGTTTTCAAGAAAATGAAGCTTTTCTGAATGCTTGAAAGATCGTTACTAATTTTGTCACAGGTAAATTCGGGACACTGATGTTCATATGTAAACATCTTTGTAGATAACCTGTACTTCTAATAGTTGACCAACAACTATTCAAAGCCAGGTGATCAAAAAACTGCCTGCCAGGTAAACATTTAACAAACGAGCAGCTATGTTCTTCTAGATTAGAAACTCAACAGCGCTGGAGTGTTACCAAGCTCAAAAAGTGACGTGGAACTGTACTAATAAAGTTACTACTGGCGTTCGATTTCAGTAGGTTACTCGTATAAAAACAATGATGAGATTATAATTCCTACTTCAGGTACTAAACAGTTATGTAGGCATTTTGTTTGTTATATCTAAAGATTTTAAAACCATCTTAGGCCGCTCTCACACTAGCGTCTGTGGTACATTATATAGACACTCTTGTGAAACCATCCTTAATAGTATTGTACTGTATATCATGAACTGAATTAATAATGCATATAGATGGTACCTACTTGAATACATAATCTTGTATTAGTCGAGAAATAGTTTTTAATAATGATTATATTGCTTTAAATAATATTTAAATATTTTTGTTAATAACGTTTCCTTAGTGTTTAATATCAAAAAAGTTTTTATTTTGTTATAAGCCATACTAAAAGAAAATGAAAGAAAACAGAGACTAAAAGGAAATGCAGCTACATCAATTAATTAATGAAGGTTATACTACCTTACTACCTGAAGCTGAGGTTTGGTATGGAGTTGTAATAGAGGGCGTAGAAGTGACCGTGAAATGATTAATTCGTCAGAGCATTTTTCCTACAAATAAATTGTAAATATAAGAGAAGCTGCAAAATTTAAACAAATACTGGAAGCATAACACCCCTTGCAACTATATTCTAATAGACATACACCAAGCAAAGCCAGAGTATGTATAAATATGTTAATGTTAGCATCTTACCTTATTCTGGTAAACCTGCATGCTAAAAAATAAAACGCAAAAAAATTATTAATAGCTGATGTATATATGCTGGTTATTAAACAATGCACTAGAATACATTACGTTAATGCTTGCTTTAAGCAGGTCAGAGTTTGTTATTCTACACATTACATCATGCTTTATGATACTAAATAATTCTTATAATTGTGCGCGAATAAAGTTAATAATGTGCAATGTTGATGATTATAGTAAATATGCAAATAAAAAAGTACGTTTAGGAATTTGAAACAAATAAAATTTAGGAATCAGATAGATACTGTTTTTATATTATCACATTGGTTGCTAAGAATTCTTAAAAAGTTTCAATTTACAACATAGTGGAATTCTATTAGTTCCATGAAACTAACATGATGTTATTTTTCGAACTGCCATTACAACCACTTTAAACACGAGAATTAAAAAATATTATTAAAAGTAAATACTTGAAAAATCTAAATTTATGATGACCGTTGTCGTAGCTCTAACACTTGAACCTAGACTGATGGGACAAACTGTACTTAAATTATAAAATAAAATTGGAAGAACTGTGGTATTCTAATAAAAATTATTTAATATTAAGCCGCGTTTACATATGCGTGCTCGCAAAGCTTATGGGACTCGTCATGAGGCTTGGACTCGAAAGGTTCGGGTGGTTTGCGAGCAATACTCGTAGTTAAAATATTAAAATATCAAATCAGATTTGAACTATTTTTACAAAATAGAAGATGAATAATGACGATCTTTTATTAGCTGCTAGCACCAGCTGTATTGTAATGCATTTGTTGCTTAATAAAACAAAAAAGAAAAGATAACGTTGTTGGTGGGTTACGTTAATTTATGCATCCAGAAGACGGTGTAATGAAAACAATATTCTAGATGAACGACTAGCCGCCACTTTGAGATTCCTAGCATCTGGAGACTCTTTTAGTACTAACTAACTAAAATTAAATCCACAGACTTGCAAGTCTAGACACGCTTTTTCTTTGAATCAAATTTTGTCGCTCCTCAGGTCTTGCCGCCCTAAACCTAAATCCATCACTGGGGAGGCACAGAACAAATTATCGCGGCCAACAAAGACGCAGGTCATTAGGGCGAAAGAGAACTCATGTACTTACCTATTGTCTTAAAGAAAGAATGTTTGTTAGAATAATAGCCATTTTCGTTCGATTTACATTGCTTTTGTGTAATTAACTAAAACGATTTGTTAAGTGCACCGAGTATATTTCATCTGTTGAAGCTGTTACTTTAAAAGTACATTTTTGACAACTTAAATTGTTTAGGTTCTAGGTGTTTTTAAATTTAAAAGTCTAGAAGATTAAAGATTCCAGTTAACTATTGAATAATGAATGGTATTAATGATTGACTATGGTCAACATACTTAAACAGCAGCTAATTGTGTGAAAATAAAAGAGTTCAATGGGTTTGCATTTAAGCGCTCTTATCTAGAAATCCTCGAATTTCTTTCAACTGCAGTTTCTATTAATTTTTATCTGAAATATTTAAAGTAAGATTTTCCCAGAAATTCTGTACCATTGAGTATGTTTTCAAATTAGTTGCCTCTCGGTAGCGAGAGCGTTTAAATCACTTGTCAATAATAGTACATTTCCAACAAGCCGTCTTGTGGTGCAAAACTACATGTATGACGAAACAAATTTCGGTACTGATGCAAAGTTCTGTTTTGTGAAGTATGCGAAGTGAAAGTCACAGCTGAAAAACGTTTCAATGTGCAGCAGTATATTAAAACAACGAAACATGTGAGCAATGCAAATCGCCAAGGAGAGACAACGTCTAATCTTCGAGAGCACGTCAGCATCGATAGTTACAGATAAAACGTCGAAATCTTCAAATGAATTGTGTAAAATGATGGTGAGTGCTAACATTTCGCTAGACGAAGTAGATAATCCTCACTTCAAAAATTTTGTGGAAGAATCCACTAACAAAACTATTCCCACGAAATTTCTCTGTTTCTTTTGAGAATACTCTGAAAAGGATACAGGATAACAAGATCTGGGTGTTTATTGATGAATGGACAGATGTACATGTAGCCAATGTAATTATTGGAATTAGTGACAACTGAAGTTTTGGAAAAAGTTAACCATTTAAATATTGCAATTCTTTTTGATAATGCTGTGAAGCTGTTGTGGGAAAATGAGATTAAAAGGGACAACATTCTTATTTCAATAATTGATGCTGCGCCATACACGGTAAAAGCTGCCTAAAAAGGCTTGAATTTGTTCTATCCAAAAGGTTAGCAGAAGAAATTAGTGAAAATTTCCCTGATGTTGATAAATTAATATCCAATGTGGAAAAGATCTTCGTAAAACCTCCACTGAGGGTTGAGATTTTCAAAAATTTAGCTCCGTCAATTCCTCTTCCTCCCAAACCAGTTATTACCAAGTGGGGGACATAGCTTGATGCCGTCATGTATTATTGTAAAAACTATTCAGTTATCGAGGACATTGTGAATGGTTTCAGTAAAGATGATGCATCTTTTATCAAGATAGTGCAGGAGTTGTTTTTTAGCAGCTTATCAAGAAATCTGGCATACATCAAATCTAACTTTGGCGGCTTATCATGTGCGATTACTAGGTTAGAAGGTGTTGGTTTGGGCATCAAAAACTTTCTGGCAATTGTGTGGGATGTGGAACTCCACATTGAACGGAAAGGTGGAAAAATTGGTAAAAAGAAAACTTCATGATGTCCTTAGTCGAAACAATGGTTACCTTACTTTGTATAAAATAAGAGATGTACTAAATGGAGATGCATTAACCGAAGATGATGACAGTAGTGACCTCACTTTATTTAAATATGCTCCTATAATGCCCTGCAACGCGGAGCGCAGCTTCTCCTGCTACAAAGCAATACTTAGAGACCATCCGCGATCATTTTCATTTGACAGCCTCAAGAAACACATCGTCATTCACTACAATGCAGCCAAAATAAATCAATAAGCAAAGTAAGCTCAAAGGACAACTAAGTGTTACCTTTCAGTTTCTAATGTATAATAGTGATATTAAATAAAAAGTTTTTAGGTCATAGTTTGCATTTTATTGGTCATACTTTTTGTTTTATTGGTCATATTTCCGTATTTGTAATGTCATCTTTGCTTGCATATTTAGCCGATTCTTAGGGCTTAAACATCCGAGCCCTAATTGGTAATGGTAAAGGTATTTTCTAAGCTGTCATATTTTAAATCACAGCACACTATTTTAATAAACAGTTAAAAGGAAACTACGTATTTGACAGGAAGGAATTGTTATATTTCAGAACATTGTAATGATAACAAAATTGTTTCGACATTGATTATCAGTATTAAAAAATATAAGTCAAATAAAAAAATAATTTGATCTTAAATTCTCGATACTTTTCTTAGCTTCTTTATTTTTAGATGTTTCTTTATACATGATTTTAAATGCTGTCCTTAGCCTTTCAAGTTCTCCTGATGTCGCACGTCTCATTCTACGTTTTGGTAAACCCCATTTTTTTCTATCTTTCCATCATTTCATAGTTCACCTAAAAAGACAACACAAAGCAGACACTGATTTTTAAATGTAGAAGTGTTTGAAGTTCTAACCTTTACATTGGTATTTTAAAACTATCATGTCAAATATACAGAGTGTCCCAAATTAAGTAGGATAGTATGGGTAACCTTCTTATTATTATAGTTAAAACGTTGGTTAAATGGGCAGTGTTGTGCAATTTTGTATGTTGATTCAGATTTAATTGATTCATAACCGATTCCAAAAAAAGTGAAAATCACGATTTTCTAAAAAGTCAAATATCTCCGTAATTTAAAAAGCTATGTAGAAAGTTTTAATATGAAAGTTGCTTGCTTCGATGAGATACATTTAAAAATGATGCCAAAACAAAATTCAAGATGGCGGATTTCGACATATTAATGGCAACTATTTGTTTTGTATGATTAAATAGAGTTTAACCAAAGCTTTAACAATAATAATAGAAAAGTTACCCATACTATCCTACTCAATTTGGAACACCTTGTATTCTGTCTGTGTCTCGTGAAAACCGAAAGTTGCATTCGTCTCTGTAGAAAATCCAGAGAATTTAAGTAATTGTCGAATATTGTATAAACTCGATCAGTGTTCATAAAATATCTATAAGAAAATGTTATTTGAGACAACTGTATCTTTCGTTTTTTGTGAGACACGCTGTATGTCTGTATGTACTAATACTGTAATATAATGATTAACAACTTGATATCTTTCCAAATATGGAGCTTTATGGTGTAGAATTAAATTTTCGTTTATTGCGCAAAAGAAAAAATTTTAGGACTACAACATGTAAAGATGTTTTCCATATTTACAACAAAACGAAACCATGTACAATTAAAAACCGTGGGCGCAACTACGTGAAAATCAGGGTGTTGAGATAAGCAGAATAACTAGAATAGAATGTACGCGTAAATTGCTACTACGGTTGTAGCCCCACAAAACTGGTCCGGACCGTGGTGTGAGTGTAATACTCACCCCACCGTCCGGACTAGATTTAATTTTCTGGTATCAAGAAGCGGCTGCAACAAAACGTCACGTCGGACTTGATGTTCCCGGTTTTAATGTAACAGTATCTTTGCGCTTTACATTGCTTTATTTGGTTGGATATAATCTTCATGACATTAACAATATAATAACACGACAATAAAACATACGTATAAATAAAATTCTAATTTTACATAATGCAATATATCTGTTAAATAAAATACAGTAATTATCAATTGAAATAACACAAGAAGTAAAGATTTATTAAGAAACCGCGGCCTCTAAAGAATGATTAAATTGGTTAGCTATGTGTTAGTAAAATTATGATAAATGGTGATATTTTACCAAATAACTATTATTATACTGCTTTATGTTGCCCTACTGGCGTAAATGAGTAATGTCATAGTGAAAAGACTTTGACATGTTGTAGTCCGACATTTACATACATTTCTTACTGAATATCAATACTTCAGACATCGGGGGATATTGAAATTTAAAGTTTGTGGAAATCGTTTGTTTTTACAACTTATAAAGAGAAACTTTAAACTTTAATATAACGCGTTTCTGACAGCATTCCAAGCATAATGTCATGTGTCTCATAAAAAATGGAACATACTTTTCTCTCGTGTAAAGTTCTTTAATAAATCCGAATAGTCTTGAAATATTTTACCAACTCTGTAACCAATATTAATGGTGATTGTTATCACTTGGTTCATAAGACATTAAGAGAAAACTTGGATCCATTGAGAAGTTTTTGCAGGAAAAAAATAAAAGTTCCGTCTTTCGTGAAACACACGAAATAAAAAGGTGCAATGCTAAAGAAGACACTTTCTGCATTACTTCAAGATAGCAAATAATATATCACAACAAGAAATAATAGAAGCTTCCAGAAACAGACACTAAGTAATTAAATTATGCCAAAAAAATATTTTAATTGCAGGAATTAAAAAATATGTTAACCTGTTCACTAAGTAAATGCACAAGTTCTTATCTAAAACACAATCACGGTTGATACTAGTTTTTAATTTCAAATTAGTAGCATACAAAAATTTCATGAAAATACTGTTGTTCTTACGATAGCACCGATCGAATATTATAAAATCTACTCGGAACAAGAAATCTCGCAAACTTTAGTAGTAATTGGATACTTATATGCTAAATCAAACGGAATGGAATTCAGAAAGACACAAAGATTTTATATGCCTTTAACAAACTTAGAAAGTGCATTTTGTATACTTGGTGAACAGGCTCTATAAGAGTATTGAGAACTTCAAACGTAATTTGTGGTTGATTTACTTACCTGCATTTCTATTTAGTACATTTATGTTTTGCTGTATCCTAAAGATACTGATTAACTAACAAGTATTTGCTGGCTTTATGTTCCCAGTACTTCTTGTACAGGATGATTCATATAACCTCCCTGCCTTTTTTAAGCTGCTTGGTTTTTAATACGAAGCAAGTTAGTTCGTTATTTCTACGTTTGAAAAGTTTTGACAATCTGATGCTAAATTCTCAGAAATATACCACGATGCATAGGATATCCCGAAAACTAATGCTGCAAGTTATAGTAACAATATTCTATACAGTATCAATATCGTACGTTATTTCTGGAGTATCTGGAGTTTTTGGAACAGATGTAGATAAGCATTATCATGAAATCTTTTTCTCGAAACTGGAAACTATTATTACTTTGCATTTTGCCCAACATGACCACTCACATTACAAAGTATCAGCGCCAAATTAGTCACTTTGCATTTTGGCTAGTAAAGCAAAATTTATATTTGATTAACATATATAACAAATGCTGGTGACAAGTAATAGATGTCGTCGCAAAAGCGTTCATTAGTAAAGTCCTATTATAGGGTAGCATGAAGTATGTGAGAATTGTAAAACGTTATCTCCTACTGATGAGAGCCTGAAGGTCGAAACAGATCTGTCTAGGAGTACGTTATACAATTCTCACATATTTTGAAATCTTGGAGTAGACCATAAGTCTTTAATTATTAATTATATTATATTTTGTTAATTTCAATCACTACAAGATACTGTAGAGACACTTGCAATATAGAAGATGAAGCTGAGAGAAACTTCGAAGCTTTTAATAGTTTTTTTTAATTTTCCGACTTGCCAAACAGCGAGGATTCACACACAATGAAACTTACTAAAAGTTTCGTTCATTTGGTCATACTTTGGTCGCAGCATATAAAGATTCAGACTCAGACTATTCTAGAAAGGTAAGGAAAAACGGAAAAGAATTTTCCAAACGTTTTTATAACGAGCTAGCAAGAAAATTACAAAAGACCACAAAAAACCCTTAGACGCGTACAACGGAATAGATAATAATTCATAATTTTTAGATCAGAAGATTTTGAAAACTGTTCAAAATAATAGCAAAAATGAGATAATTTCTGTGTATATCTTTTCATTTTCTTAAAATACATTTCTGTGCATACACAATATGTATACAAAACAACGTTTTGGTCAATGTTTCAGACAGATTTATCATGGAAACGGTTGAAAATCTGTTCCACACAGAATTCTTTCAAAGCTAAATTTGACTGAATATTATTTCAAACTTGGAAAAAACTTGTATCATTATTCCTAATGCGCAAACGATCTATAGGCATAATTTCATACTGTTTCTTTCTGTGTTGTTAAATTGTGTTTGTACGTCGTAGTAAAAAGATGTAAACACAGTGTACACTGTATCAAACAATGGTGTCTGCAACAGTCTTGAAGACCTTCCCAAAGGTCTCAAACTAAAAGATGAAACTTATTTGATCTCGACTACTTAGTTGATACGTTAATCTTAAACTCATAAAATAGTAATTTAGTATTTTCTAAAAAACTTTTCCCATTGTTCTCATATAGTTAGAACTAACCAACACAATTGCCTGTCTTGATTTTAAAGTTTTGACATTTACAAAGAGACTGTTAGATATTGTGAAGAAGACACCTGTCAAAATTGTACTATGTGAATGTCAAAAAATCAATGTTTTTGTTTGTTGTTGTAAAAGACTTTTAGAAAATAATCCAATTAGTATTAATAAAAAATTAATTAGTTAGCAGATTACTACTGTAATAGATTTGCATAGTTTATATCTATACATAAATTCTATCTAAATTTAAAAAAAACATTTGAGATCAAGTTATTATTCATATACATTGCATATATATATATATATATCTTAACTAAAATGAAGACTAGTAGTTTTGTTAGATATAATACTTTGATATTTTCGATTGTTTCGAATATGTTTTCAATATATCAGCTATATTATATGGTTTTTTTTTCTTATTTTTTTCCATAATAACCTGCTGAGTTTTAATTCTGTACTGTTTATTTTCCTTTGATGTATTTGTAAAATTTTAAAGATTTCCCCTTTATCATGGTGATAGCTTATGGTGTAGTATGGCACACTATAGCAGTTATCCTAATTATCATTGATTAAACATTCACAAATAATTAGAAAAAATGTTAAGCACAGAAAGCAAGGTTGCAAAGCCAAAAGCGGTTTTAAATCAACAGGCTGAAAATTAAAAAATGTACTAATAACTGTCAAAATGGTTAACACCCGTAATAAAATTAGAATTAATCTTCCAGATTAATAATTAATAAATTAGCAGCAGCATTGGTTTTTGCTTTATTAGTTTGGCTGACCTGTCGGTTTACCCCCGAATCTTCTTGGTCTTCATTTCCACTATTTTCTAGTTTAGGTCTTTTAGAAGGTGTCCCATCTAATTCTAAACTAGGTATCTCGCTTATACTTCTAGAACTTCCGAAAGATGTTTCTGGTAGGACATCTTTTTCACTTCCAGGATTTCTTTGAGTATATGTCGATGATACCCTAAAATAAATAATTAAATTACTAAAACACAACCATTTCAAATCAAAGATTCTTAATTTAAAATAGATACTAACTGTGTTTTAGAATAATGGCATCCAGCATCTTTAACAACTTGTCTAGCTAGTGGAAACAATTCATCTCTGCGAGTTAAAAGAGCAGGCATAAACCTACAGATTTGAGCTGCTGCTTCATTTACTGAAACTTCGTGAAGTGTAAGTGGTTTTTCGGGACGTCTCTTACAATCAAATCTACCATAAATAGCAGCATATCTCCTAATTTCATCCATACGTCGAGGATCGTTTTCAGGCATCATCATCACTAACTAAATTTAAATATTGTAGTTTCATAAGCTAATGTCTAAGTTATACCTACTTCTAATTCTTTAGACATCTTCTTCTTAGTATTGTAAGGTTTAGGTTCGAATTGTGGTAGTTGTTTACTCAGTCTTTCGGCAGCATAGGCGAGTTTTGCTATTTGGGATTCAACTAATGAAGGAGTAAGTTGTAAAGAAGTACTGCTACAACCAGGACTTGAGCTTGAAGAAGGCGGACAGGAGGAACCATCAAGTGGAGAGTACGGTCTAAGATAAAAATGGAAATGCAATTAATACCTTATTGTGAACACAGAACTTACTAACCTTTTTGATAAACATATTCCTGGACTAGCAGCTGGTGGTAAGGCACAATTTTCTCCTGAGGAAGGTGAATATATGGGTCTACTGCTTTCATTATTATCCAGCAAATAGGTTCCATGATTACTTGATATCCTAGGGCTAGACAGTTCAAGTTCGAAATCTTCACCTGCTACTAAGGGTGCTTTAAATTTACTTGGGTTCGTAACCCATTCTTGTAAAGATTTCTGCAGTCTTCTAACATGAAGTGGTTTAGAAGCCATTCCAACTAAAGACATGATTTCTAAAAATTCCTCTTCTCCAGCATCACATAGTTGTTGAACATCATCACCACCCATTTCAAGAAGCGTGTCATAGTAACAAAGTAACGAGGCATTTTGCATTACTCTATATAATTGCAATTCTGCCAAATTACTTGGGTACGTGGTGGGAAATACTGCAAGTATAAAATACAAATAAATCAATATTTTAAACTTATCTAGTTTCTTGAACAATTCTTTTTATTTCTGCCAATTCCTTAACGTTTTATCGTCAAATATTTATCAGTCGTCAAGAAACGATCATCTTAGGTTTGTTATTGTCACGCCTTCTTAAATTTGAATAATCTGTAAACGTTTTATAAAATTACTAAGCTCTGTAAATCAACAAATGCACAATCTGCAGCTACAATCGAAAAACCCGAACGGTTAAACTGCCAGTTTATCCGAACTAACAGACGTGCAAAAACAAAAAATGATTCTTCAACTTACTATTGAAGTTCACGAACTCATAATTAATGCAAAATAAGTTAAAATGAGATTCTTTAAGTCGATTTGAAGATTCTTAACATTTTATAGATTTAATTCCAGTTCCTAGACAATAATAAAGATAAATACAAATTAACAAATGTTACTAGATAAGTACACATAGAAAAAAACAAAGTACATGCACATAGTATACAAACACCTGAATTTTATAAACAATAAACAAAGCAATGTATAAATAAGATATGTAACAAATAACAACATTAATTGTAAATTTAACTAACCACTAAATAAAGTAGCAATATTAACAATCAAGCAACAATGAAAGTGGACATTCTAAGCTAGCAAAACTGTATACAAATTGTTATTGTAGATTAATATGATGTTACTGTCCTCCTCGTTACTCACATTACAACGATCTCTATGTTGGCGGTGTTGTATAATAATAAACTGCTTTATTTTTTAATTTAATTTGCTGCCCGAGCGGTGCATCGCGTCTAGTTTGATAATTATGCGAACGCAGCTGAACAATTACTGATAATTTTAAAAATAAATACAGCAATTCCGTATTCCATTTTTTGTTGAAATGGCAAGCAATATAGCATGCAACATTATTTTAACCTGTGTCAGTTTGTTACATTTTAAAATAATACGCCTTGCAGTTTTTTTTAATTTTGAGAATTGTAATAAAAAAACTATAGCGTAGTAATGAAAGCAAGGATTGATAATAGTGTCACATACACTAAATAGTTAAACGTATATTGGTTTCTGTTTAAAAAATTAATTTTCTTATTTATATTTTTACGGATATAATTAAAATGAATATTAGTAGTTTAGTTTATTTAATATCTAATTTTTTAAAAAGTTAATTTTTGTCATTAATCAATGACGAGCCTGCATCACTGACAGCTCTCCAAGCAATACCGCCGGTTGAATTCTACTGACTGCTCATTTCTGTTCTTGTTCTTATATAGTGGTTTTTGTTTTCTTTTTAAATCTCTTTCATGTGATTGACACGTGGAAATAAGATGCGCTAGCTTGTCTTTGTGCTATTTGTAAATTTTAAGTTGTATGGTTCTGTACTAATTGTTTTAATGTTTATGAGCATTGTGTAATCAGCGGAATAAATCCTTTCAAGTTAATGAGTTAGCATTTATCAGTAGGTTACAACAGTGTCTGATGATTTTTATCATAAATTCGCTTTGGAGCTTCCGCATGTTATACCAGTTTTTTGACTTATTAAAAATAGGACGACGATATATATATTTCTTTCTGGTTTTTGACAATATCTTGTCTTTTAATTTTAATTGTACGTAATCCATGTAAGCCATATCAAGGCTGCCAACAACTAGTCTGGCGCGCCATAAATTTTCTTTTAAGTATTATAATTTATAAGTTATTAGAATCCAGTTTAGTTTTCGAAGGGCATGCTTGGACACTTGCAGTAAGCAATCATTGTTATCCACCTTTTAGAGTTAATTAACTGGTAAAAGCTTGAAGTCAATTAAATAATGATAACAATAAACAGAGAAGATACAAAGTGTGTGAAAAGCGAGAAATCCTGTGGGTATTCTTAACAAAAAATTTCGCGTTAATTTTAACATCCTATTAGGCAGGTGTCTACTTTTTTTATTAATAAAAACTAAACCCGAATCAATGGTTATAAAGGTATTTTGCATAATGATTATACAATTACAGTTTTGAATTTAAAAAATGCTATTCACAACAAAAATTAATGAATGTCTTGAAATTTATTTTATTTACATTACCTACGGCTATATTTCGCCATGAGACTTCTCAATTTGCAAATCTGTATTTCCTTTTTGTATTTAATCGAGTCTTTTTTTTAAATAAAGGTGGTTATTATTATTATTATTATTATTATTACATACATGATCGCTGTTTATAAATGATACCTGTATAACTTGGTATTTTTATCTTGATTAGTATTACATTTTGCATTTTAAAATTAAAAAACAGAAATAGTTGATGCAAGCATGCGACGCGACGTTAAAAATTGCTTGCAATTCTCTGCTATAGTGCAGCATTCACACGTTAGCAATGCAGTTACCGCAGTGAGTGTCATATTGCAGCGAATTAATACAACGCGCTATTTTTTATCAGTGGTACTATCAAAAGTGGGTTAAAGAGAAAAAATATTTTATAATACTAGTCAAGTTTCATCGAATTTAATAAAATTTGTGTATTCCTCTACTTGGAAATATTTGGAATGCAAGTAAAATCTTGTAATTTGTATGTTTTCACGTTCTAAACACTACCTTGATGTTAGAACTTAGCATTCTTTTTCTACAGATTTAATAGGTTTCCAGATATCCATAAACAATAAGTAGCCAAAAGCAGAATCGCTGATATTGTATTTAGTGTAAAGTTAGCGGCCTGGAGTCCAAAAAAATCTTATTTTAGGGAAACTTCAACTTACCAAACCTCCAAAAATATTAAAAAAATCTTGACGAAGAAGATCTTGTAGATCAAACCTTGAATGTTAATAACTTACTAAAGTGTAGAAAGTAAAACGACCACGAGGAGAGATGTTTTTGGCTACACTGTTCTATTTATCTTTTACCTCAGTCTTGCTTTCGCTCTTCCAAAATTCGAAGCGAAGAAATCACCGTGACTACCAAGTTTAGAAGTTATGGTCTAAACCAAACCTTTTCGGCATTGCTCAGGTGCCTGTTGCATAGTTTTCCCAAACTTTCAACTCGCTTTGGTACAAATAAAAGAATTACTGGTACCATGAGAACTAGCAAATTCCAAGTCAAAAATATCCATGGATTCTGAATTTGTTGTCTTCGATAGTTTCAATAATAAAGTAAAACATAGGCTGTTAATTGACATTGCTGAGATCTGCATAGAATTTTTTATGGAACCATGGCAGAATTGAGTGTAATCTAGTAATGATTCTGGAAATCCGAAACGTCGTATCGTAGTGTAGATAAATCTGTAATATTTGAAATAAGAAAATACCCCTAGAAAGTATTTTCTGGTTTTAGAGATTCATAATAATAATTGAAAAACGAGTAGAAATTGGTTTAAGCCTTTTTGGGAACTTGTCCGTATAAACTTTTTAACTTCGTTTGCGTTGTAGATAGAATCACTTCTAGAATTTTGTACAGACATTTCAGAAACACCCTATATAGAAAACTTCAGACCTCGGTGTGGGTTCGAATATCACGTGCGATCTGCTAGATATTATAACTTTTTTACGAAAAATATTTTTAATTTACAAAGTTTTGTGATAGTAAATTATTAAGAAATTCATGTGATTGAACCGATCCAATGATGATCGGATTTATTATGCCCAACATAAATAATGCATTAAGGGGGAAATCGGTCCTAATAATTGTTTTGGATGTTTGTCACTTTACTAGATCGAGAAGGCAGTAACTATTAAAAGTATAACAGGATATCACATCTGACCTTATACTATGAAAATCAATACTAGCGGGACGATTTTCCTCTGAACTAGATTTTAGTAATGAGTTTTATAGTTGTACGTGTATATTTTAGAGTTGCAGTATGTGACCAACTATGAGTATTTACTCTTGTTTAAAATAGAAACAATTAAAAATTAACAAATTTGCTTTTAGTTTTTTTTTATTTAAACAAGTTAGAATGAATTTGTTCAGAATTATTTTCTTTTTATTGAAAGATATAGTTAAAAAAGAAATATATGACAAATTAATAAGTAATAATCTTTAAATATTATAAACATAACTATTGTTTTAAATAAGGGGATTGAAACAATTAAAACCGTCAAAATTAACATTATACCGATCAAAACTAGAATTTATACAGAGTAAACATGCATGATTATGCTTTCTGCAAAAACTTATTTTTAAATAAATCTTGTCTTATACAAGGGCATTGTTTTTCGCGTTTGTGTTGTATTCTTCAAATGCATTTGCCGTGGGAGGCACTGCAGATGAGCTGGTAGGAGACAGAGTCGAATATTGAGGCAGCAAAAGTGATTTGGTGATTGAAGAAACCTGGGTAGAACTTTGGCCAAAAGGGAGTTTGACTCAGCAAGCTAGCACAAAACTATAAAATACAAAGTTTCACTTCTGGAGAGCACAAATACTATTTCTTTCCTAGTGTCCTATGAACGAGTAGCGCTGATTAATTGATGGAACAATACATTTAAATTTAATTACTTAGATCTTTTTCAGAAAGTCCTGCTTTGTAGTATGGAACTTACATTTCAGAAACTGAAAATGTTTCCAGTACATGAGTAGATATTAAGAAAGATTTGTAGCTAAAGTATGGTTGTGAAAATGTAAGCAACAAGCAAGTGAGATTGTAGTCCTTATTATCTCAAGACCCAGATATACTGCTTGTTTCATTGAATCAAAGTTCAGTTAAAGAAAAAAAGTTTCTGACATCCTTGAACTTGGAAACGAACTGGTATTGGAAGTGTCCAATATACTATTGTAAATTGGTGCAAGCTAAATGTCAGGACGTCGTTTTGCGACAGGGGACATTATATTAAGTTTGGAATTTGGGATTCATATTTTTAAATAAATTTTGCAATCTTGATGGCCTAGAATCAGGTCGCTACATTTACTGCAAAATCAACGTTTGGTAACTATTATTTGTACGCAATAAGTATAGCTTGCTAAGGGTTTTGGCGATGGTGTCATGCCAAGTTTATGAAAATAACTTGAACAAGTAAAGATATGACTCCATTAGTAACTTAGTACAGCGAGATCCAAAAAGCAATCTATCGCGGTCACCTATGGATTCATTAACGCATGTTTGTTCTTTTTGACATGCCAATTTTTTAGATTGTCATAAAAATCTTGATTAGTAACAAACATTTTGATTATAATAAGTAAAGTATAGTTTTATCGTTTATAATTCACAAATTTTACATACATTTGTGACAAGAGTATGATAAAGGCTAATATTAAAGAATATCAGACAACATGCAACTGTCAAAATTTTTACTAATTTTATTGCCATTTCAGAACATAATAACGCGTAACGTAGATATTTTAATAACATTACTAATTAATTACTAGAGCTAAAGAATTCAGATCCTAAAATAGGAGTTTAGAAATAGGTACTGAAATTTCTAAAAACAGACTTTAGACACAGACAGGGAAATTAAGATTTCGAAGTCTAAAATGTACTTTACTAGGAAAATCTACAAAAAAATAAAAATGAATTACAAAAAAAGTAAAAAATGAACTAAAATGGACAAAGACATCATTTATATGAAATTCAAATAAATAAGGATTTTTTAGCCAACTTGCTATAGCAAAAGTATTTGTTGAGATTGATAAAGATTAAAATTCTGAAAGCACTTCGATATGGAATACCAAGAACAAAAAATACAACATAAAAATGAATTACAAAGTAGGAGAAAAAGAACTACATAAGATTTCTTCTTAGAATTTAAGTGCCGTTAACATTAAAAAAAGTCTAAAAAGCGCTTTAGCATGAAATGCTAGGAACAAAAATACAAACTAAAAATGAATTACAAAAAGAAGAAAAAGGAACTAAATTAGGCAATGAAATTTTATAAATCCAAATGGCCTTATAATATTTAAAATATGCATGTCGTCTACAATCCCAGCTCTATTCATTATTCATCATTATAGTACTGAACCTGTGGATTTGAAACCCTGAAAACATTTTAATTCGTAAACAAATAAATTGGAAAAAACATAATGTTTCTAATAATAATAACAAAAATGATATAATTAAGCATAATTTAATATTAAATAGCTAAACGCATTTTTTCAGGTAACGATAAAACACTTTATGTGCATCTAGCAATAGATAAGAAACTGTTAAGTAAGAAAAGATTACTTGTCGAGTTGAAGATTCTTTAACGTCTAGTTTACGATAGTTCTACGACACGAATTATTGCATAACACGAAATTGTGAATTCGATCTTGTAAATTATTGTAAATTACAAAATAAATAAAACTCGAAGAAGATTTCCCTAAACGACTGAATTCTAAAAAGTAATTACATTTTTACGGTCTTATCTATCTTCTATTACAATATAATGTTGCAATTCAAACTATAAACAAATTTAATAAGTGACCATACGAAAATAACATAAAATAATAATAATAATAATAATATTATTATAATTTAGACACGAAATTATTTCTATCTATATAGGTGGGGTGACCATTTTTATCGTAACATAATGCGGGACAGAGAGCGTCCATTGCGTGCGAAGCACACGTAAATACGTGGGCGTGAAGATTTTTTTGAAAAAATCCTTTAAAGTGTCACTTTAAAACAGAAATTTATTTAAAAAAAATATTCATTTTATATAATATTTATTTAAATAGTAAACATTCATATAGTCATGTACGCAGAGACGCGCGAATAAAATATAATCGAATATTATAATATTCACATGATATGATGAATTATCTAATTCGGGACATTTTCCGGGACACATATTAATACGGGACACGGGACTTTAATCCGGGACGAATGGTCACCCTATATATAGGTAGCAACTTTTTACGAGCCGAATGTGGACGATATCGGGCTCAACGGAACATGTCGTACATACTTTGTCCACCCCTGTGTAGAGGAAGAACCCATTATCATTGTCTATATTGCTTAACATCCTGAAACAAAGATGTAATTTTTATTTTTGATTGCAAGTATATTAAGCAATTACAAACTTGGTATGCACCTATTCAAATAACCTTATTGAACTTTTTATTCTATTTTTATACAGTCATTTTCCTGTTAGATTTTTTTAATATTACCCACAGCTTGTGAGATACTTCTGTTGAGTACAATGAAATGACCATGACGGACTCTAAATAATTTTTTTGTTGTAAAGGGTAGTTAAAAAAGAGAATTTATAGTTCTTGCCGGCACCCTAATTTAAATATTTATAAAGGTGCACAATGGTCCTGATGTCACAGGAAGTGGAGAGTAAATTGTCTCGGAAGTTTTTTGAATTTATACCAATTAAATATGTTTTCTTACATTTGATTATCATTCATTATTACTGTAAATTTACTTGAAGAAATCTATTCAATAAACGCATCTGCTTGAAATGAGACTCCACGCAGTCAACATTTTGTTTCTATTCGAATAGAGAAAAGAAATATAAATGAATCGAGGTTGTTAAACAGTTTTGAATTAAGGAGATTATAACTTTCAAATAAATTATGAAGTAAAAACAATAATACAACTAATGGAAAATAATAAACGATGATCTTCTAATGGATGCGAATTGTTAAGATGTGTTTTAGAGAAATGTTAACTCTTTTACTTTCAAACGGCACCACGATGACTAATGTGATTATCTGTAGCCTACAAACTTTATTTAAGAGGATAATTTCTGGAAATTATGCCCAGTTCGCCGATATTCCAAACCGCCAAAGCTACCCTAAATCATATATCAGGTGGTGACTTTCCCCATGCAGCATAGGATTTACAATACTACATCTGTTATGTCCAATATTACTTTCTTCCTTAATTATTTTATAGGCAAAATGCATTTAGGTTTTTTTGTAGAGAAAAGAATTCCGTATCCGTACATACCATTGCTTTTCAATTTTCGGAATTCCGAAACCGGAAAAATTGGAACTACGGTTTTAGAAAAATCAGTGACGCCATGGAATTATAAAATCAAACAGGCGCGCTTGAATCTTTCTGTCACCGCTGTCATTAATAATAAAACCATGACAAATATAAACAGGAAACAGAATTTTATTTATTATCCCAACAAAACAAAATGATACTACAACAAAAACAACAAAGAAAGCAGATGATAGCAAATGTTCAAATAAATCACCATTTACTGCTAGACAATGGCCTAGTCTGTCAAAAACATTTGCAAGTTGATACCTAGATATTCTGTCACGTTCGGCTTCAATTCGATTTCTTAATTGTTCCACAGTTGGAAATGTTTGTCCAGAATAGATTTTTGACTTTAAATGTCCCGGTACAGCAACTGTAAAAAGTGCTCCCCTGTTATGTTTTCATGTAAGAAAAAATATTGGGTTCTGGTCTATAGAGTGTTGTGTGGATTCTAACGTGCCCATTCAGTGTGAACGCTGCTTCATTCGTAAAAAGAATGTTTTTTAAAAACTCCCTGTCTTCGTTGAATTTTTCCATCATTTGGAAGCTAAATGCATTTCTCTTCTCCATATCACCTTCACGCAACTCTTGATGAAATTGGTATTTATACGAGCAAAACTTGTGCTTTTTAAAATTTCCAGGACGCCCAACGTTATTAGCAATTTGCCGTAAACTTACATTATGAGATTTTCACCAACGGCTTCACCTTCCTCATTTTCTTGTAAGTTTTGAATGTTACTGGTACACTTACAAATTATCTAATACTGTGCCTGTAGCTTCAAACTTGTTTACTATTCTGTTAACCGTCGTACTGCTTGGGACTGGCCGATTGAGATATTTGACGCTAAACAACGCACTTACTTCACGATCACTATTCCCGGCATAAAACCACTTTACCGTTTCCACGTTTTCTGGCATTGAATGCATAATAATGACTTATTAAATTATAAACGTCAAACTGTAATGACAAATGCAAGAGTGCTTGTTTGATTTTATAATTCCACGGCATCAGTGAGTTTTCTAAAACCGTAGTTCCAATTTTTCCGGTTTCAGAACTTGGAAAATTGAAAAGCAATGGCTTGTGCGGATGCAGAATGTTTTTCTCTACAAAAAGCCTAATTACACTTTGCTTCAAAAATAATTAGGGAAAAAATAATTGGACATTACAGATATAGTATTGTAAGTAGTACTTATTTAGTTTTTTTTTGTCTTGTTCTTAATATAATAATCCATTTCTAAGTGGCAAAAACAAGGAACAATCTTGAACAAAAACAACTATCAAAGATACCTTACCGAACGCAATAATAATCAATGTTTCAATTCTAACATTTAACCTAATAAGACTGCTCGGTAAAATGGGAAATCAAGGATGTCGGCCAACTGCAAACATCGGACTTCTCGGAAGGTCTATAAACGTGGAAAAACTCTTTTGTTCGAAAATCTTAATGTCGTTATATGTCATCAGGAGCTTATTAGCAAACATTGAACACGAAAATAGCGTGTCGAAACGCTTAAGATCTTTAGTCTCAAATAAACTCCTTTTTGGAGAACGAAGAAAATTCAAAGCTTTCTTTAAAAAATCCCACAGACTCTCGTCTAAATGCGTCTCAATAATATTGAACTATTTAAACTGCTCGCTTCATCTTTTGATAATAAAGATAGCATATGGATTATTTTCCATTTCTTCATCTCCGTTTTCAAGAATTTTGATTGATGAGAGGAATCTTTTTTCTTTACCTTGAAGCTTTCTTTTAATTGTTCATTTTCTTTGGTACCTCTTGGCTGATACTGTTAGTGTCGGAGAGACTCGTGCATACAGAGGCTTTTCCAGAGTCTGCTGTTTGAACCTGGAAGTCTTAATTGGATGTCAGACAAAAAAATCTTATCTGTTTATAGTTACCGTTCATCCTTCATCAAGGAGGCAGACAGTTCCGCGCAATGATTATTTAAGTATTTGGAAAAAGAGTCTAAATAAATTTACTCGTTTTAGTTTGAAATTTGCACTCACTCTATTTTTTGATTGCATTCTTTATTTATTTAAATAGAATCAGTAAAAACTTTAATACAAACACTTAAAAGATTTTCCTTCATATATAGTTTTCGAATTCAAAAAAATTTGGTAATTTCTAATTATTTATTTTGATTTTAAACTTTTGCTATACGGAGGGCTGTGCAAACTGCGTCTAGCAATTTCATTAGAACTATGAAAGTTAGCTGTCACTCTACGCGATGTTCTTTCTGTAAGAGCTCTTATTGCCCTATCACCTACGACGAGATTAATTAAATCTTTGTTTAATTTAGGAACATACTAGCGATTTCTGTTAAATTTTGACATAACTTTTTACTTTTTTATTAATATGAAACTATCAAAAACAAGAAATTCAGAATCCACGGGTATCTTTGACTTGGGTTTTTGTTGCTGTCACGATATTTATTATTAATAAATTACAAATTATCTATTTACATAAATGTGCTGTATACTCCTTGCTATAATATTTTATCATTTAATTATTTTTTGTAGACTGAATTATTAATGATTTTTCCTTTTTTGAGCATATCACTGACTACTGTACAAAGATTTGCGTTTTATTTGTTGTTTGTTATTTATTTATTTTGGGCAACTCCGATTTGAGTTACCTGGCAAGGTGTACACAGGCATTTATTGCCGTTGATGATCTTAATGAGGCATACGGTAGAAGTACGTTGCGATTAGTAGGAATAACAGTTGACCACCATAAAATCATCGATGAATGATGGAAGACTGAGTAGGTCATTATGGTTTCGTTCTGACCATATTTACATGGATAGCCAGCCACTCTTGTATTTTCTCCAAAGCTTTTCAATATCTTTGTGAAAAATTGAAAATAAGAAGGAAAAGAAACTTAATCAATTACAAGATCTTCTGGAACTTAACCGCAACTATACAACATTCATTCCACGCATAACAGCTATTGATTACTTAAAAAAAAGTTTCTTGTCCGAAGACTATGATGACACACTCAGGTCGGAAATTCGTTTCCGTTACTAAGGTTCTGAAGAGAATCCTGGTGTGGATATAGTCGTCATGCTCAATCTATTCAAGAGGTTAAGCTTGTTTTCTCAAACAAGTTTAGCCTTGAAATGCTACATATGTGATGCAACACCGAAGCAGATGAATGACCTGTAACCAAAAAAGCCTCAAATAAAGAATACTATATATTTGGGACATTGTTACTACATGCTAAAATTAGATTTCTTTGAATGCTTTTTGTATCTCTCAATTTAGATTTCAAAAGGTGATCTGCCAATTAAAACAGTTGCAGATGATGAGGAAACAACAAATTCAAGAAAAATCTTGTTTAGATCTAGGGTTTGTTGGCAAAGAAAGACTTCTGAAATAACCAGCTAATTTACAAATTTGCACCAATAGCATCACGACAACAAACGGATTAGCAAAATTTTGGAAACTGCTAGACTATTTTTACCTCAATTCACAATTCGAATTCAAATCTAGAAAATTTAATAGACCGACAACAAAGACATCTTAAGCAATTTATTAATAACTTCTGACCTGTTTGTTTTATCACTCAAACCTCAGTTCATCAACAGAACTAAAGATGTTATATTTTCCAAGACCCTAGACTTGTTGATGTTGGAAGACAAGATGAGGAAAATGAAATTGCACTTGTGAATTGCGACGGTTTCGATCCAGAATTGCTAGATTAGTGAGTCATTAATATAGAAGTCACAGATGTGATTAAACGATATAACTAACATCAGAAGAATACTGATGAGCCGTCCAAACCCCTGTTGAAGTGAAACATTTCTGGATTACACTAAACTATGTTAACTTCATCATAATTTAATTCAATGATCTAACTAAATTCTTTATTGGCGTATAATAACGGTACCGACTATAAAGAATACAAAAATTTTCTGTATTGTACTCCGCAATGATTTGCATTTATTTTCTGAATAATATTGAAGATGTAAAAGAGTCACATTTGCTAAAAGCTGTTAACACTACGCATTCTTTTCAAAACATCTTGTATATTGGCAAGTTTGAAAGTTTTAGGTTTCCTCTTGTTTCTTTTTCTTAATTTAAACAAAACCGCTACAGATCTGATTTGTAGGTTGATTTATTCTATAATGTAATTTTTGAGAAGAGGAATTGCTATTTGTTTAAAAAAAACTTGATGAAGCTAAAATTCTGCTAAAATGTTGATATCATAAAATAAAATATCATATTAAATTAATTAATAAAGTTAGAAAAAAGTTTTACTAGAGAATCTGTAAATAATTGAATATTACATAAGCTCGTAAAAAACTACGCAGGTTATGCATTTCGTGAAGACTTCAAAATTAAAATTGTTTTATTAAACCCTCGAAATAAATTAAAAACTCATTTTTACTAAATAAAACCGTTAAAAAAGGAAGATAAATCTGCGATATGTAAAACGCTTTAATGTAGTGGTCAATCAGTCTGGGACTAATATCTTAAAGAATGGTTTCGTGAGTAAAAAGCGCCCATTAATTCCCAGACATAAAAGAAAAATAAACTTTATATTACATTTCTTTATTTTTTTGTAAGTACTTCTGAAGTTTAGACGAGAACAAAAACTTATGAGTCACATCTAATTCATCCCAGTTTTTGTCCGATATAGGTTGGAACCCTATCGACTCGAATGCATACATAAAATAAAAGAAAAAACACGATCCCGTTCTAATAAAAGGGAAGTAAGAATAAAGCTTCCTTTTAATGAAGGGACACTTCATTTATCGTGTGAACAGAAGAAAAAATCGTGTATATACGTCCTATTTAATATGCAAAGACACGATATGTCAACACAACCAAGGGAGAAGAGTTATTCAAATACCTTTGCCCATACGTTTTCACCCACTACAAAAAAGCGCAGGTACATCTTCGAAGGTATTTACACTTTTTTTTCTTTTTTGGACTCGCGGAAAGGTTAACCCTTTCGTGCCTTTCTCACACTAAAGCAACACAGTTTTTGTGGTCAGCAAAAAATGATAATCCTTTTTAATTATTCGTAAGAATAATATACATATGCCGTACTAAAAAACCTACGCTGCCGTAACCATTCGGGAAGAATCACACGAGGGATAACAATCTAGGGGACGCGCACTAGGGTGCTGTATGGATAAGTAATTACCTAGTGAACTACTTAAAATTAGATTTACATTTTTTATGAAAATAAGTACCTATTAAGAATGGGATCTTAAAACTGATCCAATTTTAAAAGAATTTCGCATTGATTTTATTATAAAAGCTTGTTTGAATATAATGCTTCATTTTCTACAAAGCAAAAGTTAATATTTTAACACGATTTAGTACTATTGGTACTCTCTCGCGATTCTATTATTTATATTTTGAATTTCCCGCAGCAAGACATTGCATTTCTATGATTTTGAAAATAGCACACTAATAAGGTTCGTATATGTCTGTTCTAGTTATAATGATGTCCATCAGGGCCGGCTCAAAGTAAGTCAAAAATTACTTTGGCGCCCTTGCCCTTTTTCCTTTCCTATTACATTATGTTTTCACTGCAGCTGTGTCTGGGTTCGAAAGCTTTCCGTGGGTCTCCCTCGGACTCCGAAACGGGCACATCAGGGATGCTCCTCGCTCTCGTAAGCCGAAATAAACAAGTTACGTTCTTGGACTGTGCCTAAAAGAAAAGAACTATTGTTTTAACCGATACAAATCAAAAACACACCTTACAATTAGTGGACACGAGACGAAAACAAGTTTTCTTCTAGTTCTTTTCAATAATACAAAAAACGGACTCTTTCTTTAACTAATAACCAAACCAAAAATGCTCCTTCTGCTTTTACAAACTTAAACGTTTCCTTCCCTTAACCAGCGCAGTACATAAATACGTTCCTGCCATCTAAATAGGTCCGTTGAGATGAGATGGAAGGAATCTTCGCAAGTGCTTGCATATCAACATATTCTCACGAGACTAGACAGAAAGCATGCGGATGTTAATGTGCTAATAAGTTTTGGTGCAACAAGACAGCAAATTCATGCTCTTTAGTTCTCAGAGGGAAGAAATCTATGACTGTCATTTACAATCAATAACGAATAGTTCGAGGCTACTTCTCGCATTTCGGTTTTGGTTCTTTTAATTTGTATATTCAAAAAGGTTTAACAAAGATAGTCTGCCATATTATAAATAACAAGATTATGTACTAAAATCTCTATATGGGTTATAAATGGTGATTTCGAGCTATTCTAAACAAAATTGATTCAAACTGGCTTGCATCTAACATTCCAATTCCAAATCTCCTCCACAGGCGAGATGAACTGAAAAATGCTTTCAAATGTTAATGATATTTCCACCTCGTGACTGCAGAATTAGGCACTATGTAGACCAATATAGACAATCATTATATATATGCTATTAAGTATGATTGTGAGAAGAATTTTGATTTTAGGTTCGTCACTCTACCATCTACAGCGTGACGTATAAAAAGAAGCCAACAGAAATCGCATCTGATGTTGGAATTGTTCCTGGAGAGTTAACTATTTATTTACTAGGGTTGCTATTTATATTTCTGGCCTAACAATGAAAAAACAAGTATTTATGATCGAAACTAGTTTTATTGTTTTTCAAAATATTCTCCATTAAAATTGATACACTTTTCCATGCGTTTGAACCAATTTTCGAAGCACTTTTTCCACTCTGTTTGAGGCAGCTCAAAAATATGCGTTTTGAAACAAAAAACGGCTTCTTCTGGTGTTGAAAATCGTTGACCACGCAGTTTGTTTTTGATGTACGGGAATAAAAAGAAGTCATTGGGTGCCAAATCAGGGCTGTATGGTGGATGGCCCATCAACTCGACCTTCTGGCTGGTTAAATATTCAATTGTTTGAGCAGCGGTGTGAGAGCTTGCATTGTCATGATGAACAATGATTCGCCTCTTCTTTGAAGTTTTCCGAATTTCTCCAATGACTTCTGGCGAACAAATGGTCGTGTACCATTCAGAGTCGACCGTCTTACGTTGATCTAACGCCACATAACCGGTAATGCCAAAGAAACAGGCAACCATTTGCTTCGATGTGCTTTTTCCGCGAACAACTTTTGTTGAATTTGGCTCGTCTTGAAAGACCCACACAGTTGATTGCTGTTTTGTTTCGGGGTCATATGCGTAGATCCATGATTCGTCACCTGTGCAGATATACACAGCCTTTGATGCACCTTTCGCAAATTTTTTCAACATTTCAATGCACCAGTCGACGCGAGCCTTCTTTTGAGCATTGGTCAGGTTATGCGGGATCCAACGGGAACAAATTTTTTTACGGCTAAATGATCATGTAATATCTTGTTGATGCTAGTTATATTAATGCCCAAAGATGCCTCAATCTCACGGTATGTCACATGACGATCTTGTTTAATCAGTTCACGCACAGCATCGATGTTTTCAGGCATAACGACAGATTTTGGACGGCCTTCACGGATTTCGTCCTGGAGTGAACATCGGTCACGTTTCAATTCATTATACCAGCTTTTTACAGTGCTGAAGGATGGAGCTTTATCGCTATATAATGTATTAAGTTCATTGATGCACTCTTGTCGTGATAATCCACATCGAAAGTTATGAAAAATAATTGCACGAAAGTGTTCACGGGTCAATTCCATTTTTTACTAGGGAATGCACTTTTCAATTAACTGCAAACAACACTAATCGCACTCAAATGACAAAATGTTGTGGTTGAGGTTATGTTCAACAATGTAAAGTTTACACCGGAAATGTCAGCTGACGCCTGGAAACAGTCAGTGTTGCCAAGGCCAGAAATATAAATAGCAACCCTCGTATATGTAATAATGAATTAATTAAACAAGGTGTGTATGTTTCTGCAAGGAATTTTTGTCTTATTGATCTCTATATGATAATAAAATAAAGAAAAGAAACCGTTTTTGTCTTTGCACCATGTAAATCTATTAACAAACATCTGATGAATTCTTTAACCATACAATGATATCTGAAGCAAAGGTACTGATACGTAAAACGCATAGTTCTTATCTTACATCCATAGAACAGTAACCTGGTAAAACAATTCCCGTTGTTATGGAATTACGTGAACAGCAAAGAGAAATCACTGGGCAGCAGTTACGGAAACCCAGTAATCTAATGCATTCGCAAACTTCTTCTATGAGAGTTATCTAAACAAGTCAGTAAATATTGATCGAAATATTAAAACAGAACTGTTTAATACTGTGTCAATATATGATATAACGGATAAGGATATTATCAAGTTAAATGGCCAAAGATGTTGTGTTTTCTACAGTTTGGAAAATGCCAAAATTGTATCCATGCATGGAAAGGGTTTAAAAGTCGACATCTTTAACTACAGACCTATTGTCTTATTAAGTGTAGTTTCAAAAATATTTAAACAAATACATCCGACTTCACATCCATTGATATCCATAATCAGCATGGATTCGTTGCTAAATGTAAATGTAAATGCTTAAGTATTTATTCTCAATATGTGTCAGAAGATTTGGAGAAAAGATAACAAGTTGGCATTATACGCATACAGATTTCTCTCTATTTAAGAAACTTGACGGAGTTGGATTCTATAATTAAACAAAGTTAGGTTAGATATTAAGTTTAAGTTGCACGTTCTGGCATTTGTAGATTGAAACTGTTACCATAATTAATAATAATCATTTCAGTAATCTAATCGTAATCATTACATCTCATAATTAGTAATCAGCATCTTTCGCGTTTGTAACACACAAAACAATGCACCACATAGGACATTTTCTCTCAATGTTGGTATTAATTACTATGGTACTATTCAGTCGTTTGCCGGGTGCAACTACGGATATCATTACAAGTCTAAATACTTTGCGAATATGACTTTATTAATTGTTACACAACACACCTATACTGGCCTCTATTTTGATTTCCGTAACAAATTGGTTGACTATAATATGCGTAACATGCAAAGGTAATAAAATAGTTTAAGCATCGTTTAATAATGCTCATATTCAACATTGCCTATTTATAACCTGTTTTAAGAGAGTTCACTGCAAAGCAAAGTTTTATTAGCTGTTAAATTTGCAGTGTTCCTGGGCATTCTCTCAGTTTGCTCATTATTACTTTTTATCAGGGCCGGCGGAACATGATTTTCTGAGGTATGGAGTGCAAAAAGGCCGTTACACACTTATAAACCAAACTGACGCGCGCCCACGGGAAAGCGATTTAAACGATTAAGAAGTTCTTTTATTGTTGGTCATTTATAAATAATAAAGAAATCATATACATTAAATAATGAAATGATAAAAAATAAAAAATATATATGTTAATCGACAAAAATTGAAGATTAAAATACGAAAGTTTTAGGTATGGAACTCCATACTCAAAACAATTTCAAGTGCTCCATATCCACCATATGCCTTTCGCCGGCCCTGCTTTTTACCTTCTCAGTTAATTCCAAAGAAGTTGGTATGAAATTCTTCATTTACTATTTCCTTTCAACTTTTTATTTTAGTCATTTCATTTTATACATTTTATATTTAATTTTTGAGGATAGTATCGATGATTTTGACGTTAAAGAGAAAGACGCAATTTTGATGGTATCCAAAAGGAAACTCGTTTCAACGACGGAATATTGTGGTAACTCAATATTTTGAAAACTTAAAAACAATTCGAGACTAAAAAATTCTTATTGAGAGGTGTTAAGCAATGTACAAGAAGCTTTCAAAATCTTTTCACTGTACTAACTATTAAAACGGATTTTACGCAAAGGATATAAAAAATATTCAAATAATCTTGAAGATCGACCAATAAATAATAGAGATGTGAAAGAGGTTCATGATTAGTGCTGATGATGATAACAACAGAAAGTAAATTTTTAAATTGTAATTCCTGTTTTTAAGAATCACGTCTTGGTCATCACGTGGTTTTGAGCACTTACGTGAAGTTTGTTTTGAAACCGTCAGAAAAATAAATAATTACATATAAAAATTTCTCTCATTAAGTTTTTATATTTCGTACGCACACGAAGCAAGTAAAAACGTATTTAAAAGAGCCAATTGTCAAGCAGAAACTTAAAGATCCAAATTGGTTTTTGATATTGTTAAAAGGCCGAACGAACCTGGAACGTTGTATTCTTGAATTTTAGTGTTTCATACTATAATATTAGGCACCTACAATGCGTAAAGAATTTTCATAAGTCTACAAGAACGTTTGTAAATTCAATTCTAAAGATAAAAAATTCTGCAGAAAACTTTCAAAATGCTTTAAATAAACGTCGGTTTTCCCACGTTAATTTATCTTGTTTTAATATTCAAAAACCTAAGTGAATAAGGTTTAAACTTTTTTTGATTAAATAAAAAAGTACATGATACCTAAGTTATGCGCCTGTATGTTTTTTCGGTACCTACCTAATTCTCACATACAAAGGTACAGTTCTGAAGGGGTAGTATTGGGGTGAAATTTTGTACCACCCCTTAAAAAAAATCGTCCAATCCCAAACCGCCATTTTTAAATACAAAAGCTGTGGGTTTAAAATATCGGGTAACGAAACCCACCCAACTGGATCCCCTAGAAATTTAGAAGGGGGGAAGAAGTTTATAATATCAATGCATAACAGAATTTGATCCAAATTATTATGTTTAATTAAAACAATAATTTTAATTTTTCCAAATAAAAATAGTCCGAAATTTTGTAAAAAACTGAAATTGCTGATGTAATAATGAGTTACTAGAAATTTGTTTATTTGCAGAAATAATAACGTTGTGTAAAGTTGTGCCGACAGCGATTCGATAATTTTATCCGAACTGTATGTGTGTTTTTTTTAGATGACTCAGGTATAGCAGCTATTTGAATTTTTTGCTTTGATAATTAACTTTCTGCTTAAAAAACTTGAGTGGTCCGTCTTTCTTTAAACCGCGTACAAAAACTGGTTCTTTAAATTGCTGTGTAGTTACAGCATGGTAGCAGCGTTTTTTGCTTTTGTGGAGTACTAGTGTCTACTAGAAGTTGTTTCGTTTCTTCACGGAAATTGTTTATAAGAAAAAAGGCATGAGAAATAGAAGTTCTATTTAATTTGTCTATATATAACATTCATTTCGTACGGGCATTTCAGACTGGACCCCATATATGAAAGGCGAAACCCTTTTAAGATAAAGTTTTTGTAAGTAACTTCATATTGTGTAACCGTTATTGTTTTTTTTACTTTGGTATGGAGAAAATTTTGGAAATAAGAACAAGCACAAAGTATCATATGAAGCGATTTCTACATTATAAAATACAATGATAATTTCAAAAAGAATTTAAATCAAATTTGATTGTTATAGGTTATGAATTTCAATTTCATATTTCGATTTTCTCATTTTAATAAAGGAGTTTATGCCGTAATCAAGGGAGTATTATGATTAAAGTATTAGGTATATTTATAGCTGACTTGATTCAAAAATTTGTTTTCGAATTCCTAATATTTTTAAACAAAATTAAAATATTTGTTGTTACAGTCCCGCTCTTAAATTATTTCTCAAAATCTCTTAAAATAAGAAATTTGACAAAACCTAATCTAAATTAGACAAGAATATTATCAGTTAATTTGATTCTTCAAAATTACAACGAAAATATTAATATATCCTAATAATTAATGCTGTGAAAATGACAATTTCTATTTTTTTCGCAACATAATTTTTAAATTCCAGTTCTGCTTTACCTTATTGGCCAATATCATAGTTATTAGTGTGGTCTGCTATAATGGAAATGATATTAAAAAAAAACAATTCTTCTGAAAATCCTTGAACATGTACAGTAATTTAATTATTTCGACATTTCATAATGTTTGGCCATATTGGAAAAAGCGGTAATGTCATCGATATTTTTTCTAAGTGGTAACCTACAGCATTGATAATTCTACAAGTTTTCAAGTAACGCAAAACTCACCGTAGGTTACATTACTGGAAAGCGTCCTGAAATTATCCGATTAGATCATTTAGACACTATTTCTAGGAGTTCATTAAGTCAAATAGTTTGGTGTTTTTTTTAAATTACTCGATTTCACTTGAACATCAAACTCTTCAAAAATTCTCTACTTGACTTGATGTCAAGCAATTTCAAGATGCTTGATATTACTTGATACTTGACGTGCGATTAATCGTAATTCAAATTAAGTAGAGCGTTTTTTTCCAAGATGTGCGTCTGAAAGTCAAGAAACTAATGCCTTTATATTCAGTACTTGAGTGAATCTTTGTTTGACCCCATTATTTAAACACATCTTGATTTAGCACGATTGTTAAGCTCACAAGCTAAACTGAAGTCGTCTATTTCTTTACCTTGTGCCTGAGCACCTGTATGAATATGAAATCGTATGTTCGAGTTAAGTCTCAACTGTGAAAGGTCAAAAGAAGTCAACGTTATTTGTTAGGAGCAATAAATACTTTTGCCAACGATAATTTACGTCAGACTAAAATCTATTTTATTAATAAAACATCAAGTAGTCTGGAGAAACAACTTGATTTTTTAAGTACTTGACATACTTGAATTGACTTTATTTCAAGTCAAGCCGTAAATCTCTAACTATTTCATAATGGTGGTGGAACACTATTTTACTGACCCATCTGTTTCCACCGATTTCGTTAGGTTAGGTTAGGTTAGGTCCGCATTCATTTTATTTGAAAATGAGATTTTCTTGAAAGAAGAGGGTTTGAGTTTAACACTTAGCTTACTACATCAGCCACAACCTCAAATGTACTGTATGTTGGTATACGTTCCAACAATCAAACTGTCTGGAGAATCTTATCACTTAAGATTAACAAATTTAAGAAGCTAAATGACTGTACCCAATATGAAATTGAGCTCCAGTTCATATTTTCCAATAATAAGAAAAGACCTGATTAAGACAATTGGGCGTCATAGGTTGCTGTCTATGCTATAGTTTGCAGTGGATGTGACAGGAAAGGCGAATTCGACGATTGGGCTCGGCATGGCACTTTAAGCTTTAGCCTAGTCAACCTAATGGATAACTTCTTCACTAACAGTTTTTTCTTAGACCCACCTCAAATAGTACAAAAAAAACGAAATCGCACAGTAGAAAGTGGATTTTGTTTAAACTATGGTTGTAAGGATGCTGACTTTCATGAGTATTATTTGATATCTGAGTCTTCTGAAGATATTTAACTTACACATGCTACCAAATTCCTCCAACTGTTTCTATCATTTTCATAACCTCTACTTTGCTCTAAATTCTTATTTAAGACTCTACTTAGCTAATCACAGCAGCTAACCAGAGAGTAACTTTATCAATTATAATCTCTGGGAATGAGTATAAAGTGAACTTTACAGAGTACCTTTAAGAAATCTCACTGTTCATTATGGAAACTCAGAACATGATTTCTATTTCATATTTTTTGCGAGTGTGTTATCTTGCTCTTGTTCTTCCGCTTAGCAGGTAGAACAAGAATAATAAAAGAAACCTGTGTCAGTTCAAACAGTGGCATATACGGTGAAACGACATACCAACACGACGTTTCTTTCCATGGGCTTACTTACAAGAATCATTTAAAATTACAATGAAATGGCAAACGCGGTTTATATCTTTTTGAAATTAATGAACAAGCAATCACAAACAATTTTCTATTTTATATTCTCAAACCTTTTTTTTTAATTTCGTCTCTTTTTTCCTCAAATAATAGGTTTTTGGTGTACAAAAACATTTTTAAATTGCTGTAGTTTGAACCATCATTGTATATTTCCTTTTATTTTTTTCTGTGGTTATGTGAAGAACAGTTGATGTAAATCTCAACATGAACCTTTTAGTATTAAATTTTCAACCCTGATGGAAGACAAATATATTCTTATTTCAACTGCATACACCAAATATAATTTGACAGAATAAGTCAAGATTTGATATTATAGCTAGTGCTACCTATACTTTATCTCGAAAACTTTTCAAATAAACCCCATATTATAAAAATACCGTAAATGCATAACTGCTACTAATAAAAAAGAGGCAGTTCTACGTTTTAGTTAATAACTGTAGAACTACCAATTAAGAACTTCGTTTACCATTTATACCAACCTAAGGGTCAATTCCACCGCCTATTTGATTCGATATTACTGATTAATCATTTTTCACGACAGAAAAAGTGACAAGCTAACTTTGTTTATAAATAAATCTCTTAATCGTTTAGATAAATTTTGTTAGTTATGATATTTTTGTGTTGCCCTTTCAGGGTAAAATCGCCAGTCACTACTGAACAATGAAAATTTAAAAAAATTGAAAAAACGTTTCGAAACAAAATCGTCGCTTCAAACGAACGATAGTTTGTGACATTATATTTTAAGTTATAATCTCAGTAATTCTTATATTAAAAGTAAATTTAGTTATTCCAAAATTATAACGAATAACAGTCAGAAACAAGAACTTTAAATTTTTATATGTTAAAATAAATTTTGCTTTATTATAAATTGCATCGTCTTGCAACCTACAGTAATGTGTTTCATCGTAAGTAAAACAGAACTTTCATGCATGCAGTAGACAAGCGGGAATTTCAATATGAACATAAAAATAAAATCAATACGGTGTCGCATTTTTTTGAAGAGGAAAAATTCCGGGAAAAAAGTAGAATAGTTCGAGTTCGCATCAAGTTTGCTGGAAGCCCAAAAAACCTATCTGTAAAAAGTCTCAGGGCGGTTTTTCATCCAAGACGGGTTTTAACTGATTTGCAGCACTGAAGTACACTTGTAGTTACAAATTTTGACTTTAATCTCATTATTTTAAAGTAGTGTAATATAACAGGATATTAAAGTATTCAAATATTTTTGAAATTAAAAAAAAAAAACTTTCAAATCTTAAATTTACTTATAATCCTTTTTTCTTGAATGAAGATCTTTATTATATTTATACGATCAGTAGGATTAGAATTAGAAAAGTTTTATACTTGTACAGTTACACATTGTACAATTACTATTTTAAGTTCAGATATCTCCCATTATACCCATCTTATACTAATAATAATAATACTGACAATCTTGCCCCTTGCAATGCAATTACAAAACCGCTGTGCAATGCTGTTAGAAAATAGGGGCATCGGCCATTTTGCGAAAAGAATTCCTACGAATTAATACAGCACAAAAAGAAATTTATTGTTAAATTAATTCATTATTTTTATAATTGGTATAAAATGTTCTTTTTGCTGTAATTACAATTTCATTTACTATTTAATTGTTAAGATCTGATCAAACTAATTAATTAACGAACAAATCTTTAGCAATCCTATTATAACAAATTTTAGAAAAACCAAGTGCAATAAAATCATTCATAGATCTAATCCACTAACTGGGGTGAGCTAACTCTTCTGTTTTTACTAGTAGACCTTGGCCGTGTACTTATTTAAAATAAATGCGTTCCTTGTGCGTCGAGGTACGAATATTTAGAAAAAATTGACCCCTTTGCATTTTTTTGCACATTTGTCGTTTACAAAGAATGAGAGTTGAAAAAATCCCTTTTTAAATGTGAAAATAACTTTTTTTAGTTAGATTTTTAGACAAAACGGTTTTAATGTTTCAAGATAACTAATTAGAATCAAAATAGTTGTGATTTAGTGTACATCAATTAATACAGTCTCGCATCACAAAACATCAGTGATCATCTTTTTGCTAAGTTTTCAGAAAATATAAGTAGTTTAACAGCAGCAGCAATTACCATTACAATACAATAGTCGTATAAGAAATACCTGTGCGTTGTTCCTACAAAAACTTACCGGGTTCAGACGTCAAAAAACCAAAATGATTGTTGCTTATCGTAATTTTAACTAAACGTACTTATGAATTTAATAAATTGTTTACAGTGTGTACAGAAAAGGAAGAGAAGATATTTCAAATATTTTGGCTTTTATGTTAGGGCAATCAACTAGCAAAAAATTTTTTTGTTTTATTTTTCATTCATGTATTTAACAATAAATTCTAGCAGTTTCTTGTTTCCGCAAATTTATATTTATAAAAAGTAGACTATATTTAAGTCACTTGACAAAAAATTCCAAATACCTACATTTATGCGTCATGTAGAAGATCGACTAGAATGTTAATGTACTTGGTATATGATTTATTTTTTAAAAATTTATAATTTTTCTATTTTATGCAATTTATAATTTATGCTTTAATATTTGTATATTTTTGCAATTAAGTAGACTTACTAACAATATAAAGTTTTAATAAAATTGTTTTAAATAAGAGGATTATTGTGATTTCTCCATTGTATTGTCATCAAAAGAGTTTTTATATTTTCTAATTTTATCATTTCGGATTTTATAGTCAAAATACAAGTACTACTAATTTTCCTATCCAAAACCACGTGCCAATTTCTGTTAATACTGGCTTTGGGCAAGATAGAATAATTTAATTAAAATCTTGACCTCAACAAGATCTTTCATCGTTTTGCTCGGTGTCTCAAACAAATTATCAATATATTGTCTTGGACACTGTAATCTTGAAATTATTAGTTATAATCATAAGATAGACACAGGTAAATGTTCTTCCGGGGGTTACTTGCCGATACATGATTGAATCTTGATTATTCTTCATTTATGTAACTAATTCTTGGCGATTTTTTGTATAAATAATTCAAATATATGTATCACCGATATCAATTATGGACAATTTGATGCGTAACCACTCAACGTACTAGTCAGATGGAAGACTAACACGAGTTTTGACAATTTTGGGATCTTCTAGTTAATCCTGCTCTTGCTAAATCCAATAATTATCAAATGGTTCTCTATAAGATTGGGCTGAATACCTCTTCTTTGTGAAGAAAAACACTAGACAGTCTAAGTGTAAGAATTCTTTCATCATGTTGTGCTTATATTATTCCTCAAGATGTGTAACCCTGAGATTTAAATTGGAGGTTTTGTTAACTTTACCTTTTTTAAAATGTTTGTTATATGCAATAAGAGAGAAACCAGAAACGCAAGTTCTTATCAATATTATTATTCATTTTCTCTAAATATTAAATTATAGTAATTTGGTTAATAAACTAACGCAAATCGGTTATCTTGTGTTCTTGTATGACCACTAATTAGTTTGATAGAAATGAAATAGAAATCACCATACTAGCATTTAAATACAACCCAAAAAACGTTCTACTGAGTTCGATCGTTTATTCTTTTAAAAAGAAATATTTATCTGAGTGTTTATGTATTAACTATTATAGAAATTCCAAAAGTCACGTCGGTTAATTTTATGACTTTTTTAGAAGATGTGTCGTTTTCGAGTAACATCGAACTCTGAGTATGTATGTTCTTGATGGGTGATGACGAAAACGTCTTAGTATCATATCTTGATTTCAAAATTGATAGTATACAAACAACTGGACGTATTTACACAGAATACAAATGTTTAAATAAAATAAATGGAATGACCTGTTTGTTTCATATGAAGATTCTAAAATGTGTATTTTCAAGGTACAATTGGAATAAAAACTTCATAACTTCTTATGTAAATTGTTTTTTATATTGAGTTACTAGAAAAACCTTGGCCTTACAAATAAACAAATGTAAAAACTTACTCAGAATATTTCTATTTGCACTAAGATTACTTACCGGATTGCAAGAATTTTGCGTTGCAAACTACAGATTCTACGATTAATTTGACTGTTATGTCAGTATTCTTTTTATCTATCGAAAATAGTATGACAGTTCTTAATTTTTTGTAAACTACTCGCAAGTTTTTGTTAAAATTAATGAATAAGGTTAGATAATATAGTAATTAAGATTTTTTCAATCTTATATTGACAAAAACTTAATGTAAATTACAAAATAACAAAGGTTGTTAAAATTAAATTTTGTTTATAAATTAGCAATTTTTTGAGTATTTTACAAGAAAAAAAGAACCTACAGCAATTCTTAATGTTGTTTTGAGTGGTATAATAATAATAACTAGCATGCGATGGCGAAAACAAAACTCTAATAATAACAATCAGATAATTTTAAAACAACTCTTAAGTAAACTAAATATCAATTAGTTTTACTAACTTGTGTTATTATGGTTTTTACTCATGATCTTTCTAAGGGTGGGAGGTGAACCAGTGTTGCGGTGCAATAACGATGTCACTGAAGATGTTCCAACCACCGGTGCAGAATTAGGAATCGAAATTTTGTGGGATTGTCGAATATTTACTGTATTTGCGTTAAAAAGTCCTGTATTGGAGGATCGAACTTCTTCGCTATCGTTGCTATTCCCCGCCTCCATTACACAGACCATTAACAGTTCACACTTCACAAAATTTAAATCAGTTCACCGAATGGCGGGAAATTTATTTTTAATATTTAGAAAGAAAAGTCCAATAATCATTTACACTGTAAATAAAAAAGAATTTAATTTATATAACCAAGTAGTCGCAATGTACACTGTCCACATCACAACTGCAGCAGAGTGAGTTTTGTTTTATTTTCCCCTTTGCTACCCCACTTTTCAAGCGCGTAACCCCCACTACAGCGCACAGCAGCACTATTATACTACGAACTCGCGGATTAGACAACATACATCAATATAAACGACAGAATAAAATGTGAAAGGCTTTGTAATCTTTTCATACCATCAACTTCACTTATATCTCGACACCAATTAAACAATTAAAATGCGAGCAGAATTTAAAAGATTAATGCAACATTTGTAAAAGCCGCTCTTTTAGAAGTTTAATAGTTACTGCAGCGGGAGAAAATACATTCAGTAGCAAGTATTATAAATCGTGAGCGCTTCCGTCTTTTATTTAGGGGTAATAAAATTTAGAAATATCGATGCGCTAAAGTTATTTCGGCGCCAGAATTGATTAAAAAATAATAATAAAATTAGTTGAGTTAGAATTTAATTCTTTACGTACTGAGACTACCAAGCAAACCTAAAATACAATTAAAGTTAAGTGATAATCTTGAGGCGAAATGGATATTGGATACCTATTTAAAGTATTCGTAAAAAGTTCTATAGACATTAATTATCATCTCGAACACGCTATAATCTGCTTTGGAGACGATTTCAGCAGTTGGTTATTTTTTTATGTTGGCTAATTCCGTACGTTCAGATTAAAATAAAAAACCAACTGAATTTTACTTTTTCCTTATTTCTTGCATATGTCATCTACAGTGTGTCCACGTTAAGCATTTACCACCTTTGTAAAATATTTATTTCTTGGCCGTTTTCATTTTTTCTTTTTTGTTTTGTAGCTATTCAAAATGCGTATTTAATAAATGGGTATGCGCATTGTAGGGCTGTAATCATGGACCACTTTTATTGGCTGAATCCAAACCAATTTTCATTGTACTAAAACAAAAGGTGTTTTTTTAAATTTAATAAATAAATAAAATATTTTTTAAATTGTCACATTTTTATTCAAGAAATGCTATTACAGACTTGGCTGAAATAAATAATAATAAAAGTTACATTTTTCTACAAAATGATACAACTAAAATATAATAAAAGAGAAATTAATACCAAAATTTAAATATTTTTTCTGGAACACCCTTTATTTTAAAACAGTAAAAATTGGTACAAGAAGGTTTCAAGTGATCCTGAATAAGATTCCGTCGTCAGTCTTTTTCTAAAAAATCCCTAATACGCCGAATTAACATAATTGGGCGCCCTAGGCTGATAGCAGTTTGGCGCCTATGCTATAATGTGCACGTGAAATAAAATATATGTCATAAAAATACAATTTTATTTGTTGTTACATTTACTTATTATTAAAAATGTATCTTTCGGCATTTAACACCTGAAAATCTTTGAATGATATCTTCAAAGTTATAATGTTTTTACTACATCTGATTCTATCGATAAGATGGAGAGGTCAGCAGTTTTGTCATGTGCTAACGAGTTTCGTAGGTAGCTTTTTACCCATTTTAGTGTGGAAAAAGATCGTTCCCCCAGTCAATTTGTAACTGCAGTGCATAAATAGATCCTTAAAATTATATCCATATTTGGAAAAGTACAAGTCAGATTTTTGTTTCGGATTGTCTGTAGCCATGTTATGAGCTTAGAGGCTTTTTCCACTGCAGATTCTTGTAGATCTAGTGCTATGATGAAATATTTGAATTCTATGCATTCGTTCTCAAAGTTACAATCCAAATCCTCGGTATAAATACTTTAAAGTTGTCTGTATTTTTCTTTAATCACATCGTCTTCAGTATCTACTAACTCCGTAAGAAAACCAAAACACTCATTGATTTCACTGTAGGCATTTTTCGCCTTTCAAGTTCAGATACAATATTGTCTATAACCATGTAATACATGTTTACTTTCATATTCTTCTTAACATCAAAAACAGTGTCTTCACCATGACCTTCTCCTTCTTCTTTTTTTCCTTTGTTTTGTATCTAGACCATAATCACAACATTTTTATTAATATTTTACCATCTTCTTCATATTTGTCAAAATCTTGCCTCATATTTCCCACAAAGCTAATAGTACTAATAGTACATCCATACTCTGATTTTGCCAAGAATGACTTATTTTATGAAACTGAATTAAAACATCTTTCCAGAAAAATGGTATTACTCCAATCTCCAAGTTTAACACAAGCTGTACCAGTCCATCGGCAGTTTTGTTCCGTATTAGAGACTTTTTCATAATTTTCCATCTATAAGTTGATGCCAAAAAGAAAATATAAATTTCCTCTACAACTAAGAAATAATTGACAACTAAAGGACAACTCTCTGCAGCACAAATGCCAACTAAATTGTAAATGTGCAGCACACGGCACAAATTTAGCCAGTTTACTCTTTCCCTTGATTCTGGCTTGCAAACCCAAATAATGATCGGCCATATTGCTAGCGTTGTCATGCGATTGTTCTCTTCAGTTTTGTATATCTAAAGACATATTTCTATACTCTGTTAAATTGTCTGTTATAAAATTCTATGACCATTGCGTTGTGACAAATGCTGAACGTGATCATCTAAAAGATCAGCTGTGGGAATCTACCCTACAATAAAATAATTTTGTACAACTGACAATAAAAGTAGTGTTTTTGTTTTTATTTAAATAGAAATGTAGCATGTATCTTGGATAACAATATATTGAACACGGTGCGACGCGGCGCCTATTTTTTGCGCGGCGCCCTAGGCTGTAGCCTAGTCAGCCTATTGGATAATATGGCCCTGATAGGACTTCTTGAAATTTCAACCAATAAAAGTGGTCGTAGTTGGCTATGATTACAGCCCTATAATGCCCCATTTATCAAAGGCGCATTTTGAATATCAACAAAGCAAAACAAAAAAAAGTGAAAATCGACCAAGAAATAAATATTTTACAAAGATGATAAATTCTTAACGTGGACACACTGTATACAGAAATTACAAGGTGTATATGAAACATTCTATAAAACCGGAAATTCATCGTTTCCGAAGTACAATATGTTCAAATTTTATTTCATTTTTTTATTTGTTTTTGATATCTTGAAAGGAATTCGCAGTACCTGCTGTTACTATCAGGTCTCTAGTATTCTACATTCTTTGGTAATTCATACTTTCAATTCAGAGATACATGGGAAGACTATAAAATACTATGTCCACTTAGAAAAAAACTTATTTTAGCATTTTGTCCTAAAGTGCACCATTTTCGAGTAAAATCTAAGTTTGTAAAATCTTTACTATCGGAATTTAATTTAGAATTTCTTTATATCTCAGAAAGAACAAGTTTGTTACCATTGTAGTATGGAAACATCTATAATCGATCATCACTAAGAGCGAAATCGACAAGATTTACCCTGCTATCTCGGCAATGGTGCCTTTCTTAACATCAAAGTTTTTTTTTGTTTTTACAAATCAGTGTTTCTCAACTTCTTTGATAGTGACAATCTTTACTGTTAGTTTATGTTCTTGCTCAGCCAAGAATTTTAAAGTTATTCAAATTTCGACATAAAGCTGTCGAAAAGAAAGACTTTCTCAGCAACTAACATATTTTACACAGTTTCTCATTCTCTACTTATCAGATAAATTATGGTGAGACCAATTTTTTGTTCAAGTGAAAGATTTTCAAGTCATGATGTACACTAGTGGTATTAATTTTGGACATTTTTAATGATTTCTTATTTTCGTCAAAAAATAAAATTTTTAGTATGAAAATTAGTTTGTTTTTCTTTTTTTTGAGTTTTAATATTACTACCTATTAAGTATTGCATATAATTTGGATAGCAAAAAAATCTTCAATACATTTCTTTCAAATATGTAATTCTAAGCAATTTACAATGTCAAGTATCACACACTATGACTATTGGAGACCATACGTGTGCTGTTATTGGAAGTTATTTTGCGATTGTTTTATGCTTGGTTTTGTCATTTTGTTGACGGTAATAGAACGGAATTGTGTTTTAACCGTTTTCAAAGTGTTTTTACATTGAAAATTGGTAAAAATGTCCCCAAAGGGTGTCGACTGGTTGTCAAGTAAAAGAAGTAATTCTTCTCGAAGAAAACTATACATGTGAACAAATTGCAAAATGCTGTTATAAAGTCTAAACTACTACAAGAACCGGTCGAAAACCAATGGTGGCACCGCATGTTGTGAAAAGAATTTGTCGCCTTGCTTTGCAGAACCTCAGAAATATCAATAACGGCGAGAGTACAAATGGTTGACCGAATGGTCAAACAGAAGTTGTGCGACAATGGTTTGCGAGCAAGTGTCCAGAAAAAAGCCATACCTCAATCAAAAGCAAAAACAAAAACGGGTGGATTGGGCTGCATCATACAAAGACTGGATTCGAGACGACTGGGGAAAAATAATCTGGAGTGACAGACCCGAATTAGGGTTTTTGGGAGCAATAGCGTAAAATTTATTCGTCGTCGGTCAGGGGAAGACCTGTTACCAAAATGCACCACGGCAAGAATGAAGCATCTCGTTAGTGTAATGGTGTGGGCTTGCATGTCGCGACAAAATATTAGCAGGAGGTTATAAAGGTCAAATTATTGCCCACTGTCAGCGATTTGTTTGAAAGCGAACCTCAGGGTTGCATATTCCAGCAAGATGGTGCACCGTAACACACTGCCAGAAGCAGTATCAAATGGTTGAGTGATCACCACATCAACGTTTTGCCTTGGCCAGGGGAAAGTCTTGACTTAATTTGTAAAGCGAGTTAATAAAACTGATCTGCCATGTCTTTGGTTTACTGAACAATTTTTGTAAATTTTTTATACTAACAATAAGTTTTAGCTTCAAATTCGCAATTACAGAAAGATTATAATGAGTTTGAGACTGATGTAGCTAGAATATTTAATTTATGGTTATAACAAATTTTAGGAAAGTGTCCACAATTAATGCCATCGGGGTATTGAGTGCTACCAGGGCAATTTCATATCTATATCTTTTCTTATTTCTAAAAATTCATACTCCTTCATCGAGACGTTTAAAATGAACTCCAGTAAATTAAATTTATCTTTTTTTAGTATTTATCGTTTTCACTAACAGGGATGTGAATGATCTGAAACAAGAAAGCATGAAATAAATGTTAAAACAAATGATTAATTAAAACAATTAAAACATACATGCATCACTCGTCAAGATCTTTTATGACTTCTAAGGCTTGTTGGTAATAAAATAAAAGCAAATATCACCTGTCTAAAGCTCAAAATAATTTGTACGGTTAGGACATCAAGCCCTGATACGGTGAGAGCAAAAGTGCATTGATATTTGGCAGCATCTTGTTTCTTATTTGTGTAACGGGGTGGTCCAAAGGGACTACCATCCTGTTAGGGTGTTCTCCGAAATTCATCTCTATAACAAAAGAAAACATTATTAATTCCCCTGGAATCCATTAAATATACTTACCAATGAGAGATAATTAAGAAAGTTACAATAATAATGTTCTTAGGTATCGGGCTTTTGATGAACATTTAGGAATGCACGAATTGGCATCGATTCTTAGCATATGAGTATTTTTCTTTTAGATCTAGAACAGGAATGAGCAAACTTGCCCCCCTATGTCGAATCGGATTATCTAAAGGGAATTTTTAACTTTCTAGCAGAGATTTAACTAAAATCTCTAGTTGTAACATTAGATTTGTACATGTAAAATATTTGAACGTATTTTGTCGTTATACGAGCCCCGGTAGCAAAGTTTGTCCACCTTTGATTGAACCGAAAGGGGCATAGGAAGTCTGAAAAATTCATACGTTGATATTCCGTGCAATCTCTTGAAAATCTTCTAGGGTTTGCTGATGATGAATAAAATCGACCATCACCTGGCTTAGGTTCAGTGTGGTCCGTACAGTTGGAGTATTGTGAAGAACAGGGATACCATACGCGTAAGCAGTACTACAATCTTAGCCGGCCAAAATAATGTTTGTCCGTAAATCAAGCTGAAATAGCAGAAAAATTGCTTTTGAAACTGAAAATAAAAAGCATTGAACAAATAAAAAATTTAAACTACTTCTACATTTCGAAGTCTTCCCCAGTTACCAGTAATTCCAGCGCAGCTAGACATACATGCTTTTGATGTATCACGTGTGGTCTTTACACGAGCCTTTTGGGCTTCTTTGGACAATTCTACTATTGGAAGTAGAAGATGTTGAACGATCCGAATTTCATGTATAAGGACTTTAGTCACAGTTGGCCGCATACAATGTCAAGCATATAAATCAAATTACGATACAGCTGTATTGTGTATACCCAAAATCCTTCTCAGTTAGTTTCTTTGTCAGAAGTGAGGACGTTCAAATTACGGAAAACCGTTTAATCAAGTATATAAGCGAACCATGCAGGAATTTTATTTCCTACTTTACAACAGTTGAGGAACTTACCAAATTCATTCTTTTACTGGTCTTTAACAATCAATTCACTACATTTGTGTTGTCACTATCTCTGTATTTATATTTTTGTCTTCTTTAATAAATTAGATTTTCAGTAGGTTACAAAGATTAATAGAGTGATTTTGATTTGACAACCTTGTCTTCAAGTCTATCTAAGAAGTCGCTTGGGCATTTACTACTACTATGAACCTAACTCATAAACTACCAGGTGTATACCTATGAAATGAGACTTTCAGCTATTAGACCACAGATGTTGCTAGGAGTATTTTTAAACTGTCCCAAATGTCTTATTTTTTTCGTCTGTCATCTGTCAACAATATTCAATTCATTGTTTGTGATGTTTCATACAACAACGCATTTTTTTCGCTCTTAAACATGTCGAATTTCCTGCCTTCAAACTACGATTTGCGGACATCATTGATTTTCTGTTATCAATTGAAGAAAAACGCTTCTCAAGCTTATCAAATGCTTATAGAAGCTTACGGTGGACATGCTCTAAGCAGAGCACAGTGCTTCAGGTGGTTTGAAAAATTCCGAAGTGGTGATTTTAGCGTGGAGAACGAGGAACGTGGCCGGCCACCGAAAAAGTTTGAGGACACCGAATTGCAAGCATTGTTGAATGAAGATGATGGTCAAACGCAAGAAATGATGGCAGAGCAGTTGGGAGTGACCCAAAAAACCATTTGCAAACGTTTGAAAGACATGGGCATGATTTTAAAGGTAGGAAGATGGGTGCCGCATGAACTGACTGAAAGGCAGCAAGAGAACCGAAAAACCACTTGTGAAATGCTGCTTTCCCGGTTCAAAAGGAAGTCTTTTTTGCATCGAATCGTTACGGGTGATGAAAAATGGGTGTATTTCTCTAATCCCAAGCGTAAACGATTGGCCACAAGCCAAAATCAACGGCCAAACCAAATCGCTTCGGCCGCAAGGCAATGCTGTGTGTTTTCTGGGATCAGCATGGTATGATTTGGTACGAGCTATTAAAACCAGGTGAAACAGTTGACGGTGCACGCTACCAACGACAATTGGCCGATTTGAACAGCGCTATACACCGAAAACGCCCAGAATATGCCGATCGGCGTCACAAAGTAATTTTTCTTGATGACAATGCACCACCACATCGAACAAGAGCGACCCGGGACTTGGTGGAGACGTACGATTGGGAACCGCTGGTGCATGCGGCTTACTCACCAGACTTGGCGCCTTCCGATTATCATTTGTTTGCATCGATGGGCCACGCACTTTCCGAGCAGCGCTTCAATTCTCACGAAGAAGCCAAAAAATGGCTCGATGATTGGTTTGCGGCCAAAGACGGCCAATTTTTTTGGCACGGCATTCACAAATTGCCTGAGAGATGGGTAAAATGTGTCGCTAGCGATGGCTATTATTTTGAAGATTAAATTTGTAACCATTTTGTTTGTTAATAAACGTTTAAAATTGAAAACAAAAGTCTCATTTCATAGGTATACACCTATGTACTTATATTTTTATGCAATCTTTTTTTTTGATATCGAGAGCTTTTTTGAAGAGATCTGGGCAAATTATTTGCTCTCTCTTTGTTAGGTTGTTTTATAATCCCATTAAAGGAGGTTTCGTGTAGTGGGTGTGGCTTTCCTAAATATTATTGTTTTTAAGTTTATTACTAAGGCCTAAAGAAGTTCGATCAAGCCTTACCATCTTTTGTGTTAAGGACAAATGATTCAGTTGCTCATCGATTTGTTAAAGAATGAGCACTCCGTTGCTCCCAAACTAAATATTCTGATTAATTTGATTATGGAAAGCAAGAACGCCCAAAACAAGATTGAAGTTCAATCCGTGACCACCTTTTGGATCAATATTAAACGTATTTTGAACAGGATTTCCTTTTCTGCATCCTTCTTAATTTAATATTGATAAATATAAAAAGTCAAGTCCTGCTATCTAATAGTTGTTGTTTACTTATTAAAATAGTAAATAAATAACTTTGATCTGTCCACACCAAGGTATGTGTTTGCATTCTTTGAACTTCTGCGAAATTTACAGATGACATTCTTCTTTATGTATAAAATTCGTAAATAAAACTAGAAGAAATATAGTTAAAGCAACTTTTAAATAATTTTTAATACACGGCCTCCGGCTTTTATTTTTATAGTCAATTCAGGCCAAACACAAAAAAACAAAATATCAGCCTTGATGTACAACTCATTTCAAAATTTAAACAGATTCTCGTTTAACTGGCGTTTCAAGGTCTTAAAATTTTGCAGTGCACCAATCTCTAGTTGAAAATTAATGAGAATAAAAAAGTTTTGTCATTCCTGAACATATAGTCTTTCGACCCTTTAGCCAGCCTAAAAATACGGTTCGTCAAATTTTCAGCCAAATACTACCCACGAAATTAACGAAATCATGGCGTACATACAAAGAGATAATCAGCTCTGGTCAATCCACCCCCAGTTACAAGAATACAACTTGCATCAACTCCACAACTTAATCAAGCACATGTCTTGGCATTTCAGTTCCAAGTTCCAATATACAGCGGCAACAGCTTGATAAATCATTCTAAATATACTTCATGCAAATGGTTGATTCAGGCCGAATATACAGAAAAAACAAAGAAAACAAATACCGGTCTATTCTCATTCACAATTCCTAATTGAATCTACTAGAAACGTATACAGCGACAGCAATAAAGAAACAAAGATAAAACAAAAAAAATGGTCTCGATGTGCCGCTTCAAGCTATTACTTGATTTATTTAAACTTCTTGAGAATGGAGGATTGCGAATTCTTAACAAGTTCCTAACTAAATTTCGTGAAACAGCAGGCATTCTACGTTTATTGTTAACGGTCTATCCGGGGCAGATAGAAAGGATAAACTACGTCGAATCTACCAGAACGCGTCTGAAACAGACAACGATTCGCAACAGCTATCTATTATCCTACCCCAAAATAGTCTTTCTGCCATCCAAAACTCTCGGCGCGTCATATCATTGACACGAACCTTTACAACCTCACTATAATAAATTCCCTTAGACAATATCAAATTTCTTCTTATATTCTTCAGTACGAAATTCTTCTTCAAGACTTTAAGAAATTGTCAAAGCATTTTTGACAAGCCATTCAAACTTAGCCATTCCTTTCTAGGAAATTTGAAATTTGAAACTATTACCAACCCAGCTGTGACTCCACTTTTGATAGATCTAACATTATCATACACATTCGAATATCCACAAGTCCTTAAAGCCAATAAATCTTATGTCTTTCATGCTTAAAACGCTGAAAGAATTGCTAGATATGTACATTAGAGGTGGTGTGCTGATTGAAAGGCCACTACACAAGGATCTGTTTCAACAGAAACTCCTTTGTCCCAGGTAATTCGTAGACTGGAAAAGACAATAAATCAAAAAGAGGTGGCGCTGGGGGCTTTCTTGTTATAGACAACACCGCTTTAAGCCATTATCACTAATTGTAGGGCATGTGGACTCAAAGCAATCTGTTGTATTTAGGTGGATTAAGTTTATGCTCAAAGACAATAATAATCTCAATCTTACTGGGAAAAGAATATACAGAAAGAATAGCAGACGGATGTTTGCAAGGGAGAGTTCTATCTCCTACACTGTAGAACCTGATTGTTGACAAACTGCTGTGAGAACTCGGTCAAGGCTTCTGCACTATAGGTTATGCTGATGATATAATCATCATAGTGCAAGGTAGATTCACAGCTGCAATCAGAAAATGATGTAAATGGCTCTGCATATCAGACTGGGTAACAAACAAAGGTCTTTCGCTAATCCCAGAAAACAGCAATAGTTCATTTCAACCAACAGAAGGAAGCTAGAGGAATTAGGTCCTCTAACTTTACTTGGTGAAAAACTTACAATGATGGGAAAGATCAAATACCTTGGAGTGATCCTGGATTCCAAACTTACCTAGAACCAACACATCGCCAGACTAGCAAAAAAAGGTGTCTACCACCTTAGTGGATAAAAGTTTTCAAGCAAGATTATTAACAGAAAAATCTAGGACAATACTAAACAAATGCCCTTCGATGGACTGATCTGGTTTATAGATAGATCAAAGACCTTGGGAGGTACGGATGCAGGAATAACTATATGGCATGAAACTGAAAATGGAGCTTTGGTTCTCCCAAGATAAATATGCTACAGCTTTCTAGGCAAAAGTATATGAAATGAAGACTATACAGGGAAGACACCGAGAAAGTAGAACATATCCTATGCCAGTACAAGGCACTGTCCCGTCAAAAATTGAAATTATACAATGGAACCGAAGGAATTTAGTCTCTACTCGACTAAGATCCTGTGTCGTCTAGTTGAAGGTACAGGGTAGCTAGAGTGGAGCTAGACCTAACCGGGAAAACAACAATCTCTTATGGTTGCAATGCATCTAGTGTAATAGATAGTTCCCAGGTTCTATAATAATAATAATAATAATAATAATAAGATGCTACCACAGAAAAACTTGAACCGCATTGTCTTATGTCTTGTTACCCATCCACTGCTCTGGGCTGATTAGAGTCAATTATAAAAAGAATCAAATATGGTGACTGAAACTAAATTAGGACAAAAAAGAAAAAGGGAAAGTTGACACTAACAATATTTTAAATTTGAGTGTATTGAATAAATTAGATGTATTACTAATACAAGAAGAAATGTCAGAAACACAAGGGTAATAGGTTTTGATCAATTTTATAAGTTATTGTACAAAAACACAGAACAGCCTCGCAGTAGCATATTAATAGGAAATCCAGATTTTATGTATATTCTTCTAAATGAACTTTCGTGTGAACTATTTATTACTCTTGCAGAAATTAAAACCATTTACAATTAAAATTTTTATTGATTCAGTCCACCTTCCACTGACCATGATGCGCTGAAGACTATATAATGGACAAACTAGAAAATACAATAACTGACTCTTTACAAAGAAGAAATACAGAAAGAATTTTGATAGGAGATTTCAACGCTAAATCAACGATATGGGGCAATAACGCAGATGACAACAGAGGGATATGATTAACTAATTTATTTACCTTCGAAAGAATCTTTGTTATACATTCCACTTTCTGTGGTAGAGAGCCTAAATGACGTAATATGAGAGACTGTAAAAAGTCAGGTAGATGTGGGGGAAGACACTTAGAAAAAATCAAGTTGAAATACTCGCAGCAGACCTACTAAGTGCGGGTTACTTAAACTCCGATTTACCACCGAAACACTCTTTTGTTACTCATTCTTCTTTCTGTGGTAGCGAATCTATACGATGTAGTATGAGGAAGCGGAGAAACAGTTTTGGTAGATGTGGGAAACACACTTTTCGGACGTTAACTATTTAGCTGGTCATTTATATTTTGAAAAATATAAAGAGTCATCATGATCTGTATGATTTCACGGTTCGAATTTTAGGTTTAAAGTTTTTGTAACACATCTTTCTTTTTAAAGTTCTATTTGTCATCAGCATTGTATTTCTGTTGATCTATGTATAAGTACAAATGTGTTAGTTGCTGAATCGAAACAACTCTTTGATCGTGAAGCATAAACCTGCCATAATTATGCTGATTAGGATTATTTACATTGTTATAAGTTTTTAAACCTGTGAAACTTACATTATACAAAATTCAAAAATAAATGAAGCTGCATGTGCACTTCAGTGCGCCTACGTCGTGCACTGTTGGCAGTTTACCCTGGCTTACCTTCAGCCGATTTCAAGGTTTCGGTAGAAGTGCTGGCGCCAATGCTGTGTAGATACCGTAGATACGCTGCGTAGCGGTGCTAACTTCACATTATAGAGATGGGCGGATCGGCTAATTTGTGTGAATCAGCTCAACGGTTCTGGCTCAGCTTGCTGAACCGATTCAGTGAACCGGTTCAGTCGTTCATCGATTCAAAATGGCTTTTGTCATTCAGCGAACAAAAGAACGAACTACCAGAAATAAAGCAGTAGAGCGTTTTTATCCGACGGTCTATTTCCGTTCACTTAGGCTTTATTTGCACACTGCTGTATTTTAATTGTTTTTACATTACTATTTCTTATTGGAATGTATAGAAGATTGGATCCATGGTTTACTTTTTTAAATAAAATAACTCATTAAAAAAATTATTTAGTGCAATGAGTGCAGTTAACTATAAACAGAATTTTTATAAAAACAACAAAAAGTTATAATAAAGCAATGTGAATTTCAAAATCATTTTAGAAGCTTTCTCAAAACCAAAAACCTTTATGTAAACTTGACGAGAGCTAAAAGAGCGGTGAGCCGATTTGTGTTAGTTTTCGAAACCAGTTCATTTCGTTCACTGCTCGGAGCCGATTCACTGAACCGATTCGGTCATGAAACACACCTCTCTACTTCACATAAGTATCAGTTCCAACAAGCACAAACACTAGAAGTTCAATAAAACTTCAAGACAATACCACTCCAAAATGTTAACAAACATTTATAAAACGTCAAAATTGTTTTTATCTTGTCGCCAAAAGTATTGATGCGTATTATTTCGTTTATGTAATGGGAGCTCTAAAATTTTAAAACTTAACTTTAAATCTTTGCTTTAAACAAGGAAAGGATAGATAAAGTATAAGCCATCAAATATTTTATTTCTGTGTCGTTGAAGTAAATCAAACCTAGACGAACTCTTTAGGTAGTCTTTTATTATTACAATATAATTAAAAATCAAAATATCTTTTAAATATAATTAGAATGTAAAAAGTTAGGTTAATTTAAGAACTGGTCCACTGTAGTGCGAAAGAATTAGTTTGGACGACTGTAATAACAACGTGGCTAGAAGGTGGGGGATAAGCAAACCATGCGATTGCATACAATAAGAGTCGCTAATGTTGCCAGACGTACGGATTTTCCCGCACCTGTGGAGAAATTGTTTAAAATTTAAGAAAATGAGAATGAGCAAAATTACATATTTTATTGGGATTTTTTTTATTTTACCTGTACTGACGTATAGCAACAGTAAAGCCAAATTAAAGAAAGTTCAAAATAAAACTTTTTAAATAAATTTTTGAAAATTAGTACCATTAAAATTAATTTAGAGATTGATAATTTGGCAATTAATAAATTAGTTAATGAAATGAGTGCAAAAACTTGATTTAATAATATTATTCGCTAATACATCAAAATCATTTTTATTTAAGCGACTGTGGCTTTGAAAATATGCTTCAGATCTTTTATAGTTTCATGTTTAAAATCTTGGTTAGACGTTACATGTTCCTACTTGCATTAGATTAATTTCTATAGCAAGCTTATTTTAATAATCCCCTGAGAGAGGATAAGTAAGGATATTTAATGGAAACTAGTCGAGAAATGATTTTTTTACGTCTGGCAACGGTGGGAATTGGCCTTGAAACTTTGTAAAAGACGGGAGAGAAATGGCGCTGTCTGATATTTGTAAAGTTAATTTTAAAATTAATTATATAGTTTTAAGTAAGTGCCTAAGTTTTTTAAAGTGCTATTTCAGGTAAAAATCAATAATATTGGAAAGTTGAACACTTCGTATCATCGAGGATCCTGTTGTTGAGTGGGAAGCTGTCATTTCCATGGAGTCGTTGACGCTGATTTCGGTATTTTTTTTACAAGAAATCATCATCACCCGCTAATCGTGAGTGAAATAAACTTACTTATAATACGCATACAAATATGTGTGTAATGATTAATGAATCTCCGAGTATCTTAATTTATCAAAAACAAACCGAATGCTTTTAGCCCAGCTGACCACTTCTCTTGTTTATATACGGTTGAATTTTGCGTGTTAAATATTCCTACATTGTTTACAGTTACCTTGCAGTTTTATGGAAGTTTTTTATAGTTAAACTTATTCTAGTAATATTTAAATACTTTTTTCGATATTATAAGTATTTAAGAAGTGGTACTGTTTTGTACTGTTTTTTATTTTATTTCATTTTGTAAGATTCGATGTTCAGGTGTGATTGAAGGTTAAATCTGTATTGTTTTGATGTTTTAATCTTCGTTTTTTCTTTTTGTGTGATATCAACTCAGACTCTACCACATGGCTTGAACGAGGTGTGGGGGTTCAGAGTGCGTACTCTCTCGCAGGGCATCTGGTTGCCGAGCGTTTGTTCGCGACCTTGCAGCTGCAGCCTCCTAACAGGAATTATATTTTACAACTTATAATAAGAAAGTTTTTAAATTGTTGATTATAATTTTTTAATTTTTCATAAATATTATTTTCGCAAGGAAATATTGTAGCTACTGAACATTTTCTAAATGTATTTCTAGGAAGATCTTAATTTTTTCTTTGGTTAGTATTACAATGTGCTATTTGGACATTAATCTTTTTGGCATAATTATTAAAAAATATATTGGATAAAACAGAAGGAACTTGATCTGTGATAATTAAATTTAAACAATTATTTTAAATCAGAAAATACAAAATGCATGTAATAGCACGTGCAATGCAACGTCCTACACTTGACGACCGCGAGCAAGTAAATGAACGACTGCCGTTTGCCTCCCAGTGCACTCCCAACTTCTAGTGCTGCTTATATCGTTCAAGGCTTGTATGTACTGGGGTGGATATTGGTGTTATTGATATTCATTAGTTTTCTATATGAATTTTGCCATTTTTTAAAATCTTTTTCCGGGTTTCATTTACTTGAAAACATAGAAGTTTACATTAAGAAAATGGGATCTCTTTTATTAGTATTAATTAGTATACAGTGCTTGGAAATTCCAAAACTAAACCAATATTTTTTATAAGTGCTAAAATTTCTGGTTATTTATTTAAATCTGCAAATTTGAAATCTAAAATCTTTTCCTTTTTAACAAAATATATGAAAGCATTTTCTGTATTGGTACTTTTCTCTCCTTGTTTTTATCTTCCTATTTATCTAGGTAAGATTTGCAAAGAGGTAAGTTAATTCATTTTTCGATTAGCTACGCCGGAGCATCAGGACAACGAAGGAAATAATTTAATTTATAATAAAATTACTAATAATAAGACATGTACAGTATGTTTCATAAAACATTTTATATTGTTCAAGAAAGAAGGACACTTACAAACATCGTTAATACTGACAAATTATACATTAAAAGGAACAATCCAAAAAACTGAATCAAAAATTCTAACATTTGATAGAGTGAAAAACGAAACACGTGTGCATGAAACTAAATATGAAAATCTTAATAAAATTACTGCTAGAAGATACCAACATTTCATAATGACTTTATGGACAAATTTCATAATGTATTTGTAAGCAAAATTGCCAGTTTGAAGTATAGCATGTTTCATTTCTTTTCGAACTATAGTTGCAATTAGTTTTGGAGTCTAAAAATGAAGCGAAAAGCATTGTCTTAAAGAAAAAAGTGAAATTTTAAAAAGCTTAGGAAAAGGAATTACTTGACTCAATTAGCAAAACAGTACAGAATAGCGCAACTACTGCAGGAACTAAATCCAAATTCTAGTTATTCAGAGGAAGATGTTGAGAAATGGAATGAAGGTAAGAAGGATACATACCTGATGAAATAAATTCTGATGATGACGATGAAATCGAAGATATTTTTGATGAATTTAAGTGAGTCAGATAAAATTGTAGTTTAGAAGCTATTAAAGCGTTTAACAATGCTATGTAGACTGAACGAACTCTTCAAACTATGAAGACCTGCTACTATTACAAAAATTACAAGAGAGAACATTCAAGAAAAGCATAGAAGACTCATTAATTATTTATTTTGTGAAGTTATAGTTTATATTGTTTTTTTTGAATAAAATCTTTAAATGTAAGTGCACAAATAATTTATTCAAAAAAGTGAACAAATTCAGTTCTGTGAATATGATTAGTTTTTAGTTCACATAATCGAATGGCTACTATACTATTTACAGATAAATTTCAATTTTTTATGTCTGTCATTTTGTACACTCTTGTATTTAAAATTATCTTAAAGCTATTACGTAACTCAAAAACAAAGAAAGTTACTTTTAAAATCTACAAACAATAGTTTCTGACGACTGTTGTCAGTTATGTGATTTTTGTAACGAAAACGTTCAGACCAAACTTAACAATACAATATGTCAGTTTTATGAAAATTTGTGGTATTTCATAATATAACCAATAAAATTTTATAGGAAGAATATTCCTAAACGTGTTGTAATTTTATATTTTGATTTTGTATTTTATATTTTCCAGTTTTTGTGAACATCGTGAACTAAATATTAAAATCGTATAAATAAAGATTTGTTTAAAATACACTTCTATTTGCAATACAATTTTAAAATACTAAAGCAAAGCATTGAACCATAACCTTTCCTAACTACGCGCCATCTATGAGCATTTGGTGTTTCCAATAGTCGTTGATGGTGTAGAAGGTTAAAAAGCAGCTTCTTGGCTAACCTATTTGTGCATAGATGGCATTATCTCTCAGGGTTCGTATCACGGATAGTAGAGAAAACACGGTCGATGCATTGGGCGGAGCTTTACGTCAGCAAAGTCCCAAAAAAATACAAATGGTAGAAATGGTTTCTTTACCACCATAACGCCTTATTATGATGTATTTTGTTCTGTTTTGTTTTAAATAGAAATATGCAAGGTGCTTTTGATGATGTTTTTGTGTGTTTTTATGATTGGTAGATTGTTACTGTCCTTGAAAGACAGTATTACGGCCCCCATGATGGGAACATTTTTAATGAATTGATTGCATATTATATTTATTTATAAAATCTGTGACGATAGGTGATCACAATAACAGCCATTTTCGCCTCTCCTTCGACTAAAAAGCTTTGACGGAAACTATTTTATTTTCATTGTTTTACGTTTGGTTTATCTAAATATTGAGATAAAAAAGGTAGTACAAGTTTTACGTATAACATTTAATATTACTGACACGGCGATAGATTAACCTCGGTCTTCCGTTATGTTCGTACTCGCAAGCGTTTGAAATGTACAGGGTTACCTCTCGTTCATAGCATAGTATGTTGTTTACGAACTTTGTCTAACAAACGTCCCTGAACTAAACAGAATCTTTTTAAGATTAAAAGCCTGTTTATAACAAACAATACATCGCATAAGCCGTACACTTAGAAACTGATAAACTCGATTAGTCTTAGAAGAGGGATGCAGGAAAACTTGCAAACATTTAACCACAAATCCACAATACAGTTTATACAAAGTTTTGTTAATAGAGATTAAAAAAAATGTTAATACTGTTACTGTTACATTTCCTTCCATTCCCAGCTTTTTCCTAAAATTTCCAACTTCAGTTTGAGGTATATATCAAAATAAATTTCTACATTGCGAGTAGAGCTGGACAAATGCATGTTTTTGTCTATGAGACATACAGAGTTTATTTGTAGTAGGTGAGCTTATTTCATTGCATATTGCCCAGATAATTAATGTTATTTTGCATATATGGTATATGAGTGGAAAAGTAATTATAGAATAAATTCAATAATTTCAATAATACCAATACGCAAAAACAATGAAACAGTTAAACTGATCTTTTAATTTTCACTTAGAGTTGAGTTGCGGAACGTAAAGAGGACGGATGTGTGTGCATGTGATCGGCGATAGCTATTTAGAATAAACGAAGGTTATCACGAACACGGCCATAAATAACCCATTTGGTGTATAAAATATAAAGTGGCGCTTACGAATAAATAAAAAGTGAACAACATTTGAGGGTACGTGGTAAATCTTAAAACAAAAGTGTGAACCTTCACGCAGCAATTAATAAAAATGCAAAATAATAATAAGCAACGCAATAGGGCCGGGTTCGAGGCAACTGTGAATCGATACCTACGTAAAGTAGAATGGCGGATAACGACGACTGTACTTCAAAAGATAATAAACGGAGAAGGAAAGATACCTGGGAGGAAAGATCTAACAAAGATCGTTTAGATGGACTAGAAAAATGATGAAGGAAGTAATAAGTAGTAATAAAAAGAAAACAAAGGAAATGGACGACATGAAAATAATGATGAGAGATATGGTACATAAAATTAAACAAATCAGAAAAACAACAGTACGTACAAAGAACAAATAATAGAATTAAAACGTGAAAATGAGAATTTGAAAAAGAAATGAACGAAATGAAACAAAAGATGGAAAAATTCGAATTAACACTAGAAATAAGATAAAAAAGGAGAAATAATTTAGTCGTTAAAGGACTAACTATACATACAACAGGAGATACGCCCAGAGAAGACATGGAAAACTTTCTAAGGACTAAGCTGGAAGTGGAAGCAGAAGTGGGAGGTGCGATTAAGATATCAGATAGAATGTGTATCATTGAGCTAAAAAACTTTGAAGATAAGATTAAAATCCTTAAAGCTAAGAGCAAACTGAAGAATAACTCTAAAAGAAATGGAAATGCAAAAACGATAAAGGGGAGTAGCAACTAAAACAGGGGAAAATGAGAAGACTGTTTAAATTGGATATAATTTCCTTATTATAAATAATACTAAATGGAATGCGAAAACAAATGATACCGAACAAGAAACGAAAGATAAACAAAAATCACATACAAAAAACTACTAAAAGTAAAGATAAAGGATAGAAAAATAATTACCATGACAATGAAAACGGATATATAAAATTAAAACTACAGCGCCAAAAAATTACGAGAAGAAAAGTATATGGTATAAGAAATTGGAATATACAATGGCTAAATGGTAAAGAAGCTGAACTAATAGATGAATTTAGAAAAGCGAATACTTTTGGGACTAACAGAGATGATGAAATGACAATTATAGTAGGATATGGGCCATCGGAAAACGATAAAAAAGAGATCAAAGACCAACTCTGGGATGATACGCAAGAAGAAGTTGACAGAGCGGAAAATAAAATAATCATATCATAAAGCAAAGAAAAAGACTATCCTGTCGGGGAATATGGCGAAGAAAAGAAAAATAACAATGATAGTGTGCAACACTTTTCTCAAACACCGAGATATACATAAATACACAAGAATTATGGAAAGCAGAGCAGAACAATCAATTATAGATTTATTTATGGTGAGAAAAGAAGATAGAAAACTAATTAATGACACAAAAGTTAAACTATTTTTTAGTAGAAAATGAGAGAGATAACACAAAAACGACAAACAAAAAATAATAATAAAATAAAAATTAACAGATAAAAGTACCAGAACACAATATTGTACGAAACTCGACTACAACTAAAGAAAATGAACTGGGAGAATAACGATTTAGAGACGCTATGGGTCTTTTTTAAAGAGACGATAATGAAAGTGGGAGAGAAGGTCTCCGGAAAAACATATGTAGGAAAGGAATGGAATAATAATATTAAAGTGGAAGTTAAAAAAAAGAAGAAATTATGGAAGAAGTACCTGAACAATAAAAGTACATGTCAATACTCAGAATACAAGAATCAAAGAAAGGTAGTTAAAGACATGGTAAAGTATAGAACACGAAAAAAATATCCCAACTTACAACAATTAAAAGTAAGTGAATTACATAGAAGATGGTAACTTATTGACAGAAGACTTTTATTATCCAGTGTTAATAATAAGCATAAAAATTATACATATAATCAAGTCGTTAAACAAAATAAACATTCCGAAATCATAAAATTTTTTGAACTCGATCAAATAATTCGTTGGGAATCTTAACAAATACTACAGATATAAATGAAATGGTACAAATGTTGTTTGGCACCCTTCCTATGAACTATTCCGAAGTCAAACTGCTGCAGCCTCATTAACCACCGAGCTTGACGATCTTTAGGTTTATTTAGATTTTTTAACCAAACCAGAGAACTATGGTCGATTGTTATTACCATAAAATGGCAACCCTCCAAATATGTGCAAGTTTTTCAATTGCCCGTATGACAGTCGGGCACACCTCCGAAACTGTAAACTTTCTCTCCATAGGAGTAAGAGAGCAGCTAACATATAACAGATGACATGTTTACCATCTGATGGTTTTGACTACGAACGACACCTGTAATAGTAATTTATACGATAAAAGAAATCGAAAAGTCTCAACACGACAGAATGGGAGTTGAAACTAACTGTTTCTTAAGTTAGCGAAACGAATTTTCATATGCCAGAGTTCAAGACCAAAAACCTCTCTTGTGTGCAATTAGAAACTGTTTCTACCAGCATGCGCAGAACGCAGCGATTTTAATGCCGATGACAATTTACCTTTGAACCAGTGGCTTTCTAAACAAATGACAACGAAGATGATTTACCATAACAGAGTAATGATCAGAGAATTTTGATGATAAAGTAAATTCAATAAATCCTTGTACTTTAGAAAAATCTGTTGAGATGCACAACGCCGTCATTAATGTAAAAGTACCATCAGAAATTAATATTATAACCGAAGTAATGGGTATCGAAAGATCCGACAATAGAAAGAACGAGTCGGAATGTTTATCCAAGAAGAGACGCCGAGTTGTGACAATTTCATAAACAGCGTTTGGGTACGTAGTGACGCGATACCTAGAAAATATTGACTCAAGTTTTTGTTTTCTTCCTGTTTTAAATAATATAAATTTAATTTTTCTGCACTGATACTCACTTTCAACTACCTATAGAGATATTTTTAAAATTTATAAAAATCAAGGTTTTGTGAGCAGGATAGAAATAATTAAACAATTGTCTTTCCAAAGGCTAATGTAGTATCATTATGATTATCAATAAAGATTTTGACATAGACGAGACAAGGGATATGCGGATGCTCCGTGGAAGATAATAATTGAGCCTTGCAAGATTGATGCCTGATGGAATTGCTGGATCATTCTTAAATAGGCGAAGTATCATTTATGAACTGCCAGGGAAAAGGCCAAAAAAAGTTTAACTGCCTTTTCTATTGACCTACTTACAATTGAAGCTGATGATACGAACTATAATACAATGCTTTTGATATGTATATTGTATAGATAATAAGTATCTAAAATACTTATCCGCAATCAGCCTTCAGTTCATACAGTTGTCACGGCCCAAAATATATGCCAAATCAAAATTTAAAAAAATCAATATTTTAGAAGTATTGAGACAGAATTATCTTCAAATGTAGAAAAAATGATATCTTAAACTATTTCCTTTTTTACGTTGTGTCGTGTGATAATGAATAGTGAAGTTTAACTGATCTCCAGATACTTACATTCTCAAATCTTTTCTGATTATTCCAATAACCTGCATACACTTTCTTATGATTGCTAGTGTAGCATAAACAATTTTCTTCAAAATTCTCAAGAAATAAAATTTCTAAACATCTGTCCTTCCGCAACGTTTTGATGACTCACCTCCCCAGGCTCTTCAGCAGATCCAAGACAACAAAACGATGACAGTTACTGCTTATCTTGATATTTTGGTTAACTTTCATCACAAAACCATGAAACTTTTTACGATTAACTTTCATGGCAGCAGTAAAATGGTAAAGTTTTCTGGTTCTTCAACTCCTTCAAGACTTGCAATTAAATAGAATTTATTAAAAACCAAATACTAAAAAATGCATAAAGAAAAACTACTGGTGTCAAATAAGTTCTAAATAAAGCATTCTTAGAAGAATTAGCAATGTAATCTTTGTGCATGTCCCTTCAAATGATTAATTTGACTTTTTCTAAAGTCCATATTTCTATCATACAATTCAAAGTAGGTTTTATTTTCTTTATTTTTACAGTATAAAACAATTTCGGGTAACCTCATACTAATTAAATTCCTGAACTCCTTGCAATTTTAATATTATAATGTCTGGTATAACTTCGAGTAATCATAAGCGTGGGTGATAAATAAGAATAAGATAAGAATAATCCAAATAAACACTGATTAATTTCACTATAACAGGCTCTTAGTGTACGACTTTTATTATTGCATTTCTTCTAGCTGAGAGAACTGCACAATGAATAAATTTATTCATAAAGTTTCAAGTAACATTAATGTTTGTTGTTAATTTTTAAAATTACCGCTCTTCTTGGTGTAGTGTAAAAGTATTACGTTGGTAAAACTACCTCCCGCTTACTTCTATTGTTTTTCCCGGCCGTTTGATCGTTGAAATATCGTGTTATTAAATTCTTCCTGGTAAGTCTTATTTTAATATTGAAAAATGTGTTAATTTTATTTTTATTTGAATGAATTATTTAAAAAACACCAAGTGTTACTCTCTTACAGGTTTGAAATTAATCTCTTAAGGCATCTCAAGAATTTTTAAATACCTAGATCACTCAGCCAAGATATGTTTCCTTTACTAGAGATAGAGCAACCCGAAGTAAATAACTCATTCTATTATTAATTTAGCCTCTAGTTTTGTTTTTATTCAGGATTTTGATGATGATCAAGAAATGGTCATATTTTCTGCAATCAACAGTCCTGCAGAAGAGAATGTGATTCCTATCAATCGCTCTAAAAACTTTCCACCACTGCCTAAAGGATGCTGGTTCAAGCCATGCTTTTATCAAGACATCGAAGTAGAGATACCTGTTGAACTTCATGACATTACAAGGAATCTCTTTGGATTTTGGATTTGTAAGTTTTTGCACTATTACAGTTTCATTTGATCAACACTGCATTCTTCTAGATCATATTGTCATAAACTTACTTAATGTGTGCGGAGGTATATTTATGCTAAATTTGATGATTATTGCTTTGGGAATGCTTTATGTATTCCTTTTCACAATTGTGTCTTATATGTGCTGGTTCCGTCCTGCTTATAATGCATTTTCTGCTAAAAATTCATCCATGAATTTAGTGACCTTCTTGGTAGTGTCACTGTTGCAACTTCTTATTGAAGTTGTACAAACCATTGGTCCAGACAACTTTGGTACAGTGTAAGTATGTATAATAAATTTATTGTTTCATTGTAGTAATCCTTTTTTATATTTTAGTGGAATTCTAACTGTTATTGATAAGTGGGAAGAAACCATACCGATTCTTAGCATGTTCAATATGATCATTAGTTTTGCATTTGGTTGTTGTGTGATTGGAAATATTTACTTTATTATACAGGTAATTTAAATTCTGAAAGATTAAATATTAGTAATACTCTTATAGATTTTTGATATCCTAAATGTCTTGATTTGTATATTTTATTTGATCACTTATCTATTTGTAAGTAACTAAGAAAAATCTTTCTGTTATATCGCAAAATTTTGTTTAAACATTTCTAAATGTTTTTAGGTGTACCTCATATACCGTGCATCTCCAACTAGCTTGAACCAAGCACAAAATGAATTGAAAGCTATTTTTTTCATACACAAGTAATGTGACAAAGAACATTAAGTTATAACAGGTGTTTGGTTTATTTATTATTAGTATAAGTTACTATTGTTGATTGCCTTATTTTTTTACAGAAATGTGCAGCACATCAAATTGCAAAAATATACATCTGCTAAGTGTATTTGTTTCTATTCCTGCATTTACGCAAAGCTTATTATGTACAGTTGAACTCTATATAGTTTATTAACTGATAAAGAGAATTATCTAACAAAAGGCTAAAAGGGTTAATTAAGTTTATGTCAAAATTTATTTTCAATATTTGGTTTAAATAGTTAGGTATGTTCGGCATTTAGAAGAACTGATTTATCAATAAGGACATAGTCACTACTATTTCTTTATCATTAAACTGATTTGGTTGTGTTTATATAAAACTGATAAGTGATAAATCATTTCTATTCTAGCCTTTTGTATAATACTTTCTTTATACTATTAAGAGGAACTTGAATTATTACTTGGAACTTGAGTTATCCCTTTAGGCACATTTAATGTTTTTATATTTATTAATAAAAAATTATAATTTTTTCTAAAGATAAATAAGTTGTTACTAAGAAATTATAAGTAATTTTTAGATGGTTGTTACTAAATTAAGATTTCATACTATCTGGAATTTGTATAGTTATTTCTTAGATAAACTAACCATTAGTGCTTAATAATAATACTAATCTAATATTTATTTGTAATGTTAAAGGTATAGTTAAAAAGTTCATTTGACCAAAAACTATTGTCACTATCAGGCTTTTGTGTTTTGTTTGATTGAAAAAAAATTCACATTTTATAGTTTGTTGACAGCTTCGAACTATTAAAGTATCAAAGTCTTTGGTCAAGGAGTAAAATAAATTCATGTACATGTTTAACAGTTTGTTTTGGTTTGTGAGCAAAATTATTAACTTAAATTTAACTAAAAACAATGTTGCATAACAAACTTAGATATACTGCTCTTATAGCATTTAACAATTTAAATTAAAATTTAAAAATATTTCTAAAAAGAAATTAGCAAGAAACTTTAATATTTTAAGAATTAAATCATTTTCATTCTTAAAAAGAGTAAGTAGCTGTCACTAATTGTATTAAAGTTTTCTTGCAAGCAGAATTTATAATTTATTACTGTTTACCATGTATTTTTTAATAAATCTTCTCCAAGATTCCAATGTTGTTTTTTAATTGCTGCATATTATTGATTTACAACCATGTTAACCATGGAGTGTTATTGTGACCACCTATAAATTTCACATTGTAAAAGTTGCTTTTAAACAAGGCAGATACGGCTGTTATTTCTTTTTAATGTAAAAAACAACCATAGAAGTACTGAAATATTAATTAATCGAGAATAGTTTTTTTGATACCATATCAATAGAATTAACTTTCCACAATAACATATGCATACTAGCACCATTCTTTCTATTATTAAGAAAAAAGTATCTACTTTTGAAGTAGCGATGTGCAAAACGATACAATACATCAATACTGTATCGATACATTCTAAAGGTCACCGTATCGGTACAAATTGCTGTATCAAAAGACTGATAACATTATAAACCTTTTATGCTTTTAATTTATTTATTAGTAAAGGATCCTGGTATTCCTTGTTTTTATTTTTTGTATTCATATGTTCAGGAGAAATTTTGTTTCCAGTATTGAATCTTTAAGAATAAAGTGTGAGTTTGTTGCAGCAAGAAACAAACTTCTCTGCCCCGCCCGTGTCCACTGTATCGATAATATTGATACAGTGAAATTTGTATTGATATCGTATCGATATGCTTTGTGTATCATTTTGCATTTCACTATTTTAAAGAAATTAACAATTATTTGAAATGAATGTCAAAGATGGTTGTTCCCACCACACAGGGTGTCCCAAGAAAAACTGAACATAGAGTTACCACAGATTCTTGGAATCAAAATAATTGCATTGGACCAAACTTATCTATATACCAAATTGCTTCATTTGCCCATGAAGAGCCCTCAAAGATTATTAAAAAATTCTGATCCAAAACAATTTATTATTTTAATTAATAGCTCCTAAAATATTACAATAATTCTGCCCATTCAAATGGCATCTACATCAATGTTGCCAAAGTGAACTCTTCGTGTTTACGATCGGCGTTACACAATACGAAAACCACGTGGTTATCGTGCTTCTAGGCACAACTTGCGCCAAGCGTTTCGAAAACGTTACGCTTTCTAGTCGGAGTTAGAGAATACAGACCCAGATTGTGTACAAAAGAACTACTAATAGTAGTTGCAATGTCAAAAGTAGGCGTGAATACTGTTTTTGAATTTTATGTAAAGGCCGTTTTACATTATACTTTTTTTCGTCTAGAACTTTGACTAAATTAAACTTGAATAATGTAAATCAGAACAATTGCTTCCAAGTTTTCATGCTAAATTCTAGATTTAAAACTAGGTCCTGTCTTATTTTTCAGCCAAGGTTGTATACTAGACCTGTGCATTAGAGCGATTTTCGGTGGTATCAACCTTTTATAACTAATAACCTTGATGCGCTGTTGCTCTCTGGAATATTTATTATTATAATTATTGTTATAATAAATTATTATAATAAACTCTTTTAACCCAATAAAAACAAACATTTAAAAAGTAGCATAATCTCGAGATTTTTTATGTATTCAGAATATAGTGTTGGCAGCCACCTTTAAAATCTCCTAACTAGAGGCGGGAAATTTAAGTTCAATATAGTATGCAATCTAGTGTAGTAACTAGTTTAGTAAATTGTTTAGCCGAAAAAAGTATAATGTAAAACGACCTTAACACCATTAGATTTATTTTTCTATTATCAGCGTCAGCTTTCAATTTGAAGTTAATTTGTAATGATTAACCAACAAATTGCAGTTCGACAGCTTGTCAAAGGGAAAAACAAAAATAAGGATCTATCTGAATGGATTAATCACAGGCACATCATTTTGTTTCCATAGGCCACTTGATGAGAAAATTTTTTATACACACGGTATATGACCACCAAACTCTATACATTTTTCTATCCTTTTTCTAAGTTCACCATAAACATTGCATGATTGCGTATTTATTTATTCTAAATAACTTTTCTTTACAAGATTTCTTCATATCCTGTAAGGAGAGCACACTTTATCTGCAATGATTTTAGTTTCTGCTCTATCAGCGACGCCTCCTAGAGTGAAAAAAATACTCTGAAAATTAATTTTAGACCAAGTGGAAATTGATTACCAAGTTTGGTTTTGATAATCAAAATCTTTTTGTCATTTGTATTAAATCAATTCATAAACACACTGTACTATATCAACTAAATAAATGTTTATAAAATATCCTGCAGTAACTAATAGAAACATAATAGAACAAATGCCACAGAATTAAAAAGAAAGATTCCCTTGGGTTGTAATCCATACTATCGTATTTTCAAACCTACCTGTAGGATTTACTGTAACTCCAAGCTGTTTATTTTGATTAATTACTAAATAAATATGTGACAATTAGAATCTGTACTAGATGTAATGAGTTACTTCGTAAACATCATATTGAAGTATGAATCGTAATGAATTTTTAGGAGTTGATGCTACCAATGAAAACAATATTTGTTCGTAAAATAATTATTAAACAAGCTTCATTTACACAATTAGTTTAAATTACTTTATCATTTTGTATATATTTGTTAAAACAATAATGAATTACAATATCCTTACCTACATTTATATAACATGTTAGTAATTGAATTAATTATTAATTAATTAATTAATTAGTTGGCCTGGCCAACTGTTTAACTGGTTACCATTTTTCTTTAATTATGTACCAGTAAAGAATTCGTATTTAAAAAACAAACTACTTTGTATATTAAGATTTTCTTTCTTCATTTATGTTTCAAAGTAAATAATACTGGTGCACAATATTTTTGTTCATATGAAACAATATATAGAATCAAAGATTTAGCAAAAGAGAAGAAATATTGAACATTTACTACAAAGAGTATAAGTGCGTTTTGAAAGTATTAGAATCTAAGAATATCTACAACTGAAGTAGCTGTAATTTATGCAAGACAAGCAATGGGTGTACAAAAACTTGCCATCAACTCCAAATGGAAAAGTTTTTGAACATCGTTACTTGAAGGAAGAGGTGTAGATTTATGAAGAGGGAAATGTAAGCTTATCCTTTGAGATCGAATCCTTTTATTTACATCTAAAGACAAAAACATTCTTATTTGTTAAGAACTTTCATGAAAGCTCAGTATATAGATATATGGACAATTTATGAAGAAGTATCTTTTCTTTAAGAAATAATTTTATGGATGAAAATAATTAAAAAAGTTCAAATAAACATACAACACACAATAACTTTTGTATCAGATGCGCAATCACTGATTGTCTTTAAAATGAGCCAACGACAACTACATTTTAAAATTTCTCAATAAACAAGTATTTTAAATTTGGAAGAGAGCTTGTAGAGTGTTTCAAAAGCATATATAGATTACAAAATCATATTCAACATTAGATAGATATGAATCTGCATATATTTAAAGAACACATCACTAATGAAATATTTAATTCTAATATAGTTTAACTGTTTTTACTTGCACAACATACAGCAGAATTATGCTTACCACATGATTTATTAAAAAAGGATTAATTTACATAACATTCCTATATGAAATACTAAAAACCGATCATTATTTTAATAATGTCAATAATAAGAATTTAAAAAAGATCTTCACAATAATTTTGTAAATTACTTTTTAGGTAATAATTTAAACTCATTTAAGTCTCTTTAACTGAAATTATTTTTAGGTAAAAAAATAAATTTACTTCAACTGTCTATTTCTTTACTTCTGTTTGGGTACACATTTAAATCCACTTTTTAATCTCTGCCCTGTAATAATAATAAGTTACAATTTTACATTCAAAACCAGTAAGATATGATTTAAATCTTATACCTTTCATAAAGGAATTTCATATTCTTAAATCTATTATTTTTCAGAGACAATAACATAATTAGGTTTAACTACTACTTTTTCAATGTCATCTCCTGGAACATGGTCATTCAACAGGCTTTCTAGTCCATTATTATTTATTCCAGTGTTCCCAATGTATAGTTGGGTCAACTGCGATAACATGGTATTATTTGCTTTTCTATAACAATATATTCAGATACAAAAAAATCTTTAAAATCAAATAATAGAAACTGCGATAAAATAGTATTATTTGCTTTTCTATAACAATATATTCAGATACAAAAAAATCTTTAAAATCAAATAATAGAAAATGTACATATAACTTCAAATATTCAAACAATTATAAAAGTCCAAATAAAACATAAGAGAGAAAATGGAATAGTTGCAATTATAATTAATAAAAAGCTTGTACAGCATTGAATCCTAGATCATCTGTAGCTAAATTTATTTCCATCGATCAACAGTCTCAAAGGCTATTTTATTCAAGTTTTAGATATTGATTGTTTTTATTTGATTTCTTAAAACATCTCTCATCAGCTAAGATGTAAATCATATTAGTCAATCATTGCTTACTATTTCTCCCTAGATGTCTCGGTCTAACAGCTTTAATATCTATTCACCTACCATGGGCTTACATTCATTTGTCCAAAGTTCCACTCCTTTCCTAAATATCTGCCTAACTTTAGCAGCTGATTGATAGCAATTAAAATTAATCAAAGCATAGCCTCCATTCTGATCTGTATCGCTATCAATTGGGTGGGACATGATGGTTTCGAGGAAATCAATTGAATGACCGTTAAGTTGGCAATACTAGTGGAAGAAAAAGGGAATTTTTGATTTGACATAAGGAAAAGAAAGATTCTGCAGCAATAATGACATTCTAATTTAGCGGTTCTGGTTTCATTCAGTTCGCCATTTTGACGTGTTTTCGTGCAACGTAAGCGTGTCTGTAACAAGCACTTCCAATAATTTTTATAATATGGACGCGGGAAGAATTACAACTGCATCACAGCTGTCAGCAAAATACGAACATTATCCCGTAAATACAATTAATATCGAATTCGATGGAGAAACAGTTTATGGGCCGCCAAACAACTGGAATAAATCTAACCCAACAGAAAATTGTACAATCTTTGTCGACCATATTCCACATTGCGTAACAGCAAACGAGTTAATGGATATTTTTTCAATAATTGCTGAGATTTATACGATGCGTTTTGTGAGGAGCCTTAAAGCTAACCATGGCTTTGCATTTATAACTTATGAAAAACATGAACAAGTTTACATAGCCATTGCCAAATTGAACGTTTATCGCATTCGTCCACTGCAATATATTAGCCTATCTCCAGCTAACATAAAGTGTTGTTTATACCTTAATAAGATACCCAAGAATAAAACGCATGCCGAAATCGAGACAGCTTTAAACGACCATTCAATTGATTTCCTCAAAACCATCATGTCCCTCCCAACAGATAGTGATACAGAAAAGAATGGAGGCTATGCTTTGATTAATTTTAATTGCTATCAATCAGCTGCTAAAGTTAGGCAGATATTTAGGAAAGGAGTGGAACTTTGGACCAATGAATGTAAGCCCATAGTAGGTGAATGGATATTAAAGCTGTTAGACCGAGACTTCCAGGGAGTAATGGTAAGAGATAATTGACTAATATAATTTACATTTTAGCAGATGAGCTGTTTTAAGATATTAAATATAGAGACAATCAATATCTAAAGCTTTTGAAACTATTTTAATAAAATGTACCTATGTAAGGCACAACATGCTTTTTATTAATTACATTTTCAAAAATTTCATCTTTTAGTTTTTAGTTGAACTTTTATAATTATCTAAATATTGCAGAAACCTTTGTATTTTTAAAACCAGTTCTGTTACTAAAAGACAACATTTATATGCTTAACATGGTACATTTTGTTTTGTTTCAAAGATTTTTATTTGTTGCTACATAGGCTTTTAGTATATGTACATAATACTGTTTTGTTGCAGTTAACCCAAGTATACATTGGGAATACTGGAATAAATAATAATGGATTAGAAAATCTACTGAAGGGACATATTCCAGGAGATGACATTGAGAGAATTGTAATTAGACCTAATTATATTATTGCGTATCTGAAAAATAATAGATTTGAACATATGAGATTCTACCTCTCTGAAAGGTATAAGATTTAAACCATGTCGTATTAGTTTTGAATGTAAAATTGTAAACTATTATTATTACAGGTACGAAGAGTAGAAAGTGGATTGCGGTTCAAATATATATCCAAAAAGAAGTAAAGAAACAGACAGTTTGAGTAAATTTATTTTTTCTACCCTCCCTTAAAGAACCTTAAATGAGTTATTATATTACTTAAAAAGTAATTTACAAAATTATTTTAAATAAGTGAGAAACTTTTAAATTCTTATGGTTCACAGTTTTAAAGCAATGATAGGTTTTTAGTCTTTAAAATAAGAATGTATAATAAGGAAGGTTCTGCTATATACATCCTGTGAAATAAAAAAATAGTTAAAATATGATACGATATAAAGTATTTATTAGCAATGTGTTCTTTTAATACTTATGCAGTTTGTGCCATTGTGTTTTATATATATCACTTGCATATCATTTTATAATTGTAGTACTTTTGAATATGTATATAATAGCTTGGCTATAATAAAGACCTTTACTACTGCAACTATCTATCTAATGTTTAATGTGATTAGATAATTTACATATATCTTCTTAAAAATTCTACTAACTTTCCGATTTAAAATATTTGTTGATTTCCAGAAAGATCTTAAAATGTACTTTATGTATATCTCGATATTTCTTTTTTGACTTTACTGGAGGCTAAATGCAAATAATAATGGGTGTTTACTTATTCGTCTTATCAAGGTAGCTTGGGAAAATAAAATTCATTCACATATCTATTCACTTGAATTTACAGCTATCATTCAATTTGAAATAAACAAAAAAATTACCTACTTGTGTATTTGTGCCTACTTTTAGATTTATAGTTCTAGTGTACAGATAAAACTGAATTATTACTCTACAACATACATACTAACAGCATCAAACTACTTTGATAAGACGAATGAGTAAACACTTTATATAATTGAACAATAAATGTGATTTGGTTAAAGCACAAAACTGAATTATATTTAGGCTTACAAATTATCTTAAATGTCAAATATACATTCTCTTAATAAATGTATTTAAATATTTCAACATTTTTTTTGAGAGTCCAATTGAAATTTAATAATTACAACAGAGTTACTGAACGTTTGGTTTTTATATTCAAATCGCAGTACCCAAATGATTTTCCTATAATTATCCTTAAGGTTAATATTGGCGTTAGTTGTTATCCCATGTTACAGCAAGAGACCTAAATACCTATTAAATCTCAAAAGTAAGACCTTTATTTTCTTTTCTATAACTATTTGATTAAAAAGTAATATTTTAAATTTTTAAGGGTGAAATAAAAAATGTTAGGAAATCTTCAACATTTCTTGAGAATATTCGAAGTAAATGAATTATTAATTGAAATGGAATAACTTGGAAAATATTAAGAATTGGCCACATTGTGTGGATAGCTCACCAGGAAAAGGCAATTCATCAAAAGGTGATAGAACATCAAAAATAAGTGTACTTTGCTTAATAAACTTATATCCGAAAACTCTTGGCTTTCGAGATATAGGGTGTTAAAATTTCATAAGAAAATTTTTGTTTTTTTAATATCTTCAAAAGAACGTGGGCTATTTAGTTGAAATTAGTTATTACCACAGAAGATCTATCTTATTGTAATATTTTACAATTGATCTTCTCACCATGGGCGGAGAGTTAGGGTGGGGCTGTCACATTTCTCAAAAAAAAAAAATTGTTACGCCACTGAAACCTAAAAATTTACTTTAACGTTTCTGAAAGCTACTCTTGCTTTTTTCTTGTAGAATGCATCGTTTACGAGTAAAATCGAATTTTCGAAAATCTTATAAACTCGTTTGATACTGAGATCTGCTGTTTTCTCTAAATATGTTTTTAGTGGTGATTATCAATCAAACAACTTGATATATTAGGATGCTATTTTTTATACTTGTTACATGGTGTATGTCATTATCTCATTATGTAGGTTTTCATAGCTCACAATCTTATTATTGGTGGTTAAGGGGAGGGGAGGGTGCAGATTTCGTTCAGAGACAAACGTTACATTACTGGAAACTTTATCTATCTATCTTGTTCTGGCTTAAATTTTAATTTCATCAAGATAAGAAATCTAGCAATTTGGGACCATGAACGCTATGATGTAGAGCCTCCAAAGAATATCTTGTCCTAGTCAGTTTCAAATGTAGGCTCATGTAGGACTCTTCTAAAATTATCCCCAGCAAAATACCCCTTTAAAAAAGGAGCCTCAAAAATAAAGCCATTCCCCCCCTCTTCCAAAATGTTTCCCGCGAGTGCTGTTCCTGGTCCTGTGCTGTAGCAACATCTCATATGTTTATATGTACTATGCGTTTCACTTTGAGAACACAGAACAGGTCCTTATGAGCAATGGGATTGCCAAATATCTTCCATGCTAGAGTTCAACACTTTGATACATTTCCACGATCAAAAAGTTAGTAACAGCGTCATGCAAACTCCCATAAGAAATACATTGCCTATCGTTCTTCTACTGTATTCTCAAAGTGAAACGTATATCATGTATTATTATTATTATTATTATTATTATAAATTCTTTTTAATTGTTGTTCATTCAGGGAAATTGTCGTATAGTGCCCACTTTTCTGACAAAAACGATTTCTAAGCCAGAAGCCATTTCATGTATGAGAGTCAAGGCTTGCGCTCACGAGTTTATAATCCTGCTGACGCGCTACCACTAGCGGTGATTAGGCGCTGTGGCCGCTGTCAGTAATTACTTGTTTGTAAACGAGCACTGGCAACCGTCCAGCAATCATATCCTGCCAATGTGACCACTTGCTGCTTGCTTATGGACACAAGCAATAATGTTTACATGCTTCGTAGGAACTCTTCTCACTTATTTATAGGTTGTGTAGATACGTTCCGAATATTTCCGTTGCCAATCATAAACTTTTCATGATTCCGAGGAAAAAAAGGATTAGGCATGATTTGTAATTGTGTTAATCTTAAACACGATTCAAAACTCCGAACGAACATTCACGTTATGAATCATGATCGTTGGATTAGTAAACAGTGCTCGTATTAAAGGGGATCACAACACAAAAATCGTAATTTATTTTTTAACATATGTTTGTAGGTCATTGGAATGGAATTCGAGTGGGCTAAGTCCCGTTTCGATTCTCGGAATCGTTATGTAAATATTGCTGTTTAAAGATTTGAGTGTGATGTCAAAGCGCAAGACGGCTGTATTGTGTTTATCTGCAGCATTGTTTCAGGAACCGATTTATTGCACTCGTAGATCAAATTACACGTTGCGACAAATACATGTCAATTCCGTTATATTATGTGAATTCTTTCAGTAAGCATTTAAGACTGTTACCGTAAACATATAAGGGTCAAATATTCATATTTTAAATCTTCAATTTCACCAATAAACCTTTATAAATCTAAATTGAGTGTCCAAATTAAAATTTGTTTGTTTATTTTTAGAATAATATTTATTTGTGTTTTATTTTAAAATGAATTCAAACCTTATCAGTTTGAATCTGTTTGTTAGAATTTTGAAGAAGCAAGTGATAGTATGTAATTCTAATAAATAACAAATATTAAACAGACAGATTAAGTGATGTAAATGCAGGAATTGTAGATGTTGACTGATGAGGAAAGCATGTGTTGTGTTGAAAAAAAGTTAGTGGAAAAAGTTTAAAATGAGGATTTTTGTTGTTATTAAGTGCCCCCAATTTTCAAAACTAATCTTACTCGTAAGTAAAGACCTATGCAGTAGGCTAGACATATAATCTCGGTTTAAAAACAAAAATCCGCTTTAAGAAAGAATTGCTAACTGCAGAAAATATTTTAAACAAAACTTATAGTACCTATATAAACAATTCACTGCGTGATAAATTCATAAACATTTGCAACATTCTAGCCACATAACAAATCGTTTCGGGGAATGATTCCTGTTTCGAAATTTATAAAAAATATTCCTTTTTCTCAATTTTTTCTATTCTTTGAACTATTTCTACACCTGTACACACTACAAGCAGGTACTTTTAAATTAAGGTTAAAAAGTAATCTAAAAACTGCTTGTAAAAACACCAGCAAATGTGAAGGCAATGTATATAAAAGTCGAGCGTCTCTCGCGGCCGATCTGCGCTTTGACGTCATACACATTTCAATTATTGCTCATAACTTTCTTATTGTATCAGATACACTTCCAAGAAATTACACACGAATATAAATACCTGAAAACTTCAATTTGAGACAAACAGTTGGCGCGATGACGTGATGCCAATGAAGAAACTTCAGATTGGTTGACATGTGAGCAATTGCCATATATCAACCAATCAGAAACTTTTTCATTGGCATCACGTCGTCGTGCTAATTGCTTCTGTACGCAAGCAGTGACACAAACAAGAGCAACTCTTTGTTAAACTACAAAAGTCACGTCAAATATTTTGAACTTTTTTAGCAAGAGGTCTAAATACCTATTAAATCTCAAAAGTAAGACATTTATTTTTTTTTCTATAATTATTTGATTAAAAAGTAATATTTTAAATTTTCAGGGGTGAAATAAAAAATGTTAAGATAGTTTTCTTAAGTTGGTAATTGTTTTCTAGTGACAGTTTGCTGAACAAGAAAATTTGAAGTATTGAAACGAGAAAACGTTAATGAAAGTTAGATTTAGATTTTGTAAGACTTTTACTTTATTTCTAAAAGTGATAAAGAAAAATAAGAATAAATTAAAATATTTCGAATTTCTTAGTTGTGATTCTTATAAAAATTAACGTGATGGAGACGTTTCAAAAATCTTTAAGTCTGAAAATGACTGCTGAGAGTAAACAAATAGTAAGGTTTTTTTAAGCAGCATTTGTGTAACATAATACAAAATTGATTTCATTTTAGAAAGGATTGTTAAAAAAATTGCTTCCACCGGTTGATTCACAGCTGATCAATTACAGTTGGAACAAAGACGATGCAGGTCCAAATCTTTTTGTTAATTCAAGAGATGCATTTATTGTTTATAAGTATGCAGAGGACGAGCCGTCTACTGATTGCATCCGAGGAAAAACTGGTTTCAATAATGGAATCCATGCTTGGGAAATCACTTGGAGAATGTTGGATAGGGGACCATTCCCAATAGTCGGAGTAGCAACAAGAGAATCACCACTATTTGAAGAGGGTGAAAAAATGGTTTTGGGAAATTCAAATCAATCATGGGGATGGGATCTGTCCACATGTAGGTTGTATCATAACTCGGCAGATGGTACAGGTAAATTGTACCCTGAAAGCTTACCACAAGGAATGACGATGACCGTGGGAGAAAAAGTAACTCTTTTATTAGATATGGCAGAAGGAACTCTAAGTTATATCAGTGATGACACTTATCTAGGTGTAGCATTCAATAATTTGAAAGGTTTGAAATTGTACCCGATTGTTAATATCACTAAACAGGGTGCACAAGTTGATATGAAATATTTAGGTGGTTTGGCAACAAAATCACAAGCAAAGAAATAAAGTAAATATTTTTGTTTTCATTTTCCAAATGTTTGAATATATAACTAAAGTTGTCATGTAAATAAGAATAAGTATATTTTCAAATTTACATAAAATGATACGATTAGTGTAGGTTATGATTAGTACGAAATACCAATGTAATGTAAATTTGAATTTTACAAAGAAGTACTCTGTATTTATTTATTCTTTCATTAAAACCTGACAACTTTTATTTTGTTTTTCTGTTTTTGTATTACTTCAAAGTTTAAAATTAATAAACTAGTGGGAGCAGTAAACTGATCAATAATTTATTTCACTATTTTGCATATTTTACAATAAATATTCTGTTTTCCATACAATTATAAATTACAAATAATTATACTGCAGCATGATAATTTACTGAAGAGAATTTATTAGAAACAATTTAATATAAAATAAAAGTTTCATGTAGGTACCTACTGTTGTACACAATAAAAAGTTTCAAAGACACGAATTATAAGAAATTTAATATTAATTATTTTAATTTACTTATTAGATTTATTTTATAAGATTTTAAAAATTAACTTACTGAAGTAGTATTGAATGTAATAGGTTTTTGTATTTTGTTATACAGAGCTTCTACAAAATTTCTCCAAAAATTAATTAAGTCAATATTTTATAGTTTTTTTGGCAAGCGATTCAATTTATCAACCTAAAAGCAAAAATCAAGATAGAAGGCTATGATTTTATATTGAGGTACAGCTTTTAATTACCAGCAATATACCTTAATAACATTTTTTGTTATCTTAAAAAATAAGGATACTTTACTCTTGTGGCAATTTCAGCTTTTGACTCTTTCTTATATACCTTTTGAAATTTCCCAAATTTCTGATGTGTCATGTTGATTTGAACTTATTCACCAAAATAATTTTTGTCTAAATATAAACAATTTCCCCATTTGTTAAGAACTTTTGTAGAAGCTCTATATATCAAAAACTAGTCAAAGTGGCATTGATATATCAATAAAGAACTGAAATGGTATATAGAAATTAACACTTTAAGAGGTAAAAGCTTTTGAGTTCTTTATACAGGGTGTTTTAGTTAACTAAGAACCAAGGAATGTTAACGTAGATAAAAATGAAGATAATCAAGTTTATGCTTACACTTACTACAGACACTTCAGGAAATAAAACAAGAACCGTTTATTAGTCATTATTTGACATTAAAAGCTATTGTTTTATTTTCTAAAATTTTGTTTTACATTATTCTTAATACCTGCAGTAAGCATAAGTATAAATAAACTTTGATCTTCATAATTTCTTCCCGTGTTAAAATTAGTGTCTACTATTCTATGTAATTGCATCCTGTTTTTGAGACATTTAAAAAACCCTAAGGAGGTTGAATTGGAGAGGTTTTGAAAAATCCAATTTCTAGGGAAAAAGTGTAAGAGTAGCTTCTTTTTGTCAAATCAATCGTTAATTCTGAAAATAGAAAACTCTTAATTTTTCAGAGGCAAACAATTTTCATTAGAGTAGGGGGTTAATCCCATCTTGCAATTCTCCGCCTCTGGGTAGATATCAAACACAAAATTATGTAGAATAGTAGATACGTAAGAGTAACAAGTATGTAGAAAATTTTGCCCCAATACCTCACCTTGTTCTTGAATATTGAAGAAACATGAAATTTTAATTGACACTTTGAACCTGTGTATCTCGGAAATGGTGCATTTCTGGACACATGTTTATCTAAACTCTTACTTTTTTTTTCGGAGTACTACATGCCCTAAGAGTTTTCGATTCCCCCTGCACTACGTATAATAGGAAAATAATCTACACACTTACCAAATTTTTGACTTTTTACATCCTGTGACATCTGGATAAGGCCGATTCGATGAATAAAAGGTCATCGTCCTAAAACAAAAAAGACTATTAGAATAGATAGATAGTAAGTATAGCTAAGAGAGTTGAAACACTAAATGAATACTTATCATTAGAAATGCATGTCATACAAACAGGAAAGAATATGTTGGAGAATATGAAAATCGCGATACTAGATATAGCAAGAAATTGTCATTTAAATTTATAAAAGAATAAAGCAATTCTGTAGCAGCAAAATAACTAAAACAGTTAAAAATATATTTACTAATATAATGTAGTGATATAGTCAGACTTATTTACTTTTAAGTATTGTACAAATAAATGCGTTGATTAGGAACAGAACGTTTTATATTTATATGTATGGCATTAAGTAGTATTTATCACAGTACTCACAAGGTTCTGAAATTTAGTTTCAAAAGTATTAACTTCTATTTATACTTCATTTTAATATGTTAACGTTAAACCATTTTCTATCTGTGCATTAAAGGTTTCTTATTTTTGTACTGCTTGTCAAAGATTCTATTGAAATCCCAACAAGCAAGCTATATGATTTGTTTTACGATAACTGCTTCCTGCCAAAATATTATGTGAATGCGTTGCAGTGCATTTCGAGCACGCACATATCTTAGAAGCATAGTTGCTGTGATCATTTATGTTTGTAGGCACAAGATGATTATGTTAAATAATAGATAAAACAGATTCAATTGTTTTAATTTTAATAACACACATTAGCTGCAATATAAATACTAAAAGGGCTTGTGTGAAAAATTTTATTTTGATATAAATTAATTTTTAATTTTAATAAATACATCAACATTATTAACAGATTTAAAATTTAAAAAATATATTAAAAATGATGTAATATATCCTTGTCAGGTCTGTACTTCACATGAAATTATTCAGGTTTTCCCCTACAATGTTTATATTGTATACAACCCAAATAGCACGGTTTTATTGATTATATCATACATGTAAGATATCTCATACAAATACAAGAACAGTCTTTGCAGTACTCAAAATTATAATGGCACACTGTGTTTTGTGGGCACAGTAGACTTTTAGAGTTATATAAAGCAACACTTGTTCTAGCAAACACTTATGTTTCAGCAACGTTTAATTTTGTGTAATGATACCCAGTTTAGTTTTTTGAATTGAATTTAATTAAAATAAAGAATTAGACATTTTCCTACACAATTATTTATTTTGTGATATACTTACATATACATAAATAATTGTGTAGGAATGATTTGTTTTTATTGTTTATTCATTGAATTATTGTATCTAATTTACAAAATTCATCATTAATAAACTACTTATAAAACTAATCAGATATATTCTATTCTTTGGGTTTCATAATTTGGATTACTGTATCTTCTTGTAAATATGTGAAAAGAACATATTTTTCATAGTACGTTTAAAAAGTTATTTTATTGTGCCCTGCGGTGTCACTTTCACAGGCTGTTAGTACAACATTTATTTTTATATCAATTATTTCCTATGTTCTTTATCAAATCTATTTACAGCATGAAAATATTTATTTTCTTTGTTCTTTGATTAATGTAACAAAAATATGTATCAGTAAACAATTTGATGTATTTATAGTTAATATATGAAAATTATTAGGATATTGATTTAATTGGTTAAGCTGTTAGTTGATGTCATACAAATTAAAAAATCAGTTTGCATATTTTCTTGGCTTTTTGGATGCCCCAATCAGAACTTATTAGTTCTGTTAAGAAATATAATATATGCCAGTAATGTGTTGCTTTTGCTGCTTAGTGAAATGTAAAGCTTGTGACAACATTAAAACATTGTTATGATGGTACACAGAAATAACAATTTAGTATGAAGTGTTTCATTAAAGAGAAAACATAAAATTGATCGAGCAAGTTATGAGACATGCTAGACTAATAGTATCTACAAGTTTGAAAAAGAGCTAGTTAGTAACAGTTGTTTCAAACAATCGATCATGTTTTATCATTTTTTGTAATAATTTAATTGCTTAAATGAAGCGTCTGAAATATAAATCTTAAAAATCATAAGTCTGCTTGTGTTAATCATGAAATCATGCAATTTTCAGTAAAACATGAAATCTAAGTCAAGAAAATTATAAGATTATAGAATGCTCAATTTTAATTTGGGACAATCTTACAAGCATGTGAAGTTTAAAAGCACTTGGTTGTGCACGATGCATAATTTGGAATGCATCCTCAGTTCTGTTTGCATCTTGAATGATACTGTACTAAATTAAATTTAACTTGAAAATTGTTTCAATATAAAAACAAAAGTCCATTCAGTACTTAAATTGATATTAGAAATAGTTACTATAAACAGGAACAAGCCGTTGAATTTTATTAAATTAGAAAATTAAGTTACTACTTCGATAACTTTTATTAATACTTATTGTTAGGCTAGTAAAAGATATTCTTACTTAAAATTAGTCTTTATTCTAGAATTCAAAGCAGGCCTTGCTTTCTTATTTTTCCACTTAATATAAAGGTGAGAACATACTAATTAAAATTACTACATTCATAATAAAAAACTGTAATATTATGGTTTCTGATAAAATTTCAAATAGTCATAACAATGGACAGTAAACAAAAATAAATAATAATAATTAAGAATGTTTTAATAACATGATTCGTTTCTAGTAATTATTTTATTAATGTTTCCGATGTTAAATGACATATATCTAACCTAAAAGTTTTATTCGATACCTTTAAATAAAAAATTTGAATTACACTATTAAAAATTTAAAATACACATCATGGCCTTCTCAAAATTATAATGAAGAAAATACTACACTACATTTGATCCTGCATGTGTTTGTGAATTTATTTAGATTCCTGCTTCCTACAATGTTTGTTAATATGTTGGTTGAGTAGGTAATAAATAATCACTAGGTGATTGTGCAGCAATCATCGATAAAATGTTTGAATATTTAATTTAGTGTTTAGAAGTGTAATGTTTTAGAAGTTTAAAACAAGGCAGATGTTGATTAATGTTAACTTGTTGTTTGTACTAGCATAAAATCTAATAACTCATCTTGATGAGTTTTATTAATTCTTTTCTAAATTTCTGTGTAATGTATTATATGACCTACCCAAGCAACATATTAACAAAGCTTTTCTCGAAAACATTGTGGGAAGCAAGAATTTAATAGATTACTATTTCCTAATGGTGCAGAATCAAGCGCGCAATCCTGTACTTTAAACAAAATTAGTATCTTATTACTGTTATAAATAAAAACTATATTATTAGCAATTATCACATATTTCTAAATGTACTTTGATATTAAGTTTTTTTATATTTGTTATAGAAATCTACTATCTGTTTAGTATGTTACCAAACAAAATACTATAGCAGTTTAAAAGTGCAAAGATTACTGCTGTAAATGTACCAGTTCTGTTCAACATGCTACACCAGTGTGCAATGGTTAGCACAACGACATGATTTCAATTAAAGTTCTTGATCAGGAGTTTACTGACAGCAGGTTGCAGTGCTAACTGCTCCTTAACACAAGCATTAGCTTTGTTGTACAAATACAGAGGACAGCCAGGGCATTAGTTGGAACAAAAGAAGCTAGTACTCATACCCTCTTCAACTGAACTTTTTGAGTTTTGGATTCTTGATGACTAGACAAGTATGTTTTTCTAAGGGAACCTATGCTCGATTAGTCTTGATTAGGAAGTTATTGATCTTTAAAGTTGCGTGCAGATGCTTTTAAACTTGCATCTTCAATGTTTGTTAAAATATCAAAAAAATTTATTAAGAAAAGTTGTAGGGAAATGTCTTCCAGATGTCTGAATGTCTCAGTTACACAGGGTATACTTTACAGCTGAGACATCTAATTCAGGAAGAAAGACACTTTAAACTACAAAGTACACCCTGTACAATCAGAAGTGGTTTTAAAACATACAGAAGACATTTTTCTACAACCTTTCTTAACGAGCTTTTTTGATATTCTGACAAATAACGGCAAATTTTTCTGGTAGCATTCCCTAATCCCCTGCTTTTAAAAAAATGATTTTAATTTTTTTTTGCACACCTTGTAACGATGAAACCATTCTGGGGGTATAGTTTGTCATTTGGGTGGAAGCAAAACTTTCTTGAAAGAGTGACTTTTTGTTGAAAGATAAATATTAACAGAGTTTTCCATTTATCAAGTAATGTTTGACACACGCTTATACTAAATAAAGTTAAGATTATTAAAGAGTGCTCAGAAAATATTGATGCCGACATTCATCTACAGCCATTATTAGAAAAAACCACATTCGTGGTGACATCTATTGGAAATTTGAAAACTAATACCAGGGGTAGAATTAGATAACCCACCATACAGATTTCAATATTAAATTTTTGATGTCCTTTTTTTTTTTCTCCTAATTATTTTAGAGCATAAGTGTAAATAGGTTTTAACAAGAAAAACAAGCAATGCATTATTAAAATGATTTCAATGCATAACTGATTGATGTAAAACTAGACATTTTAATTTATGTATTAATTTTTCTGTTTTAGAAAAGAAAGATTAAAAACATGTGCAAATGCAATATTTTTTGTCTACAAAAAAACTTATTTGCATTTCTATTTTAAAATAATTGAAGCAGTAAATAATTAGACATTAAGAATCACTGTTGAAATCTGTATGGTGTGTTATCAGATTCTACACCCGGTATAAGGGTGAACGTAGTGTTGTCACAACAGTAAAGCATGCTCCATCAACCAATAAATAGTACTAACTTTGTCAAAATGGTGGAAAAAAGCTACAACCAACGTTGCCAAAGTTGGCTGTAAATCCCCAAATTTGAGGATTGCAACAGTTATATAAATTATCACTGTTTCTGGCAATGTGCTGTACTGTTATGGCAACAGTGTGCTTACCCTTATACTAGTTTCAAGAAGTTGCAACAATTCTGTTTTATGATAATGATGAGTGAACATCAGATTTGTTTTGTAACTATTTTTTTTCAATTATTATTAATCTTCTTGCTTATATTGCAATTTAGTTAACTTAATAATAAAATGTTGCAATCTGATTGTTTTATATACTTTCTAAACATACATCTTAATAATAATAATCATCTTTATTCCAAAAGCTTAATTAGTTACAGGAATATATATGAATACAAATAAAATAATAATACATAACAACAATATAATAATAAATATAATCATATAAAGATGAATGAATGTGTAAGTAAAATTATATAGCATGCATACTGTTTATAAAACTTAATAAAAGTTTATAGATAAAATCAACTAAAAGAAAGCAGTAGTAAAAACTGTATTGAGTTTAAATCCTAGTATCAAACATACTAATAAGAACAATGTGCAATAAATTTAAAATAAAATAAACAAAGTACCACTGTGAGTCGATATGAACATTTTAAAAATATAAAATATAACATACATGTAATATGAATACTTTAATAAATGAGATATTGAAGTACGGAAACATGCAATGAATGTAAACAGTAACAGTATCAATATTATAAGAAGATTTTTGAAAAATCAGGTACAAATTGTAGCATATAACTAACATACAGAAACAAATTTTTAAAATGAGTAATAAGATAATGCCACACTCCAAGGTAATAAAATAATTATGCAAATAAAACATTTATAAAAAGATATTTTTAGTGGTTTTATACTAATTTCCCACTGCAACTCTTAATGATAGCAGCATGCATGTCACTGAAAATTCCAAGATTGTGCAGTTTAAAAATGGCATTAGTATCATTTAAAATATCAGCAATTAGAGAACACGTATCATAAACCTTGAAAAGTAAAGATCGTGGTCTGCACTTAATGTTACGAACTATCATGTCTAGTTTCCAACCTTTGCACGTCGGATTTTTGAAGTTGTTCTTTATACAATTGTGGTGAGGAGGTATTTTGTGTGAAGACGGCGGTGACGGTACGGCTTCGGGCGCCAGATTTGGCGACGGGATTTACTCTTCCGCCTCGTCCTTGTGGCGATCAGACGAGGACTTACGGGTAACCACGGTGGAGATATGATAATCCAGGCGTCGAACGGCTGAAACAATCTTATTATAAATCTTACAGTAAAATAAAACATTCAATGGTAAACAAACGGATCTATTAGGTAACAAGCCAAGATTTATGTATACAAGCAATGCAACTAATACGAGCTACGCAGGCTGCAAGCAAAACGGAGTGCAAACCAAGCGGGTCGGGTTATAAGCTTTACGGGCTCGGGTTAGGTACTTCGCAGGGGCATAAGTTCGGCAGTCAAACCACAAGCGAGGATATATGGAGCGGACGGTTAGGATAAGTCACCTTAATACCTTACGGACTTATCACAAGATACTCATTCTACACTGGTACTGAACGCGCTCTGGTTGCTTGGTTGGATCGTCAACTGCAACTCTGCAACTGCTCTCGATGATCGGGTACTTGATTTTATGTTGGTCATTTCCCCCATACTAGCGAATACATGTAGCGGGGCAAACTAGTGGGGAAATCGGCGTACGGTTTGCATTGCTAATGATTTATAAAACATTTACAACACATTTATGAATTACAATACAGCAGATAATTAACGAAAACGTATGGTACGTAATAAAATAAAACGGAAAATTATAGAAATAATACTTACAATTCAAAGAATGAATAGTTTACGGACAGCGAGTGATAAATAAATCTAAGTGGTTATCGGTACTTACAGTATGTGTTAATTTAAATACAAAATTTATATCGGCGCATAACTAAAAACTCCGTTACACAATATGTGGTTCCCAAAATTTGAAAAAATCGTGTACTTTCTATAATGCATATGCCTCCAGAAGCATTTCTGTGTAGAAATAAGGAGTCCATATAATTGTAGCATATTCTAATAAAACATCCATTACACAATAGTAAAGTAATCTCGGTTGAAAAGTTTTTACTATTTCTATGTACCTAATCCAATGTGCGGTAAGCCTCTTTCACGCATTCTTTAATGTGATTGTTAAACTTAGAAATAAACATCCAGACATTACATTTTAGTTACTCGTTGAAATTCCGTGCGGTTTATTGTGTATTTGTGAATAATAATGAAAAGAGGTGACTTTACATTTCTTAACGTTAAGTTTCGACTTGTTCTCATTGTATCAGGCAGTCAGAAAACTCAGATCATCCTAAAGGTCTATATAGTCCTGTTCGCTGTACATATTTCGAAATAGTCTAGCATCGTCTGCGTATAGAAGTATATCGCTGGATGGAAAAAAGCAGAGATTCTAAGTTTGATCCTTGCGGGATTCCTTGGCATAAGCATTATTACAGCAAACTGTCATAAATCTTTCCGTTAAGTACGATTTAAAATATTCTAATAATTTAGAAGTGAATCCGAAATTTCTCAGCTTACGAAAAAGAACATTAAAAACTAACTTCATCAAAAGCTTGGCATCTAAGTAAATAGTTGAAATAGTCTGAGATTTATGCTTTCGGCTATTTTATCTGCAAAAAACTATATCGACCATTTCGAATATCTTACAAAATACGTTTGGTATGGTTATAATCTGGATGATGGATAATCTTTCATCATAAAAGGAGATAAATATATTTATAGTATGTATCTAAGTATTCTTAAAGGTACACAAGGAATGACTGAATAATCAAATAACAAATACCTTAGGTATTTTGTTCAAGTAAATTTAAAACTACTTACAGATAATCTGAATTATTTCTAATTGAGAGTAGATTGGGATATCTTGCAACTGCAGTGATTTAATTTCCAGGTAACAACAGATAGATCGAATCTGCAACTGTTGAATCATGGTAGTAGCTTATTCTTCAGAGATTGTAGATCCTTCCTGATGTTGAAATAATCTGATCTGTGTATTAATAAACCAAAATTATGTAATTTCTAATTCTATTTAAAAAACAAAAATGTTCATAAATGCTTACCTGTTTCATAAAAGTAGTTTGTCAAGTACTTTACAGCTAAAATATATCCTGAATAGTGCAGTCAAACTTTACAGGGGCCTGTTTTAATGTTCAGATTATAATGTATGAAGTTTGGAATATAATTGTGTATAACAAAAGCTATGTTCCTATTGAAGTAGTTAATCTATTTTCGGATTCGTAATTATAGTCCCGAGTTTAGACTTTTCAAAAATATGTGATAGAGTGAGATAAAACAAAATTTATTTTAAAGATAACAGATTTAGCTTTAAAATAAATTTTCTTTCATTCCATATTTATAAGACAAAAAAAATTATCAGGTCTCATCATTATATGCATCTTTTTCATAATCATGGTTAGATTTCGGAACTGTTGTTTTTACAATTCCATTGAAGATAACCTATGTGCCTGCACCACCATTAAGGCTATTCCAGAACTTGGGCAGCTGGCATATTATCATAGTACAATAATGTAGATATGATTGTTTATGCTTACCGTGATAAACTGTTTTAGAAGTTACGTATTATTTTCTTCTGCAAATATTCAGTATGAATTTTTTTCAGAAAATTCTGTTTCAGATAATGCTGGAGGAATTTGTTTTGAATTTTAACTAGTGCAAATTTCTCCTACAAGGTTAAAAAGCTAAACTTTATTATAGAAAAAATAAGAAAGAGAAAACAAAATAAAAATTATAGTTAATTTTTGAAAATACTTACCTGTACGGTTTGTGATAGGTTATCTACACCTTTCCTTTAATTCTAAAGACTACACAGACTAGATTATCCTGCAAAGATAAAAATAAGGTCTTCAAGATACAATAAACTGAAAATTGGCTGGTTTACACCTGATTCTCGAGTTCACTATATGGCTTTTGTTGATAATCGGTAGAGGGTACGTACATATGCCGATTGCCTCATTCTTGTAAGAGGCTGGAGCCACATTTCAGTTCCGCATCAATGAATTTATACTTTTTTCCTGCAATGCTCGTGCTGTTGGAAATCTTGTGTTGGAGATTGCAATCGTGAAATACAATATAGTTTTGTTATTCATGCATGTCAGTAACAAAATTCAATTTGACAACACTGTGTTAATGTATTATGTTATAACTCTGACAACACTGTAAATATAATATAATGTAGTGATGTCATATTCATTTGTAATGTATAAAAAATGTTAATAAACGTGTGTGTTCTTTCTTATTTTGATTGCTATTCCTCATTGTTTCCACAATAGAGAAATAAAGTAAATTCACCATCTTGTAGCTGATTTATGTAATAGTTCCAGTTGAAGTATTATTTTTCCAGCATTTTGAGAAGTCAGATGACTTCGTTCACCGTTGAATTTGCAGCAGAGTTCCTAAGGAAATGTCCCTGTAGTTGATGATGAGAATGTCAAGCTATTCAAGAAGAAATCCCTAGCTTTTGTCTAGAACTTGAAGCCTTACTGTATAAAAAGGTAAGGATTAGTCCACCCTCTAGTGATAATGACTTGCCCATATTACTGCCAAACTCCTTGATCTAAAATTCTAGTCATTCGTGTTCCAGTTTCGTCCCTGTTTCTAAATGAGATACTTCAGTTTTTTGGGTTATACGCGTTTTGACTTATACCAATTTTTAGAACGTGCTGATGAACTGAGTGCAGCTAGGCACGTTGGTAAGGCAGAATTCTTCAGTCATCGAGGTATTCTCTGGTGACGCCTTGTGTTGATTTTTCTTTTATTACTGAGTAGGACTCGTTGGTAGAAGGGCTAGAATTCTTTCTACTAATCATTTACCTAGTCGCTGCCGCGATGAAAAATCTTAGTGCAAACATCAAAAGTACTGACTTGACGCAGCTGGCTCTCTCCGATGTTGATTTTATCCTGGAGCTAATCAACCTATGTAAGAAAATCATTAATGATTAAGATAGGCAAAAGTGTGAGCAAGAAAAATTTAAGGAAATAATTTTGATGTAATTGTCAAGGGATCATCATATTTACTAACATTGTCTGGCTAGGTGTTCCGTGTTCTGTTCTAGTAACGAAAGTCCTAACGTTCTTGCCAAGAATTACTCGTGCACTGCCCGTTCAATGCGATAAAAGCTGAGATCTCTCATACTGACCCATGCCACAGTTTATACCTTATAGAATCAGTTGGATTACTTCCCCTACATTTTGTCTTCCACTTCAAGAAACTCGGGGTCTATGCGCAGACCACTATTTTTTGTCCAGAAGTAGAGGGGCAAAAAACATGCAAAACACGTGCACATAACGTAACCTTAACCTTCAAAGAAATAATCTCACAAAAGCTTGTATTATTTGAGTGAAATCAACTTGCATATTCTGTAAGTGAATTAGTGAAATTGTTCAATGTTGGTAATAGTTACAGTAACAGTGAAATCTGAATATCAATTGTATATATAACCTCCCCTACAAGCGCGCTGTTTACAGTTTAGCGTGCGCAGACCGAAAACCAGGAACACGAATGTTTAATCTTGAATTAAACAGATTATTTCTCATTTAAAACATAATTCCAATTTTCTATAAAATTAAATCAAATCTAATATTTCAACATAAATTATTTTCAATAAAGAAACTTTCTAGGTCATTTGCAACATATTAAAAGAAGTGCGTCACATTTCATTGTACAGGAATGTACCAGTCAGCATGTCTACAACCAAAGTGTATCGACTTACACAATACGAGAGTAGATAAATTTACTATGTTATACTATAAACCTATTAAAAGTAAATAAAGAAAAGTCTAGGTCAGTAAAAAAATAAACTAACTATAAAACTAAAATTGCAGAATTATATATTTTAATTGTTACTAGATTTGTAATAATTTGTTATAATGCATATTTATTTTTTCTGTGTTACCTAGTTTGTAATTTGTTATTAATGTCAGCATGTGAATTATATATAAAAAGAAAATTTGGAACTTAATAAAACAGTATCAATCATTCATTTGGTTTTTACTCAACAAATGTATTGCCGGTAATAAGCCATTACTACCTTAATGAGATCGTGAGGCTGCGATCTCAGCAATACATCCCTCAAACCTTTTTCTGAAGTTTGACATGGTCCTTCGATCCACCACCAGCGTGGAGATGCCGTCTACTACGTCGGCATAGTCCATTCTCTTGGGGACTGGTCCGTCACGGTCTTCCAAGGGAGAACCAACAACCAGGGACACCACAGCCGTTATAACGACCAAGCACACTCTGCACATGGGACATCATGAAGAAGATGTCTACAATCCGAGGAAAGGAGAAAATGTTAAGGCATTTTCTTCCCGCAACAGCTCTTCGCATCACTAATCAGTAACATCATGGGAAATCTTCTACCGAGTATGGAAATGGCAACGACCTACCACAACATCCACAACGCAACCTACAAGGGCAGAAGATAAGAAGTCCCAACCATCAACAGATGCGAAGAGGTGCAGACCGATCATCGCCAAACACCAACAAGATGAATGACATGGTCGCTTGTGGGATCAACACAATGCAGCAATCTCGTGCGCTGAAAAGTGCCCTCTCGTAGCTGTGTCAAATCATCCCAGTGAGGCCGAGGATTTACGCCCCTCTGCCTTGCCACAGATGATGATCCACGAATCATAAACCCACAACATCAACGACCGCTGCATACAACAAGCAACAAGAGCTACGATTATTCTCGACATCGTGAGAGAAGAGAGAAGAAAGAATTTATGGTCTTACAAACCAAGAAGCCCAGCTCCAGGCACCTACTTCAAATAAGAAGTAACAAGCAATCAAACTGCAAAGAAGGAAGAAGTGAACCGCCGCACCAAGGGGGTTGCAAGAAGTGTAATTAAACACTTTCGAGTCCAGTCACAAGACTCAACCACTGCAGCCGCAGAATCATTAGCCACTTGCTATATTAAAAAAGCAAGCAAACAGAAGACAGCTTACAGAAGCTGTATTAGAAGAAGTAAAAATCCGCTGAAGGACATGAGTAAAGCAGCTTATAGGAAGCTGCACTAAGGAAAGTAGAAGGACGCTTCAACATAGACTAGCAGCTCGTCAAAAAGGCAGTTCGTCAGAAAAACAGCTTATAGGAAGCTGTAATAAGACAAATAGAAGGCCGCTAAGGAGATTAGAAGAAGCACAAGTCCGCTGAAAGACATGAAGAAAGAGCTCAAACTGCAGCAGAGTCCGGCCAGCTTTGTAAAGGATTTACGCCCCTTTGCAGAGCTCGGAGCTCACATACGGTCAGAAAAGAAACAATATTAGAAGAAACATAAAAGAAAAAACAATGGGTCTAAACGCTAGACAACGTCAAATCAATCGGTCGGAATAGCGTGCCATCGAAAACAAGAAGCCACAACAGCATTACTCAATTTAAAAATTTCTATTTCAGACTTCATGACGGAAAAGAAGTGAAAACATCAACCACTTCACCAAACTTTGGGGTCAACAATTGTCAAAAAACCAAAATTAAATTATTTCTCATTTTTATCATTTATAAAAGACTCCAACTAATTAATTTTTACCTTCAAGTCACCAATTCACAAGGATTCAACTCCTACAATTTAAACAAACTTGTTTAATTAACAAATTTCATTTCAAAACATTCTATAGACGCCAGTATGTTTAATCTTGGATTAAACAGATTATTTTCCATTTTAAAAACTTAATTCCAATTTCATAAAATTAAGTCAAATCTAATATCTCAACATACATGATTTTCAATAACGAAACTTTCTAGGTCATTGACAACATATTAACAAAAGTGCGTCACATTTAATTCTACAGGAATGTACCAGTCAGCACTTTTACAGTAAAAGTGTATCGAGTTACATAAAACGAGTAGATAAATTTACTATGTTGAACTATAAACGTATTAAACAATAAATAAAGAAAAGTCTAGGTCAGTAAAAAGATACACTAATTGTAAAACCAAAAGTTGCAGAATTGTTATATTTTAATTGTTACTTGCATATTTGTTATTTTTCTGTATTACCTAGTTTGTAATTTGTTATTAATGTCAGCATGTTAATTATGTATAAAAAGAAAATTTGGAACTTAATAAAACAGTATCAATCATTCATTTGGTTTTTACTCAACAAATGTATTGCCGGTAATAAGCCATTACTACTACCTTAATGAGATGGTCAGCTGCGATCTCAGCAATACATCAACACAAACTTTTTCTGAAGTTTGTTCACGAAAGATCAAAAGAACCGCTCTGAGTGATCCAACTGATTCTGTAAGGTATAAACTGTGTCCATGCCGACGTAAGTAGCTGAAAGGTATTAAAAATCATTGTAACCGCAAGGTTTCGCCTGGTGATACCAACAAAAAAGTTTTACCTATTCTCGACTAGAAATCACTTTACAATAAGACTAATAAATATTTACGCCTTTAGTAAGACCGTGTCTGCACTTCTGGACTCACGGATAGACCACCCTAGCATCGGAGGCAAGGTCCTAAATTTCGAGGAATTCAATCTGAAGCCGAGTAGTAGACCTATAAATGATGTCACCATTGCTGACGGCAAGAGTGAGTCCATTTGGGGCATACACAACCTATGCTCCTGGATAGTGATTCCTGTAGAAAATCCCAAATTAGCAGTGACGAAGAACAACACTTTTAAAATTCAGAATCGCTTCCCGGAGAACTGTGCTTGCGTGTCTGGGTATAGTGTTAGTAAGGTTGAAGATAAGGTTGCCTTTGGCGCGAGTCAGGAACAGGTAGTGGCAGAAATAGAAAGTATATTTTAGGACATTAGCAGTGAGGAGCAATTGACTAGGACGAATCGTATCCAGGATGTTATCCCTACTGAGATTTAAAGCCTACTAAACAAAAGCAATACCAGATGTCGCTGTCTCAACAAGGAGAAAGAGCAAATGTTAAAACTGGAAGAATATTTTTCCAAATTTGGTTTTAATTTTCTCATAATACGACAGGTGATTAATGGTTACTCGATCAAGTACTATTTATCTTATTTGTTGCATATTACAGTTATATTTCTTACATGTAACTTTTAAAAACAGAATTTTCCAATTATAGCTTTAGACCCGGTCTTTTCACCTCTTCATAAACTCCCTTTTTTACAAAAAGCAACTTAAATTTAAGAGACAGATTTATCTTCTTTGCAACGAAATGCGTTTTTTCAAATAAATAAATTTGCCTTTTCGTTACAAGCGTGTTACAAGTCACTTAAGTACGGTGACAACACTACACGCGTCGGTAAAGAAAATTGCTGCCGTAACATCCATGTAACAAAAAAGGATAGAAAAAGAAGCATTTGATATTGCGGCCTCAAGGATATTTTATGCTCACAACGTTCATATACAACAATTCGTTCATAAGCATAACCGTAAGAACATAACTTACAAAGGTAAAGTGCGGCGTTATTGTCCACTTTAGATAAATAGACACATATCTAGCTAGATGGGGCAAACACCTAGAAGTCTCCAGAGAAGTAAAAAGAAAACGTTCAAAAATTTTTACAGAGCTAGAAAGTCGTTTTCTAGTGGACATCGTATTGAGACATATACGAATTGTGGAAAATAAAAACCCGACACAGTCACGTGGCAGGAAAAAGAGCAAATCTGGAATAAAATTGCCATTGAATCTCAAGCACTTGCAGGAACCAAAGCAGTTTTTAGTTCAAAATACCATTACCATAATACTAAATGTAAATTGACAAAAAATAAATTGGAAATTTTTAAAACGGCTGGCGAATCCGCCCAAATACAAGCATTATTAATAAAAATAGGTGCTGTATGGAAAAGCGATCGAAGTCCGTGCTTTAAATTGAAATATCTCAAAACTATTTAAATGTGACTCAGATTGTTTTTCCCTATACTCTTCATTTGTGAGGACCAATTGCAATCGAGATGTGATACGCCAATTATCCAAACTTGGGGATTACAAGAATCAAATAAAATAATTACTGTATGTATCAAACACACAATTTTAATTTGTAGATAAAACTGCGTCAAAATTGTTGCTGCACATGGATCGTGTTTAATCGTAGATTAAACAGGTTATTTTCTTTTTAAAACAGAATTCCAATTTTCTATAAAATTAAATCAAATAAAAATTTCAACATAAATTAATAAAGAAGATTGTAGGTCACTGAAAAACACTTACAGCACACATATTGTATTTCATTGTTTAATCTTGGATTAAACGGATTATTTTCTTCATTTAAAACATAATTCCAAGTTCCTATAAAATTAAGTCTTCATATAAAAAATCTAATATTTTAACATAAATTAATTTCAATAAAGAAATCAAGGTCACTGCAACACATAAAAATGCAGTCACTGCCATTGTGTCATATTTCATAAATGAAACAATGTGCTAACAAGCAGCGTTTGCAAATTTATTAGCGCAACATAAATAAAATGTCTCAACTTACTTGCTATTATACTATTATAGTAAATACAAAAAAGTATAGGTCAGTAAAAAGATAAACTAAAATGTAGAATTGCAGAATTGTATATTTCAAATTGTTACTTAGATTTGTAATTGCATATTTGCAGAACTGTGATTTTATTAACCTGGTTATTGTCCTTGTTATTGTTGTGTCAACTTATTAGAAATGTATATATAGGAAATTTGGGAACTTAATAAAACAGTATTAATCATTCATTTGGTTGTACTCAATTACAAATGTATTGCCGGTATAAGCCTTTTCTACCACCTTAAAGGGATTGTGAGGCTGCAATCTCAGCAATACATCGACACAAGCTTCCGGATCACTTCTGAAGTTTGACATGGTTCTTCGAACCAACCACCAGCGTGGAGATACCGTCCAACAGCTCCACCAACATACACGTTCGTAATCGTGTCGAAGCAGAAGCCAGCACCACTAAGAGGAAGTTGCGGGTAATGGTAATACAAGAATGGGAGAAAATCGCAAAATTCGACAAGTACATTTGTCACCACGAAAAAACATTCGCGACGGAGTACTTCACACAAAGTGTCATCACAACATTGAAACAAGAGGTCTTCCGTGTACTCATCGCCATCTCCCAATCTGAGTTCGCAGCAGCCACAAGAGCGCGTCAACTGTCAGCAAACGTGGTACAGCCAGGTCGCCCAAACATATACATAACTCACCGGGCGGCGACCAGCATGGCAAAAAATTGTTGTTGGCAATGCTGAATTACCAGGATGGCCGCTACGATAGTACCCTCTCGTGGTGGCTTCGTCACGGTCTTCCAACGGATAACCAACAACTATGGACTCCACAGCCACTATATCGACCAAGCACATTCTGCACATGGGACATCATGGAGAAAACGTTCAAAATCCGAGAAAAGGAGAAGATGCTAACGCATTTTCTTCCCGCAACATGCTCTTCGGATCAGTAGCTAGGAACATCATTGGGAAATCTTCTGTTAAGCCTACATATACAACGCAACCTACAAGGGCAGAAGACAAGAAGTTCCAACCACCAACAGATGCGAAAAAGTACAGACGGATCATCTTCAAACACCAACAAGATGAAGGATATGGCCGCTTGTGGAATCAACACAATGCAGCAATCTCGTGCGCTGCAAAGTGCCCTCTCGTAGCTGTGTCAAGTCATCCCAGTGAGGCCGAGGATTTACGCCCCTCTGCCTTGCCACAGAAGACGATTCAATAATCATAGACCCACAACAATCAACGACCGCTGCATGCAATCAGAAACAAAAGCTACGAATATGCTCGACCTCGAGCGAGAAGGAATCTTCTTTAGGATTCAACAGGCGAGTCCGCCACACCGCCAAAAGGGACTGCTCGAGGAAAGAACAAGAAGCAAGTAATCGCTTCAACAAACAAAGGCAGCTCAACGCAGTTACAGGGCCGCTGAAGGACAATGGAAGAAGTAGAACCCCGCTGAAGGACAACGCAGTTACAAGACCGCTGAAAGACAAGGAAGTATTATCAATTAATTGGTTTACTCAATCTACTATGTATTAGCTGCTCTAAAGTCTTAATGGAGCATAAATAGGTTAGTGAGACTGCTCCCCAGGCTAAACATAAAACCTCGAGGTTAGCCCTAAAAAGCCAACCTCAACACAACAACTTGCCACTTACGGCTGCAAGTCTGTTCATGAGTAAAGAGCTCACAATGCAGCAGAGCCCGGCCAGCTTTGTAAAGGATTTACGTCCCTTTGCAAAGTTCGGAGCTCAATTACGGTCAAGAAAGAAAAGACAAAGTAATAAAATAAACATGGAAGAAGCAACGCAATGGGTCTAGAAGTCATACAACTTCCAATCAACTGTCGGTAGAAAGTGCAACCGCAAACAAGAAGCCACAACAACATTAATCAAGTTATAAATTCAATTTTAGGCTTCATGACGGAAAAAGAAGTGAAAACAATCACTTCACCAAACTTTGGGGTCACCAATTATTAAAACCAAAATTAATTATTTCCTCATTGTATCATTTTATAAAGGAGTTCATTAAATTCTCAAGGATTCAACTCCTACAATTTAATTAAAACTTGTTGTAATTAACATCTTTCCAATATCAAAAAACTTCTGGAGACGTCAGTATGTTTATTCTTAGATTAAACAGATTGTTTTCTTCTTAAAACATAATTCCAGGTTTCTATAAAATTAAATCAAATAAAAGTGTCGACATAAATTAATAAAGAAGATTGTAGGTCATTGCAAAACACTTACTGCACACATATCGCATTCCATAAAGAAAAGAATGCACAAGTTGCATATTAAAATAAAAGTGTATCACCTTATTTCATAAAGATAGTACATAGTAAATACAAAAAGTTTAGGTCATTAAAAAGATAACCTATACGGGTAAAATATAGTAAATACAGAATGCTTATATTGTTTGTTACGTTCATTTTTTTATGAACCTAACATGGGTTCTTATCTTCACTAACTCCGGTTATCTTCACCGGTTGTCATTTACTAACTTTAATCTATTTCACCGTTCTTATAAAAATTCTTACGAAAATATATACTTTTAGACCACCTTATATATCATTGAAATGAAATTTCTATAAAATTTGCCGGTATTAAATTTATGTTGCTCATGGGAATTTTCTTTGTATTAAAAATCTTATGAATTACTTCGCTGTAATTACTCTGGGATGATCAGGATTGATCTTATTTTGTTATCTGTAGTTATCTCTGGTTGCCAGATGTATTTTTAAGCAACTTATTTTGCTTTTGTAGAATTAATTTCTGCTTGTTTATATGATTTCTTTTGTTTAATAGTTCTGTTTGACATTTATTTGTTTTCAGCTATTTAACCGAGATTATCTTTTATCGCTCCATCAGCTGTTGAGTAACTATTAGATTCAGGATTGATTGTATCAGTTTTGGTTAATTTAGGGCTATTTGCAGGCGACTTTTTCTGAGATTTTGATACAGTAACCTTCTCTCTAGATTCCCTATTTACTTATTAGGTTTTAAACCAATTTCCGGTATGCCTTATTAGTGTTTCTATTGTTTTCATTGATATATTGTCGTTATCTTATAGGAATGCGTGTAAGCTGGAGATTATTTTCCGAAGGTTAGAGTTTTCTTTGTAATTTTTGGACCAATCCGCAGACGCCAAATATTCTTTTGGGGTCTTCTGACGGAAACTTTGAATGGTCATTGGTTGGAGATTGTGCATCTGCTGGCAGAATCTCACTTCGAATTGAGACGGGGAGTCAGTTTGAAGAACTCGCCTTGTGGGAGACTGACGTGCTGGACGGTTCTGACCGTTTATTTTATTTTCCCTATTTTGTGGGAAAGCGATTAGTTTTTTGTTGCGGGTGCGTGCTTGCACTCCCTTGTGGACCTTTTTTTATTAACATTGGACCTTTTCACTTTCGTGGATTTTATTAAGAAGCTTCGAATACACTGAAGGTATGTTGGTCTGTCTAATTTTTTTCTCTATTCTCACTGCGTGTCCTCCATAGCTTCTTTGGGGGGAGCCCGCAGTGCCCTCTGTTTTTTGGAATGTCGTCATCCCTTGGAGTGAACCGGTAGCTTGCTGGAGGTGTTAGCGCTCTTGGGAGTTTTCTCGGACCGTGGATCGCCTGAACAAACCTTGTTCACCTGTATTTTTCCCTTCAGGACAACAATTTTTTTCATTTGTCTTGTTAAACTGTTTCACTTTAATTATGGCATTTAATCTTTTTGCTAATTTTTTATTCGGCGCTCTGAAAAGTTTCGAGTTAATTTTAAAGTTTTGAACACTTCATTTCATGAAAAGATTATGCGAATAAAAATTAATATTCATATTTCTTTAACCGTATTTGTAAATAAAAATTTGTTGTTTTAATGCTTTCATCAACGATAGGTCACAAATATAAGAACAGTTTTGCGTGTTTTGAATTCCGTTTCAGGTTATGAAGAAACAATTGTTTTCTGGTCTGATATAGCGCTATCTCAGCGGAATCTTCATTTCAAGTAAGTTATTATATTTTTTTGTTCTGATATTGTGTTCCTGTCGCACATATTTTATTGTAATTTCAACTAAGTTGTTTAATGTTTTGAGGATTTAAAATTTCATTGATTGCTTATACAATTTAATTATATTAAATAGTATTTCAAATTTTATTAGGCTACAATTCTTTCATGAAGTTACAGTATCATTTTTTAAATTTTTCTTAATAGTATTAAATTATCTTAATAATTGGCGCCCATTCCTTTGCTAATTTTTTATTTAAGCTTGGATTTGCTATTATGTAGTATTTATTTCTAGATCCTAATTGTAGATTATATACTAAATAATTTTATGATATATTTTGATTATTTTCTTGGTGACATAATATATGATAAATCTATGTACATATTTTTTTGAATTGACATCAATAGAACTGCATAAAACTTATTGTGTTGTCTAGTTATTTGACCTGCCCCTCTCATTCGCCCACGATCCAAAGCCCCGACCGTAGTTAGTTGGGCAGACCATAAGAAGGTCTTTAAATTTAAGTAGCTGTAACGCGAGTTACGTTACATGTTAAAATGTGATACTTTGTAATAATGTTATAATTGCATATTTGCACAATTGTTATTCATCTGTGTTACCTAGTTTGTAATTTGTTGTTATGTCAGCACGTCAATTGTTTATAAAAAGAAAATTTGGAAATTTAATAAAACAGTATTAATCATTCACTTGGTTGTACTCACTACAAATGTATTGCCGGTATAAGCCTTTTCTACCACCTTAAAAAGATTGCGAGGCTGCAATCTCAGCAATACATCACACAAGCTTCCGGATCATTTCCTGAAGTTTGACAGTCGAAGACAGCCTTTCGGAGTCTTCGAGTGCTTAACAACTCTCGGAAGTTTTCATTAGTGGTGTTAGTTAATGTAAAATTAATTTAAACTTCAAACGTCAACAACAACGAATAACGTGTTAAGTAACCAATTTGGATTTTATTTTCAGACTGGTCAGAATCTTTCCGTATTATTATTATTATCTTCTTGTTTTTTTTGTTTATATAAATGTATAATCACCGGAGGGAATTGTACTTGTAATTATAATAATTATTTAAAACTTAAAATTACTTTTATGTTTAGTTTATTTCGTATTTTACAATTAAATTCTTCGTAAAAAAATAACGAAGGAAGAACTGGAAATTTGTATATGTGTATGTCTGGTATTAGAAATAAATCGATAATTGTTTTGATTGTTTTATTTATTTTTGTGGTGGTGGACGCCGAGAGTAACATCCTTCCTTTAGGACGCTACCGATGACCGGAAAGATCGTTACATAATCTTGAAATCATTCCAAGAGTTAAACGGATTATTTTTCTTTCAATCTGTTCCAAAAAAAATGCCAATTTTAATTCAATTTAATACAAACCTAATTTATTTCGTTATTAAATATTGCAGCAATTATAAACTATGCAACGAATGCAGTATCCTATGTTACACCACAAAATGGAACAATTAGAAGAATGCGCAAAGGTCGACAACTGCAGCACTAAACGAACCGTATTCTATTTCACAACAGAAATATGCTGTAACACACGATCAGACTTTTATTTATTTTCAGTTATTTGTAAAAGCATTTACTAATTTGCACATTCCTTTGAGACTCATTTACCTGCTGTAAAAATTTGTCATATGCAACTTACAATTTAAAATTTGCCGGCTTGTATAGTTTACTGTTAACTTTTAATAATAAAACAGTACAAACTTAATGTTTGTATCTCATCATTGGCGTAACTATAGGTCTATTTTTCAGAATAACGTAAAATGAGAACCAGAAAGTTCGGCTCGTCAACTTTTCAACCAAACACTGCCAGCAAAGTAAACGAAATCATGAGGTCCATACAAAGAAATGATCGATTACAGTCAATCCGCCTTCAACTGCAAGACCACAACTGCCATCAGCTCCGCAAGCTGATCAAATACATGGAAAAAGAAAGCACGAAAGACATGTCTCCACGCTACAGCAACACGTTACGAAAAGAAATACAGAAGAGATGGAAAAAGTAAACTACAAGATCAAAAGTCGAACAGGAAGTATTCTGCGTCCTCAACGCCATCACTCGCCCTAAAATACGAGCAGCTGTTCGTCAACATCTAGCATCCACACCTACAATCACCAAAGACCGTTAGAAAACAGCCAATTAACATGGCAGAAAAGTCAGCAATGGCGTACGTTTCGTACGTTTACCCGACGGTGGCGGAAAATGCCAACGTATTTTGAAAAACCAGACTACGTACACTATTATCACAAACAGAATGTTCTGCAGATGCTGTTATCACAAACAATAACCAATATAATATACTCAACAACATAATCCAGTAGTTTTTATGTTAAAGTTAAAATCTAGTTTTTCTGTAGATTTATTCACTGATCTAGATGATTACATATTGTCTGCTATATTCTTTTTTCAATTTGAAAGTAATGATTTCTTCCAGAATTCAAGTCCTCTTGGGCAAACCCTTAAAAATCATTAGATAGCATTTCACAAGATCTTTTTTTCTTAAAGATATTCAACCTAAGACGCTTGAAGCAAATGCTAGCTAATAAAAGAATTTTATCAACAAAGAAAGATTCCAACTTGCTTACAATGCACGAGGACGCTTCGGCAAATGAAGGTATTTGCCGTGAAGTCTTTTTGTCACACAGTGGTTTTACCCCCCTTTCCCCAGTGGAGTTGGTGGATGCTCGCTACTAGAAAGCAGTTTCTGTAACCCAGGTCTAGCTCAATGGCTGGGTCTGTGGGTCCTGTAGGCTGTAAAAGAATTCAAAAAAAGGAGAAAGAAGATCAAGAGTTTCTTGTACCTAGTATTCTCTACAGGGACAATGCTAGGATGGGATGCCTCCAAATTAATAGTAGTAGTAATAATAAACTTGCCAATAATTTAAGAAATACATATATACCGTAATATTTGTAAGATCCAACAATAACAATAAAAGCATAAAATAGAAATTGTAAATAGGACAGAAAACTGACAATCAGCTGTCAACATCAAAAATTCTAAGCAAAGATAATAAATAATTAACAAGTATCGATCTTGAGCTTCTTTGGAGAGAGAAGTGTACAAGAGAAGATGCAGATAAGAAGAGTAAAACTGTGCAGACACCAACTTTCATAAGAAAACTAACAAGGTCTAGTATCGCTTGCAAAGTACGTCCCATCTCCAATTTTTATAAAAAATTGATCGCAACTTCAATTAATTAACACAAACGCAAACTTACGAGCCCAAGTAATTTTGATGTAAGCTCCTGTTTGTTCACCATTTACTACCATATATTCTTTTCTAGCATTCGAGTATGGAACGTACACTTTCTCCATAGAATTACCATCAAATTCACCAGCAAATGATTTAATAGTCTCGACAACGATTAGAAGGATATTATGGGCTACCAGATCATCCAAGATGGTTCAGATGAATTAGGATTGACCAGCAAGGCCATATGCCATCTCAAAACCATGTGGCATGGAAAGCTCTAGAAAACTAAATAACAAACGAGGTAAGCACCACCTTTATTATCGCTTCTTGTTAAATAATAATTTATATCTTAAACAGGATTCAATCAAGCAACTAAATCAGTAGCGAAACGAGTTTAGAACAACAAACTCAAAACAAAACGGGCCTGTAATTAACAAGTTAACTGATCCAAGAAACAAGATACATTATCTGCTTATTTGAGTTAATGGGCGGCCCTAGGGCAAATTAAGAGGTAAAAGTTAGCCTCTCCTTCGCAGACAAAATCTGTCAAAAAATGAATTATCAAGTGTGAGAGGTCTTTAAAAGAACAAAGACAACTAGGCAACCCAAAGTACAGACAAGTCACAAGTGACAAAGTGGATACCAATCAATGCACAAATTTAGAGAGTTTTTAAGATAACAAATAAACTCAAAGCACCAGAAAAACTAGAGATTCTATGAAATCAATCAGTTACCGTGAAAGAGGTCGCTTGAAGATTTCAAAAAAAGAAAGGAACTAAATTTAATTCAACTAGCCAAAAGAGAAAAACAATATTTAAGATCAAAAGTTCTACTTAAGGTCTTTCACTAAAATTTATTTCAAGAAATCGAAAGACGTAAGTTTACAATAGATTGTAACGGGAAAATGCCCAAAAGTATACACGAGTCCCGTCAAGACCAATGGCTGATGTTAAATCCCGTAGCTCATGCCGCAGATGGGGTGGATTCTTATAAGAACTTACCTAATCGCACACAAAGAAAAGCTCACCGATTTCCAAAACTCTTACTAGACTGGTAGATGTTCACAAAAGAGGGCGCCAGCAGTCGTAGATTGAAGGGTTCTGATGGTCGGTCACACGACTGCTCGTGAATCCGACGCCCTGCATATAGGTTTCTTACGAAACCTCACTCTGTGTGTAACTTACCTCGTGGAAGCTTTATTAAAATTCGCTCTAACGTTTCACAATCGAGACTCAACACAAAATAAAAAAAACTATATAAACACGTGATTTGTCTTAAATAATTTTGCCGAGGAAGTCCTCTGAAGACTTCCTTCTTTTAAAAATAATAAAAAAAGAAATACAAATTTAATATTAACTTTTCCCTTGAACAAAGGTATGTAAACTTTAATTAAAATTTAGAATAAGACCCACCGTGCTTTTTAATAGCCAAAGGAACAAAAAAAACAAAATTAACGCTGCTTCGTCTGGACCAGGGATCCACTTACAAAAAAACAAAATACAAATAATCGACCTTTCTTACATTTATTAACACAACAATAAAAAAAATGAATTAAACACACAAACAAGAATATAAAAATAACACTACAAAAGAGTGTCAATAAATAATGTGAATTGATTTCTTTACTGGAGAACAAAGTTGATAAAATAATGAGAAAATAAAAATAAAAACAAGTTATTACAATCAACAAAAAGAAATGATTCTGTTACGTTAAAATTTCAAAATATGAAACAAAAGATCAAAATTCAAATATTAAATTAATTTAACCAAGATAATCCTGACAATAAATTTTTAAGTAGCAACAAATGAACTTTATATCTAATAACAAAGAAACGGTAGCCAAAAGTTATTAATTGTTGCAGCAATTCAACAAACAGCAGCTAAAATTACCTGGAAACGTTCCTGTTACAAATTAGTTAAAAAATATTGATCATAAATATAACAATTCTATGAGAAAATACGAAGTTAATCTTGTCTAAGCAAGGTTTTTGTACGAAATGTTTCACAAATTCAAAGTTTTCCTAGTTTTTCACCAAGTGAAACAACCATTAAAAACTCAAATAACAAAACAAAATGGGTCTTTCTTATGTATAAATGAAATCTTTCTTCCAGATAGTATGTGCAGGTCTCTGATTTCCAACGACAGCAGCCCGTCCAGATGATATACGGCGCAAAATCTTACAATCGCCGAGCCTCACCAATGTTCAAGAAAACTTAGGTTCCAAGGAACAATTACTTTTATTAACGTTAAACAAGAAACACAAGAACAAAATCCAAGTGTTTATACACAAACTTTAAAACTGAAACCACTTTGAGTCTCAAATGCTCTTTGATTTATCTAATCTATTAGGTTCACAGAGCTTCCAAGGTGTAATACACACAGTTCGATTCTTCACGGGGCGGGCAGTTTCTGTTCTCAACAGACCATTAAACGTTGCACCAAAGGGACCAAAATCGTTGCGTTTCTACCCTCGACAAGTTTTATTTCCTGGGAAATACCAGCGTAACTTTAGATGAAGCTGAACCGCTTTCCACAATAACAAACGTCCAAAGTATCACTTTTTGGTAAACAAACCGATTTTCTTCCGTGATTAACACGACAAAGACCCAATGAAATCTGGATTTCTCGAGTCCGATCTCTCTTTCTTATTCTAAGAGAATCGCTTAACTTGAATTAGGTTTGTAACCATTTAAGGATTTGTAGGGGTGACGCCGAGAAAAAAAAATATGCCCGCACGTCGATTCGAGTACGCAGCTACCCTATTCTCTCTGCGTCTCCTGTCACGCAGCTTGCGCTTACCGGAGTGGGGTTGAAAAGCCAGATGCACGACCTAACAGGTCAAAATGCAAATATTCTTATGAGGCAATAAAAAAATTCCACTCCTTAGATTTTCAGCTTGAACCTGACTTAACAGAGACCGTGTGACTCCAACATTCGCGACTAAGATTCCAGGAATCTTTTATTTACGTCTGGATCTTGATATTGGAAAAATAACAAAAGGCACGTCCGCTGGAGCCCAGAAGTCGAGACCACAAAGTTATCAATTCTTTAAAATAAAATTTTAAGAAACATTCGTTTATAGGACGGAACAATTTAAATATTACGTGTCAGAGGAACAAATATCTGAACGAAATTAAAAGATAGGGGCGGATTTAGTGCGAATTTTAAAATAACATTACAAGATTGCTCAATATTATCAATTCAATCAACAGATACCTCGGCCATTTTATTCTTTGAGGAGTACTAGAGCAGAAACGTTCTTTGTGAAAGAACTTTTAGAATCCACCGTATTTGGAAAAAAGGTTTTCGATCTTGCTGCTATTTGAATTGTTGATTAATGAGTTAGGTCTCTTAAAAAACAAAGCAAACAAGAAAAACCCAATCTGCAGTCAGCCAACGGGAATGTATTCTTTCCAGCTAATTATTATTAAACACTCAATTTATTAATAAATATTATTAAAAAGAAATACTAAAATTTAAAACTCAACGCATGATAAAAAAAATTGATCAATATGTGTTTTCAAGGTATTTAATTAGCAAATAACTAAAACAGATTTACAACAATATACTCAACGAATCATGTAGTTAATCTAAGTTTTTCTGAATCCAATCTAGGAAATATGTAACTCTAGTATACACTCCAGGGAAACCTTCTTCTGCACATCGGAATCCATAAGAAACAACACCAAGTTGATACACCCTACTGTATTTAGATTCCACCTTTTTATACAGGAGTGGACCGCCTGAATCTCCTTGACAAGCATCTTGTTTGCCCACAGTATTTCCAGCACACATTACCCTCTGATCAATGGTGACTCTTTTAAAATTAATAAAGGCGTTGCCGCATTCAACATTTGGTACCACTGGGAGGTTGGCAACCTGTAATAGTGCGCTAGAAGGACCATCTGAAAACACGAATAAAAAACAATTATTTTTACTCTAGGTTTTGTAGGTTTTTTACAAGCAAAATGACTTAACAATTCAACGTAACTGTACACAATTCTATAGAAACAACTGTTCTAAAAGGTGCTATAATAATAAATAATAAAATAAAAAGTAAACTAGTTACAGGACATATCTCACTACCCATCGTATGTATTGGTCTATCAGGCATATGCAACTTTTGCGATTAAATATTTGTTATTTATTTCTACTAGGATTGTCCCAATAAAAACAATGGTGGTTTCAAAAACTGACTGTTGACTAATTTTACTGCCAATAAAGAAAAGTTAGAATGCCCTTTAACGAATATTGTTGGGTAAATAATTTTTTGTTAAAAATTTCAGGTTTTGTTGAACCAATAAACACCAAATCTTTGCCTTATCCGAACATGATCACATGGGCAGTTCTTTGTGTTGTATACCGTATCGATTTTCAATAACTAATTTTGTAACTTCGAAATTCATCACTCATATCCATTTCTTGCCTAATCTTTTCAGAATAAGATGTTGTTATTAATTAATTAATTTTTGTGGGCAAACTGTAGAATGTTCAAGTCTTTTTTTATTTTGATTCGATATTCAAAGATCTATGATCATTCCTTTCGTGAAACTTTACGTCCTGAATATTGTAGCTTCGTTATACATACATGCAGTTGAAGATGTACTTACTGAAAGAAACTGCCCCCCATCCTGCAACAGTTGCTGTGTATCGCTCAAAGTTATTTGATCTATAGGGCTCATTAAGTGGTAAACAAATAGGCCATGCGTGAGCTGAAATATAAAATAAAATTCACGGTAATAGTCTCATTTTACAATCAACACTTACGATTAGCATTCCTCTGAGCTAAAGTTATAATTGCTATATCATTTGTGTGAGCTACTGGATCATAATCTTCATGAAGTTTTGTTTTACTAATATCAATGTCGTTGGGAGAAGCACCATCTTGATCAGAATACAGATCCAATTCACCCAGACGTACCAAGTATCTAGAAATCTGTTTTGTTAGATCTAATGTTCTCAACAAACCAGTAAGCATTACTTACAAGTCTTTTCTACGACTCACACAATGTCCAGCGGTTAATACGTGCCTATCTGTAATTAGAGTGCCCCCACATAGCCATCTTGGCAGATTTGGATTTGCAGAATTTTTATATCCCAAAGCAACAATCCAAGGAACTTCACCTAACAAAGAAAAACACATTCTTAAACTTATCGTGATAGATTTTCTTATGTCAATATACAATTTATGTCGATGTGTTTATGGATTAATTAACAAACTAACTGGTAACATTACTTAATGTAAGTGTATACATTGAAGTCTCTTTAATGTTTTATGTTAAGTAACTTATCTCTAGAACAAAAAACTTTATTATAACATTCGATTTTCCATATCTTACCTAATGATGCGTTTGCGCCATTAACAACACGCCAGTTACTAACATTAGTAAATCCGCAATTTGGAAACTGCGGTAACACAGTCCCCGTGTCACCAGGAGAAGTTACATCTAATTGGCGATCCCTAGTTTCTGGCCTATCTGTAGATTCAGTTTTCACATTAACACTAGGGCAGCAGACAAGCGGAGATTCGTCTTGCCATCCGCACCCCGACTGTCTTAGAAAGTAAACCACTTCTGGTGTTCCACCTTGCGTTTTCAATAATTCTATAAGCGGGTTGCACGATTTTATGGCTATACATGTACCAGATACATGAAGAGGTGTTTCACACGGAGCTCCCTCTGTAATAGATAACATATTTATGAATTCTTTTGTATTACATTAATTTCTGACAGAAATCCGTCTAAAGATTTGGATTGTGGGTGGTGCCTCAAGCACGATACTAAAAAGATTGACTTGTCGTTCCATAGACACTTAAAAATTGTTGCTTCTGTACCCATTAGGGGTAGATTAAAAATTAGAAAATAGAGAAGACATTTTATTATTTAGCTAAAGCTTAGGTAACAGGAACCTTTTTTATTTTATTTTTTTATTAATTGATTATGATTATTTTAAAATCAAACAGGTTTTTTCTTTCTAAAGAAAGGCTTCGTCATTTCCAATTTTTCTACAATACATTCATTAAACCAAGAATAATTTAAATAACAAAATTTATTTAGTTCATTTCAAAACATTCATTACGAATCACATTTCATAAGTGAAGAAATGTGCTAAACCAGCAACGTTGCAGTTCTGGCCTACGCAATATAAAAAAAGTGTATCAGGTTACTTCCTACTATAAATACTATATTCTATTATAGTAAACATAAAACTATCAACGTCTCTAAAATATGAACTAGTTTTGTAATTGTTATATTTGCAAATTCTTGAACTTCCAAGAAGCGTAAACTAATACATTCGAGTCCAACCAGGAGACTCAATTATTGCAGCTGCCAAATCAATAGCTACTTGGCCACATTAAGAAGCTCCAACTAGAAGTTATTAAGTACCTACATCAAGATGGAACAAATCAGAGAAACAAGAAGAAACAGGGCAGCTCATCACGAAGTTGTACGCCAATATGAAAAAGGATCCATCAGCAAGGAAGACAAAAGAATACTTCCAAACTCGCTTAAATACGGTCGCCAATTACTGGCAGGATATAGAAAAAAGAAATACGCAGATCATTGAGCTAAGTATATCATGGAGCACGCGAAGAAAATTAAAGCGGAGGAAGATCAAGCAGCAACAGCGTTAAAACCGATGGCACAAACAAGTAATGAGAACAAACCCTTAAGATCGACTCACTGGCAGGAAAAATAGAAGAGATACAGCACCTGTGTTTAAAAAGGTAGCAACCAAGAATCAAGCAACTGCTTCAGACTATTCTACCCATAAGAAGCAAATTAGCATAAGAGAAATCTCAAATCCACTAAAGAATAGTATAGAAAAAGTTGAGCGATTAATGAGACGCCATTAATCAATTAAACAAAGAAATCTGTTCCCTGCGTGATCTATTGTTGCGCATAGCTGGATCAACCTGAACTCCCTAATGCTTAACAAGCATTTCTGTTGCACTCGAGGAAAAAAAGTACTGAATCATGTAAATAATGAGTTATGTAATAATGATTGTTCTATTAAATTAATCATACTGTCTTTTTTTCTAAAAGTCTTCCTGGACAGGAAGCGCGCAAGGGATAGTTAGTTTTGGTTAGGTTCCTGGTAGAGGAAACTTGTTTGGCAAATTATTAGTGTTCATCCAAGTCAATTTTAATTTTCTTTTTAACTTTGTTTTTTTATAATTACTTTTGTTTTCTGACCTTGTACTCCGGTTCTTTTATAATTGTAAATTAATTTGTCTTTGAGTTAGGCTTTAACTCTAATTCATTGTTTTAAGCCATTGCTAAATTTTAGTAGTAAGATATTTGTGAGTGCAATTTTTGGCAAGTGATTTACTTTTATTTTTGTCTATTGTTTTACTTTTGCTTGTTAATAAGTCTTATTAGCTTTGCTTGCATTTTACTTCGGTCACTGGGCTCTGAGTTATTCCTTTCCTGTAGCTAGTGTTAAAGAGAAGTGTTTTTTTCAGCTAATAAATTTTAAAATCTATATAGCTCGACCAGGAAGGTTACACTTCTATTCTATTTTACAAACATGGATGAAACCATGGCGAATCGAATGATAATGCATTTAGGTTATCTAAAAAACAGCTTTTATCAATCGTACAAGTCCTTGTACAGAAATCTCGAGAAGAAACATCTAGTTAGTGAGTAGACTGAAAGCATGCACAACACCGAGCCCCTTCTAATAGAGTATATATCAGTTTTTGGGAAGAAATGGTGATTTATGTATTTATATCGAGATCGAGATGTTTTTATAAAACATTTCTCGTTAAGCCAGGTTCTAGGAAATCTCTGCAGAGTATGTCTTGAACTTTCGAAGATCATTACTTTCTGGAAATTTAGTAAATGCTCCAAAATTATAATAATCAATGATTTATAGATGTAACGTCATCTCAAAGATGTTCCAATTCTCAATTACAAATTTAATAAAGAAAGATGCAGAAATTTAAAATAACAGAAGAATGATTACAGATGATGTAAAACCATAAAGAAACTGCCATAAAAAGCAACATTAATTAAAATTCTTCTGTAAACGTCATAGCAATAGCTTCACTTAGAATCTCGTTGTTAATATGAATATTTAAATGGCTAAAGAACGTTTGCTTTATCAACCTTGCTAATTTACTCCTATTATATTTATTTACAAACATGTCTGCTTGCATAATTGATTTGCAGACAAAAAGACAAGAAAATATATTTTGAAGATTGTTGATAAGCCGATCCCTTTTTACTAGAGTGCAACATTTAATTATTCGTATGCACAATCTCTATAAACAGCTCTTCTTTTTTTGCAAGCCTTGACTTGAATTTGCTATATTTAACTTACTTCATTTGTGTTATTATTGACCTACAAAACTGTCTTATCAATAACAAGGAACCTTGTGATTATTAAGAAATCAAATTAAAATACGCAGAATTTCCAAGTATGGTAATAAACTACGTGATGCAAATATGACCTCTAAAATACAGCTAGGAAAGTACTGAACTAGTCAGTGGGCAGTCTTAATATGGTTAGAGCTCATTCTTTGAACAAAAATATAAACAACGAGATTTATATTATTATAATTTATATAAGATTATTAGCTAGCCAATGAGAGAATAAAGTTTCTTTACATTTTATTTAAAAACGTCATGCAACTACATTTCAGAATTTCTTATATTCTTTTTCTGCACAGATACATCTTGGTTAGAATTAAATCAATGCAATTAATAATTGCAAAAAGAAAATATGTTCAGGCTCATAGAAAATAAAAGTATTATGGTTTGGTGCGAAACATCCAGTTGGCTTCCCAAAATAAAAAAGACTCATGGTACAAGGTGTCATGAGAATTTTTAAAAACACTATCCCTCAAGAGCACTTTGACGAGATCATACAAAATAAAATCGTGAGACGTTCACATTTGATTGATCAATAAATTTTGACCTCAACACAAAATCCCGCTAGGATAAAAGAAAGACAGAGACAAAACTGATGATAAGACAATACTAACGACGTATTTATAGAGCTGAGTGAGGTACTTAGAACGCAGATAAACGGTTTAAATGCAATATAAATGTTATCCAACCAAAAAACAGGAAGATAATTTAGTGAGCAACAACAATTCTCTGTTAATTGTCGACAACAAGACATATGTGGATTCCTTATTTATTTTTTTCTCTCCATTAACAATCGGTAATTGACTTTCTAGAATATTAAAAGGAGCAACTGACGTAACAAAGCAGAGATAATTATTACCAGAAGAGTTGATTAAAGCATTAACTAGGGTATTAATTGTAAAACTGTAAAGTACTTGGATAATAATACTCTGACGAATGCAACAAATAACTTTTAAAGATTATTTCTGACCTTCGACAGAAGTATTTAATTTTAAATCTGATATTTATTGTTAAAAAAAAGAAATTGATGTGTATATACATATGGAAGTAAATAAATAAGGATTGTTTGGCATTATTTTAAGAGATAATTAGTTGATACGCGAGAAACAAAAAAAACACAGAAAGCATTCAAAACAACATGATGGGGATTAATTTTATTTCTGTGAGCACATCTTCTTTTCTTAAAAACAGTTCGTTAAGCAAAGGAATACTCTTAAATTTGTTGAAGGGGATTTTCCTATACTTTTCAGCTTTCATATTTTCCCACAATAAATAAAATTAATTGATACAAGCAATCTGTATTATTCTCGAGACTACCATTGCGTAACTTTGTGTGTTAGCTTGAGGCGTGAAATATTCACACTAATCAAAGAGAGGCAAAAATAATAAGATATATTCAAGTTTCAACTGCTTTCATTTAGTGGTGTTCCCTTTCTTAATTTGATACACCACCACAAAAACACGCAGATATAGCAATATTGAATAGATAGTTTCGAAAGATTCAAGTGATAAAAGCATTATCAATAAAATGTGCAAAATAAAGTAATTAAAGAAATAAATATTTCAAAGACTTCGCCTGCACAATTTTCTAGTTTTACAATTACATTTGTACTACTTATGAATTATTTTAGACTTTCTTATCATTACTTGTGACGTAAGTTACACATAAAAGCTGCAATATTATTTTATCAACAGTGTGCACCAGATGTATCAGCTGGCTACTATATGGTAAGAAACAAAAACTTGAAACAAATTGTTGTATGAAGGTCTGCCCTAATCATTATAACTAATGCTCAGATTCTTCCACTATAGATTTCTACTAGAAAACATTGTACGAGGGTGGTCTGAAAAGTTTCCGACCTCAACGTGAAGATGGCAGCACTCGTAAATAAAAGCTACTGAATTTCGTTGTTCATCTGTTGACAGTTACTCACCAAAGTTTCAGCCATTTTGGACGCGCAGTTTTTATGTAACAGTCGTTTGAGTGAGTTGATGTGAGTTTTTTTGTGAAAATGGACAAAATCGAGTATCGAGCTGTCATTAAATATTTGTTTTTGAAAGGCAATACGCCTTCGCAAATAAAAGATGAGTTGGATTCTGTGTATGGGGACTCTGCACCATCATTTACCACAGTGAAATTTTGGGCTGCTGAATTTAAACGTGGCCCTAAGAGCTTGGGAGACGATGAACGTTCGGGACGTCCAAAAACTGCAACTACCGACGAAAACATCGCCAAAGTTCACCAAATGGTGCTAGACGACCGCCGAATTAAAGTGAGAGAGATAGCAGAGGTTATGAACATGTCAAAAGAACGTGTTTGTCACATATTAAATCAACATTTAGGCATGAGAAAGCTGTCCGCGCGTTGGGTGCCGCGTTTGCTCACGTTAGACCAAAAACGTGTTCCAATGAATATTTCCAACGCTCTTTTGGCGCAGTTTAGGCGAAATAAATCCGAGTTTTGGCGCCGATTAATTACTGTAGATGAAACTTGAATACACCATTATACGCCCGAAACAAAAATACAGTCCAAACAGTGGACTGCAAAGGGGGAACCGGCTCCAAAAAAAGCAAAAACTGTTTTTTCGGCTGGGAAAGTGATGGCGACTGTTTTTTGGGATAGTCATAGAGTTATTTTAATCGATTATCTTCAAAAAGGAAAAACCATTACAGGAGCATACTATGCATCATTACTTGACACGCTGAAGGCAGAACTTGCGAAAAAACGGCCACATTTGCAGAAAAAGAAAATCCTGTTTCACCAAGACAACGCACCGTCTCACACCTCAGCGGTTGCCATGGCGAAAATCCACGAATTACGGTTTGAACTGCTTGACCATTCGCCTTACTCACCAGATCTAGCCCCAAGCGACTTCTTTTTGTTCCCTCATCTAAAAATTGCGCTCGGAGGACAAAGATTTTCGTCAAATGAAGAGGCAATCACCTTCGTGAACAATTATTTTGCACAGAAGAATGCCGAGTACTATTTGGACGGGTTACAGAGATGGGAGCATCGCTGGGAGTGTGTAGAGTTACAAGGAGACTATGTTGAAAAATAAAAAAAAATTTTCAGAAAAAATGTCTTGTATCTTTGTTAGGTCGGAAACTTTTCAGATCACCCTCGTATAGTGTCTGTAAATTGTAGGAAGAAGATATGCAGTAATGCATTTATGACTCAAAAGAAAACTTACGTATATGGTAAACGACAGTTTGGGGGACAATTTTTGCGATACAGTCATTAACGCAGTAATTAAGAAAGCTAGTGTGATAAAAGCAACTATATTGTTACTCGATTATATTCAAGAAGACTGAAGTTCTTCACCTCCATACAATCTTAAAGGAGTATACGCAAGATTTTAAACTTGTGACAAACGTAATGTAAACTGTGTACCAAAAAAAAAACGAAAAATATTGCCGTCACCTTTCTTGTGGACTAACAAGGTAACTCGCTCAGGCAAGATAAATTTACTCTGTGTAGTAAATTGTTACCAACAGTAAACCCACCCTTAAATCAATTAACAGGATTTAAAAAAAGGATCCCAAAAGCAGATCATACTAGTACAACGACTACTTTTAATATTTCGACAGATGATGATGGAAATGTAAATGTACACTATGCAATACTCAAACAAAGAAATTCGTCGAAACCGTAAAAAATACAATCGGAATAAGCACCAGGAAGTTAGCTTGTGAATTTAAGCTCTCAAATGTAGGTGCATGGCAAGTCTTAAAGGCAACACTTATTCTTATCATAAAAGAATTACTGTTTCAAAATATAATCAACGACAACTAACTAGCTGATATCCAGAAAATTATGGTGAAAAGACATTACAATGGTTTGATAACAATAATATCAAATATCTACCACAAGCAAATTCTCCTAAAATACCTAAAGTTTTGACCTATTACGAATTTCTGATCATTGCTTGTTAGTAAGATAAATAAGAACGGCTGAGATGCAAAAACCGCTAAGCAACGTGAAAGAAGGATCGGTTCCTGTGCAGAAGATTGTTCAAGAGCTTGTCCAAATCATAACCGGAAGTATCGAAACAAAATTAAGAAAAGCTGGCCACTATGTTTGGATAAATAATTTTTCTGTTAGAAATAACAAATTTAAATAACCAATAGTCCATTCTTCAAAACTTTTCTGTTAATTATGTTAAATGAATATTGGACCAGATGTTAATTAACACACGTTAACATAGACAGTGCGATGGAGTTTCAATAGAAATTATTTCGTTATCTCCACCGGAAAAGAATGGCAGCACTACTGAGAAAACTAAATAGAAAAACAAAACCAAATCGCAAAGCTTTGTTTTCGCCGATATATTTATCTCGAAGGATTAGGAAAGTACACATTCCTTATTTTCCAATAATAACTGATAATTCTCTAAAACAATATAAGAAATGAGACACGCTGTATATATCACTACATCAAATTTCCAAAGTAGACATTAAGTATACCTATTTGAATTTGTTTTTTTATAACCAATATTTATTTACTATTACGCAACTTTTACGATTTAAATAAGACGAGTAATTGTAAATGGAAAAATTTTATTCAAGGATTTGTTTATTTGATGATGGAAACATGTTTTGGAGTTGATTTAACTTTCTGCGTAAATGTACGAATAACAAAAATACGCTTAAATGGGACTGAAATGCCAATAATTAGGTTTAAGTTGAATTAAAATGCAAGGAGTTGCGGTTTGCGGAAAGATCGATTAAAAAGATAACCATGTTTTTGCAGATTAGATTGTATTCGCTAGCACTACTAAAACCACAAAGCTTCCGTATTTAATTTACCGCAAATAATAAATATCAGTTAAAATAATACAAATTGTGCTAATTTAATAATTAATAATCAAAAAGACACACTTTGGCAAAAATAATTCTGTTTTGTTAATTGGAATCTACATGTCTTTATCAGTAAGTCGGCATCATTATTAATTTCTACCCTTTATAACTAAACTACCCAGAATACATCCAACAATTTTTATACAGTAAATGTAAGTATAGAAAGAACAAGACTATCATCTAACGCAAGTCTTATGCACGAACGAATCTGCAATAATTTTGTACTTTAATTAACAAAACAGATAATTAGTACGCTACTTTATAAGATAAATAAATTACGTTTTTTAACAAACCTTGCGCATCACATCTATTTAATATCACAAATAACGAAATAAAAAAATAAATTAATTTTTGTTCTAACATATCGATGTAATCGTTTTTAATCAACTTTTTATTGTTAATTCCTTAATTAGGTTAGTAGGACTCTAGTAACACCACAATATTACACAAGCACTGTTAATGGTCAGAGCGCCACTGGACATATAACACCGAGCCGATTATCATTTCAAGATCTGTGTATGACGTTATCAGGGTTACAAAGAAGGCCATTGCTAACCATATCACAGCCCGATCGTATTACCACGTGATCTTCTTTACTATAAAATGAAAGTGATTATTTAGCTCATATTAACATTAACTTGACGGATCAACGGATCTAATTACTCGGAACCTTGCACAAGAGTATGAATGGATTTTCCGAGCTGACATCAGTGGTGCGGATATAAATGAAGGTATGTAACATTAAAATGATATATACTCATTAAGAAAGGTAGGTTGCAATATTATTTATAAATTATTGCAGTTGGATATTCCCAAGGACCTGCTTTAAAAAATTACAAATATTCAGATCTATCACCCATTTTATAGCAAATAATTACCAAGTAAAACACGTTGAGTTTCGTAATCAAATTGCCCAAAGAATATGAGAGGAATTCTAAATCTATGCAATCTAACTTATTTTTCTTTCGTATTCATCGTTTCCTGAGAAAACATTTTAGTATTAAAAATCAAATTTGAATTGTATAAATATTTATACTACATCTTATAACTGGAAAGAGCTACTGAATCATCACGTATAAGAATTGCCTTCTCAATCTATGCAAAGGCTAAAGGTGTCGATATTTCATTCTTTAAATGACATTATATAATTCTTTACTCGCTGTCTTCTGTAACACTAATTACTAATTTACTGATTAGACTTGCATTCATGCAGTCAAAATGTCCGAATATTTGTTTTATGGACCTCAAAAAAAGATCTACCAAAATTAGGAAATTCTTTAAATACACGCAGCAGCGTTCTTTCTCTTAAAAACTCAATAACAGTATAATACCTACTTAAATATTTACAAAGAAAAATAACAAGGGATATTATATTTGAAAAATTCAAAATGTTACAGAAAGTGGTTATTTCTCATTTTGCAATTTGTTTCTTTTGCAACAGAAAATGCATTATATTCTTCATAAATGTACATCCATCAATCTGCAATATTTAGAAGAGATTGTAGGGTATAGTCCTCAACATACAAAAACTTTAATACTACTTGCTACTTCGAAGATATTAAAACAATGAGATATTTTAGATGAAGCAACTTTGGGGAATTTCTGAAAAATTATGAGAAAAATATAAAGCAACGTTGCATGTGTTTTAAAAAATAATCATGTTCAATTAATGTAACATGAGATTTCTCACAAAGAAAGAAATACTAGAAATCAATAGATAACCAACTGAGATTAGCCCTAAAAAGCTAATCTCACACCACAAGGTTCAGGACACTATGTCGAACTTTGTTCATGGCCCTTCAAGCCGCATGGGTCAGGACATTCTCCAAATTGTGTACATGGCCCTTCAAACAAACCACCGGCGTGAAAATACCGTCCACCAAGTCTGCAACAAAATTAATGGTAGTCGTGTCGAGCCCAGAAGCCAGTGCTGGTACTAAGAAGATGAACGACAGAATGCAATCGATCCGCCTTGAGTTGCAAGAACACAACACCCAGCAGCTGATCAAGGGTGTAAGAGAAGAGCTACAGAACAAAGTATCTCCAGACCGTTGCCACGAGTTGCGAGCAGTGGTACTGCAAAAATGGGTGGAGGTGCTAAATATGGACCGATGCATTTATCACCACGAAACGATATTCGTGACAGAATACTTCACAAAAAGTGTGATAACAATAATTGAACAGGAGGTCTTCTGTGTACTCTTCGCCATCTCCCACGCTAAGTTCAAAGCAGCCACAAGAGCACGTCAACCAACAGTAAGCATGGTCCAGCCAGGCCGCCAAACCGGCCACATCAAACACCGGGCGACGACCAGCATGACAGAGAGATCGGTGTTGGCAATGCTAAACTATCATGATGGCCACCACAATAGTGACCTCTTGTGGTGGCTTCGACACGCATAAATACTATCCAGCAGGCTAATGGTCCGTTCTCTTGACAGACTAATCCGTCGTGGTCTTCCGAGAGGAACCAACATTTATAGACTCGACAGCCGCTACATTGACCAGCTGCACACCGAACATTCCAACCCGAAGAAAGGGGAAGACGCTAGCGCATTTTCTTCCTACATCAGCTCGTCGCATCAGCAACCACTAACTTCCTCGTCGGTAGATTTCTCTGCCAAATCTACAGCAACAACGAAATAATCAAGCCGCACAGAAGAGAAGAAGTTCCTAACAAACAAGAGATGCGACCAGGTACAGGCCAATCGTATTCACACTAACAAGATGAATGACATGACCGCTTGCGGGATAAACATGATGCAGCAATCTCGTGCGCTGCAGAGTGTCCTGTTGCAGTTGTGTCAGAAATCAAGCACCGGTGAGGCTGAGGATTTACGCCCCTCTGCCTTACCACAGAAGATGATATAACAACCAAAGACCCAGATAAACCAACCGCTGGAACAGCCAACCAAGCAGAAGACAGAGAACTCTCCGGCGCTAAAGATGCACGCAATCGAAAAAGATTGGTAAGTACGTTGAAGGTCGCTTCAACAAATACAGGCAGCTCATCAGAAGCTGTAACAAGTCCGTAACCCGGACACATTTATTAGTCTACGCCACCAAGACGTAATGGTGAAGACGTAGCAAAGCTGCACCAGGTCCGTAACCCAGACACACTTATTAGTCTGCGCCTCCAAGATGTAATGGAGAAGACCTAGCAAAGCTGCGCCAGGTCCGTAACCCGGACACATTTATTAGTCTACGCCTCTAAGATGCAATGGAGAAGACGCGGCAAAGCTGCAACAGGTGCAGTGCACTACAGGCAGCTCACCCGAAGCTGTACCAAGAAGAAAAGTAATAGTCCGCATCGAGGACTAAACAACGAGCTCCTTATACCACATCAGGTATAAGAGTCAAGTCGCTATAATGACGAATCCGAACAGCCTCGTAAAGGATTTACGCTCCTTTGCGGAGTGACGGAGTTAAGTAGTTCCAGACAAGGAATCAATCAAAGAATGCAAAACGAAGAATGCAAAAACTACAATGAATCAAACAAATTATAATCAATCGGACGATAGAGCGTCCAACCATTCCGAAAAAACTACCACAAAACATTAATTATAAATTCTTTTTAGATTAATGACAGAAGAAGAAGTGTAAACAACAACGATCCTTATCAATCACAAAAAACTCTGGAGTCACCAATTTTCAACTAAAGTTTAGCAAAACCAAACTCAATTGTTTCTCATCAAATTATTTATTCCAAGACTTCCATCCAATTCATTTATTACTTTCAAGTTCCAAGCATTGTATGTTGATCGATAAACAGCTAAGTAATGTATGTCCGGCACAAATATCTTTAAAAGTAGGAGCATTAGCTATGTTAGTAGTAAATATAAATGTAGCGCGCGGATTTACAAACGGCATTGTCGGTACGATTAAACACATTCAAGTGAATGGGAAAAATGAACCTACGTCTGCCACTTTCGAGTGTAGCGGAGGATCGTTTGTAATTTAGCCATACACATACTCGATAGATATTCCCGTACTGCTAGAATACGCATTCACTACGCATAAAACGCAAGAACTAGATATGCCGCAGGCCATACTGCTTTCCAAAAATATGTTTAATTTCTAACATCCGTACACTATGCTGTCTCGAGTAAAAAGTAGAAACGGATTAGCAATTACTGGTTGCAGTCTAAAACAATTTCAAACGTTGTTATCGTCAAAAGCACGCACGTAATCTCCATCGTTCGTTACAGACATCGATTGTAAGTTGTATAACGTGTCTACAAAATTCGCTAATATATATTCTTGTACGCAAAATAACAAATTCCATATTCTTTTCGAAAACAACGTTGACGAAGATATGTACGCGCTAGGTATGTAATTACAAAATAAAAAGAATATGGAACACAAGTATAACATAATCGTTCAAATGCGTTCAAATATATATATAAGTCGTTGAGTGCAACAAGGAACGGTATAAAACTAGAAATTTGTAAAATAATAAACGTATTATATCATCATATTACACAAGGTGCATCTTTATACGTACTTATACATACATATCGCAATACATTATCGCGTTTCTTTTACATGCCGTTGCAGATGAAAGTTCTACAAACTAAATGTTTATCTCGTAAACGTAAACGTAATGCGGCCAACGTTCGCAAAACGGTGCAAGGTTCAAAAGTGCGAATGTCCAACACGTTATCTACAGTGAACGCGTTGATCGACGTGGAGTATAGAATCTTGTCGTCTCAGCAACAACGGATAGTCAACGATATATTAGAAGCGATTCACGTATTCAAGGATGACGTTTTCTTGCACGGAGTTGACAAAAACGCTCTGCTGAAAGTATGTTGTTTGGCCATAGAAACGTTGCAGTATACGTACTAGTAAAAAGTCTTCGAGTTATTCGTTAACGGCTTGAGACAATTAACATTCTTACATTATTAGAATTCGTACGGTACGATAACAGAGACGATTCGTCTACACCTATACAACCCCGTTCGATTTCGAACTATATCCACACGCAAAGAAACGCACGCGTTAAGAAAAGAAAATTATCGAAAACTTCGTTGTTGGTTTTGATGGACAACTCCAATATAAATATACAAATGGATACGATCGTGAATTTATTTGCCATTTTAGATTCGCACAACGTACCAAGACCGAAAGTGTTGAATATGGGCGATATACTAAACAAATATAGTTTTAACGATAGCGTTTGGGATACGATAAATTTTACATTTATAAGTACCACCATGTGCCACGTGCAATACATTCTTCGAGACGTATCTGGCGATGGATCGCTAACGACTGACGAACTCAATGCGCTGCTATACGTACGAGCTTTATACGACATGTGCAAAACGACAATAGCATTAAAGAATATCTTAGTAAATGGTATCACACGTTTCTCTAGTCGGAATTGAATATCGTCGAACAAGATGCCGTTAACGAAATAAAAGCGAAATTGTATTTTTCATCCGACTCGACCATAAGTTCCGAATATGTAGCAAGCAGCTTCGTTACAGCTTTGTGTGCGGCGCCCGAGCAAGAAATCGACGACGTTTGGAATACTAAAACATCCATTCGAAACGGCATAGACGTTAAGCCGTTCGTGCCTTCGTATACTCATATACATCACGTACAAAAATATCCGTGCATTATTTCAGACGTCATTTATAAAGAGTGTGTGTCTTACGATTCTATCGATGCGCTATACAATTAGTTGATGCACGTAGACGATCTGGTAATACTTACGACAAACAAAAGGATGAACAACAACATGCAAACAATCCGCCTAGAGCTGCAAGAACTCTACACCCAGCAGCTGCAACAATTAATGAAGGGTGTAAACGAAGAGTTAAAAATCGAACTGTCTCCGGACCGTTGCCAAGAGTTGCGGCCAATAGTAATACAAGACTGGGAAAAAATTGCAAAATTCGACTAGTACATTCGTCACCACGAAAAAACATTCGCGACAAAGTACTTCACACAAACTGTCATCACAACATTGAAACAAGAGGTCTTCCGTGTACTCATCGCCAACTCCCATTCTAAGTTCGCAACCAGCCACATAACTCACCGAGCGGCGACCGGCATGGCTGAAAAATCGGTGTTGGAAATGCTGAATTACGAGGAAGACCGCCACGATAGCACCCTCTTCGACACGCCTAACCATCAGATCGATCTATTCTCTTGGGTACTGATCCGTCACGGTCTTCCAAGGGAGAACCTGCAACTATACACAGCCACTATATCGACCAAGCACACTCTGCACATGGAACATCATGAAGAAGATGTTCAAAATCCGAGGAAAGGGGAAGATGCTAACGCATTTTCTTCCCGCAACAGCTCTTCGCATCAGTAGCTAGGAACATCACTGGGACAACCTTCTGCCGAGCCTACATCTACAACGCAACCTACAAGGGCAAAAGACAAGAAGTTCCAACCACCAACAGATGCGAAGAAGTGCAGACCGATCGTCTTCAAACACCAATAAGATGGATGACATGGCCGCTTGTGGGATCAACACAATGCAGCAATCTCGTGCGCTGCAAGGTGCCTTCTCGTAGCTATGTCAAGTCATCCCAGTGAGGCCGAGGATTTACGCCCTCTGTCTTGCAACAGAAGAAGATTCACTAATCATAGACCCACAGCAATCAACGACCGCTGCATGCAACCAGAAATAAGAGCTACGAATATCCTCGACCTCGAGCGAGAAAGAAATCCTCCTTAGGATTCAACAGGCCAGTTCGCCACAAAGGACTCTCGGGGGAAGAAGAAGAAGCGAGTAATCGCAGCAACAGTTGAAAGACGCTTCAACAAAGAGAGGCAGCTCATCACAGCTGCACCAAGTATAAAGCCGGCCCTACTTAGCACTCGCCACAGGAAGCGGGTGCACACACAAGGCAGCTCATCAGAAGCTGTACTAGAAGCAACGTCCGCTGAAGGACAAGGAAGCATTATCAGTTAATTGGTTTACTCAATTTACTTATGTATTAGCTGCTCTAAAGTCGTTATCAAGCACGACTGAGTCAGTGAGACTGCTGCCCAGGCTAAACATAAAACTTCGAGGTTAGCTCTAAAAAACCAACCTCAACACAACAAATTGCCGCTTACGGCTGTAAGTATGTTCATGAGTAAAAAGCTCACAATGCACCAGAGCCCGGCCAGCTCTGTAAAGGATTTACGTTCCTTTGCAGAGTTCGGAGCTCAATTACGGTCAAGAAAGACAAGAAAGACAAAATATACTAAGGAACATGGAAGAAGCAACACAATGGGCCTAGAAGTCATACAACTTCCAATCAATCGGCCGGTAGAACGTGCAACTGCAAAACAAGAAGCCACAACAACATTAATCAATTTATAAATTCTATTTCAGGCTTCATGACGGAAAAAGAAGTAAAAACATCAATCACTTTACCAAACTTTGGGGTCACCAACTATCAAAATCAAATTTAATTATTTTCTCATTTTATCAAAGACTGCTACTTTAATATTTCATTTTAAACCCTTCTAGAGACGCCAGTATGTTTAATCTTGGATTAAACAGATTATTTTCTTCATTTAAAAACATAATTCCAAGTTCCTATAAAATTAAGTCTTCATATTAAAAATATAATATTTCAACATAAATTAATTTCAATAAAGAAATCAAGGTCATTGCAGCACATAAAAATGCAGTCACTATTATTATTGTATTGTATTTCATAAATGAACAATGTGCTAACAAGCAGCGTTCGCAAATTTATTAGCGCAACATAAATAAAATGTCTTACCTTACTTGCTATTATACTGTTATAGTAAATACAAAAAAGTATAGGTCAGCAAAAAGATAAACTAGAATATAGAATTGTAGAATTGCAGAATTTTATATTTTAAATGGTTACTTAGATTTGTAATTGCATATTTGCAGAACTGTGATTTTATTAACCTAGTTATTGTCATTATTATTGTTGTGTCAACTTATTAGAAATGTATATATAGGAAATTTGGAAACGTAATAAAACAGTATTAATCATTCATTTGGTTGTACTCACTACAAATGTATTGTCGGTATTAAGCCTTTCCTACCACCTTAAAGAGATTGTGAGGCTGCAATCTCAGCAATACATCAACACAAACTTCCTGAAGTTTGACAAGTGTTTAGTGCGTAAACGTACGGAAGAACAACTGGTACAAATACAATGTAGTGTAGAGGTAACTACGTCCGGTGTAATTAGTTGGTAAAGGCGTTCGATAACTTAGAAGCCGCGTCAGAGTTGCGTCATCAAACGACGACCTTTGAAAAGAAATGAAATTGTTGATTAAGATATTGAGGTAATTGAAAATATGATTATGGGACTGCGTAATCAACAAAATATTCCAACGCACCAAGCCACCAACATGCAGTAAACAAAATTATACTGCAGAAACTATTACGTAGAAACAGATGTATATGAAGAATACTTGGATGTTCGTCACCAAGGCACCCACAAACATTGCAGTAATATGTGATGGAAACAGAGAAGACGTTACGCTGCAGTCAGCAGGACTTATCCAGATATCACAAAATTGCATCATTCCAACCAAACACAACTTCCTTGCCACCAAACGAATAGATCACTTACCAGTGTTAGAGCTTAATTGGTCCATGAGACTGTGGACCTGGCTATACATATAAGTCGAGATTAGCCCTAAAAAGCTAATCTCACACCACAAGGTTCAGGATCCTCTGTGAATCCTGTACACCTGATTTATCCGACACTCACAAAAGAACTTAAATGGTTAATTATAGATTATTTGAAACCACATTGAATAAACGCTGATAGCAAAATTCTGATAACATCCCCTAAGGGCAACCACTTGAGATAAAACTTCGTCGGGGCGCTCTTGGCCGGAAAATGGTCAAGCGAAAAGTGAAGTTTTCATAATTTGAACGGCATAAGGTGATTACCGATATATTGAAATATATTGAAATTGATACAAAATAAAAGGAAATTATACTGGGTGTACCAGTGTCTAAACAAGAATAATTGAAGAATTTATATTATTTTTTTAAGAATTTATTTTAAAAAATTTTCTTTTTCATACGCGGATCTTTGTTAAGGCAATAGGCGTCTAACTATTCATAGTTCAAATCATATCTTTCTTGTGTATTGTTACCTTGGATAGCATGTTTTAAAAATCTTTTCAATATTTTTCGCTATTTTCATCATCAACGTTGGCGTTCGATTACAAAATTCATTATACAAATATTATATTGGATTGAATTAATCATTCACGACGGTGTCGGATAAATTTGTATATGAAGATTAAGTAGTTCTGAGAAATTAGGATTCTAATTTTGACGAGGATTTAATCAATTGCTATACCCCGCATTTTTGAGCATTTTACGAACCTTTAAAAAAATACAGCTCATTGAAAGCTTTCAAATAGACACCTTGTATATAACTTTTATCCCACGCTCAAGGCCACCCTCTGGGATTAGCCGACCTAAGACCAAAAAAACTCTTAGTTTAAATTTAATATCTTGTAACGCAACGTTACCTTACAATTTAATTCAATCAGGTATAAAGATAAAGCAAGGGAATTAATGGATACGCCGTGGATATAGTGAATAAGTACGATAAAGAAATATGCAAGGCATGTCAAGACAATTAGTCTATTCTGCCATCTAAGAATGAAAGAATAACAATTACATTGCACAAAATTGTATTGTATATAAATGCAACTGGAAATCTTTTTCAGGTAGGCCATGGAAATGTGTGTAACTACCATTCGATGCTTAGCAACAATAACTGATTATGTAGATAAAAACCTAATACATTTGAGTTAAAATTTCAAACTCGTGAATTTGAGTTAAATTGTAAGTTGGAAAACAAGCCCCTAGTTGATGAAGAGTTCGGAGCTGAATGTAAAAGCCTTTCTCCTAACAAATATCCAAATGATAACACAAAGTGGTTGCGACTACTTCACAAATAATACAATTTGTACTTTGTACTTTGTTCTTTGTTCATGGTCCTTCAAATCTATTCACTAGCGTGGAGCTATGTTCCTCCAAATCTACGACCAACAAACTACATATATTGTTCATGGACTGACTGCTTTACCTGTGGTCCTTCAAGCATCTCTATAAGTTCATGGACCAACTACCTTATCCATGGCCCTTCGAACATCTACATCTTCAACTTTTCAATCAAATACTGCCCATAAAGTAAACGAAATCAAGGCGTATGATCGGCTACAGTTAGTCCGTCTACAGCTACAAGAACACAATATTCATCAACTCCCCAACGTAATCAAGCACATGGAAGAAGATATCACAAAAGACTTATCTCCAGCCTACTGCAACACGTTACGAGAAGAAATACAAATGCGAGACTTTACAAAAACTAATCTACAAAATCAATCCCAACGAAACAACAAAAGTCGAACAGGAAGTCTTCTGCATCCTTAACACCATTACTCACGCTAAAATACCAGTAGTTGTTTGCAAATATGTAGCACCAACACTTACAGCTGTCACCATGACGGAAAAATCAGCAATGGCGTTTCTACAATCCAGAAATTCCGTACGTCCACCCGGTGGTGGCGGAAGATGCTAATGCATTTCCTCTCCTTCTCTGCCTTCTCGCAGCTGTGTCAGAAGTCAAACATCAGTAAGGCTGAGAATCTACGCCTCTCTGCCTTATCGCTGAAGAACATTCAACAAGCAGGTATCCAAGACGATCACTAAGTACTCACAACATCGAACGCATCTAAAAATCAAGCAAACCAGCTCAATAAAACAGCGTCAAAAAAAAGAAATTTCAAATTGCAGGTATTCTATATGGTTTGAGCCCAGCAGCATAAACGAAGAACAAATGCAATAAACAGAGTATTTAACGAGGATACAGTGCGTGCACTGCATGGAAATATAGAAATGGTAATTTAAATCAATAATTTTACTGGAATAGAGACATGTATGCTGTAAATGTTAAATGCAAATATTGTCTTTTAAGTCCGAATTGGTCCAAGAAACTGCACTATCATTCTTATAGTACCTCCAAAAGAAACAGCTCTTCTGCTTCGCCAAAGATGAATCATCTTAAATCACCATATAAACCACGACTACTAATATGTCGAGATTCCTTTCAATCACGTAGTGGAAAACCCATCTTTAACACAAGACTTACAAAAAGGTGTGAGGTGCTTCGACTAGAAGTTCAAGTAAATCAACCTGTAATACATCGAGACTAATAAAAGTTGTTTTTGATTTCACCGTAAAAGGTTACTAGACGAAAGAATATTTATCAAAACTTCTTTTAAAAACTAAACCAGTATATTAAATCTGACAGTGGATTGACTACACCAAACCTTGTATACAGGTCTACCCATCAGATTAACACAAAAGTTATAAAAAATATGTAAGGCCCGAATAAAACCATAAAATGCAACATCTTTCAAGTGCCTCACTACTATTATCCCAGTAAAATTTATTTGGACCATCAATATCAAGAGAAAAAAAGATGAAACTGATATAAATGACTTTACGTACAACCATTTACCATGAACGTACCAGCGAGTAAAGACTGCTATCCTTCTTACACAGTGCACAATTTGGTTCGGACAGATTTCCCCATTTGAGAATGGCACAAAATTTTGTAACTTTTCCGGAATTTCTAACAAGCAAAGTAGCTTATTTTTGTAACACGGTAAGTTCATGAATTGGCAAAAGGAATACCAAGCACATAATCTAAAAAGCTGTTAAGGCAGAAACCCAAAGGAAAAATCATTAAATACATTCGAATGTACAAGTATTAATCCCATTTCAAGTAACTAGTTCCTTCGCTCACAAAGGAAAAAGAACACGCAACAACTTGTCAGGTCTTCATTAGATTAAGTAGTGTAAGGAATAAGATTAATTTTGTAAAACAGATACTACTGAAAAATAACAGTCGGGCTTATTAGTTAGCAGAAAAAGGAATTGGTTAATAGATGAACCAGAAAACAAACTAATAGCCGACATTCAACACAGAAAAGTGTAAGGAGCAACTAAGCCAGAATTGGAAGCAGATCAACAAACTAAAACTCGACTGTTTTCTCAAGCAATTTTTACTGTTCCTTCAGTTTTGCGTACAATTTCGGTTATATGGGTCATTCTATCATACTTGCCTAGAATATCTCACTGTCGATTATACCTTTTTTTCGTAGAACTCCTCTGGTAATGGTTGCCGATTTTCAACTCGTTCACGTCCTCACTGCTAATACCACTGTACATCATTATATTTTAATATTTCCACTTGGCATTGCTCCAATTGCATTCATATGCGTCATTTTTTTGTTGGATAATTTATTCAATACTCCTCAAGAAAGCACAAGCTGACAAAAAATCCAAACCTTTTTCTTGCGCTCAAGAAGAGCCACATCATCAGTCTTCAGTAAGACTAGTATCAACATTGCACCAAAAAACCAAGTGTCTCGCTATTGAAACGAAAAATATTTGATACTAATCATCAACGACAATGCAAGTGCCGTTAGGGAGTTTAATTGTTCTGTATAAAATATACCGGCGATACCCTTTGTTTATTCTTTTATCTTTTTTTTCTTTCAAAACATTGCGTTGACAATTGGTTGTTGGTTGACAATACTGTTTAAAGCTTGTGCCTTAATTTTGTATTGAATGTTAATTTATTTCCTTTATTTATCATAGTCGTAGAATGTACTAACGCAGAACTAACAGATATGTTATTAGTATTTGGGCATTGTCAAGGAAATGGTCGCGAATGTGTTAGAGAATACCGTCAAAGGTTTCCAACTCAAACCTTTGCTCCTGTAATTGCTGACTACGGCCATGAATGTTGATATGAACTCCTGTAGTTGAGGAAGAAATTTTAGAACGGGTTGCCGAAGATCGTACATTAAGCACCAGACGCTCAGGTTCCCCAGTAGAAGTATCTAAAAATGTCGTCCATACGGTTATAAAAGAACAAAAGAACTGCTTCATACATATCATATCCAAACAGTGTACGATCTTTTACCTCCTAATTCTCGTCACCGGTAGAAAGATCTTACTCACTGATGAAGCTTGTATTACGAAAAAAGGGATAGCAAATCTGCACAACGAACATGTTTATGCTGAAGAAAATTCGGATGCAACTAGGGTGACCAATTACCGACATGAATTCAAGATTAACGTGTGGGCAGGAATCATCGACAATTTCATTATTAGTCCAGTCATTTTATAGCACCGATTAAATGGCGAAATTTATTTATAACGACTCCAAAATACATTTCCTGATTTATTACAAGATCTGCCTCTGGGTCTTCGCCAAGAAACGTGATTCCAGCAAGATGGGACACCTCCGCATTTCACCCTAAATTTTCGTAACAGTTTAAATCGGCAGTATCGAGATAGATGGAACGGCAGAGGCAATTATGCTCCTGTAAACTGGTTACCACGTTCCCCTGATATGACACCGCTGGATTTTTTCTTATGGGGAGCTTTGACAGCGATAGTACATTTCAGACCCGTAGACACAGAACAAGAATTGTGGAGGCGCATTCAAGATGCAATAGATACTTTTGAAAACGATGCTGTAATGATGCAAAGAGTACAGTTTAATTTTCTACGACGCATTAATCTTTGTATTCATGTAAATGGTGGTCGTTTTGAACATTTACTGTAAGCGTTTTTATTTGCTGCATTAAATTTACGTATTATATTAACATGGGTTTTATTTTACTAAACTAACCACTAAACTTTACACTGGATGCCGAAAGGTAAATCAAAAATGTCTTCTTCTGCCTAAACTATTGCAGTTATCAAAATCGAACAAGAGACAAGAAATGCCCGAAATAAGAATGCCCATCTGTGGAAAAAGTTCCAAAAGTATTTACCAAACCGTTAAAAAAATCTGATCTTCTTTGCAAGTGGAAGATCGATTTTTGACCACTTACGAAACACCCACAAGCAAAAAACTGATGTCAAAAAATGTTTCACATGATAGCCTGAATTAGAAGCAGTGGAAGTTGTCTACATTCTTTATACAAAGTGCATTCTCACCTTCTAGACTTTGACTCAAAATAAAAACATCTTTACTATAGCCGTTCTTCACATTACCTACGTGATATCATCGCCTGCGTAGAATAGCAAAAATGTTAGTTTCCCCTATAAACTGCAATACACTAAGAAAAGAAAACTAGAAAAAATAGAGATACATCAATTCAACAACTAGATGAGGAAATTTAAATAAATAAAGAACGTTTTTTAACTAATTAACAAGACTGTCATCACCACATCGATGACATCAGCCACGCAAAACACAGAACAGCTCTAAAATATATCCAAGCGTAGAAAACAAACCATCGCTCTAAGAGCAAAAAAAGAAAACTGACCCAAATAGTAATTGATGTATAAAACTACGAACACAGTAATTAGACCAAATCCTAGTACGAATGAAGAAAGATTTAGCGGTAGCCTTCATCCAAGCTAGAAAAACGAAAATGCTAACGCAAGTCTCCACCATTTTTAGGAAAAAAATGACCGTTTCATAAATGTGTATTTTAATTGTAAGCAAGTCTTTTCTTGATCAATAAGATCAGCACGCCTTCAAGCGGATCGAATCACAAATTGTTCATTGAAACAATTTATTAGAAGGGAAATAAACAAACACAACAGGTAAATCTAAATTGAGTGAAGACTTCTGATGAAGTTGTGATAGATTAATTATTATTTTGTTTAAATTCGTACTTAAAGTACATCAATGTAATTATTTTTTTACCAATATGCATTCTAAATATTTCCTAAATTTCATAAATGGCAGTATTAAAAATAATAATAATACTAACAACATTATACATGAATGTAGTGAAAAGAAGAAGAAAAAAAAGGCAATTATGCTGCCCTCCTAAACTGACAACATTGAGAAAAGGAAATAGGCACATCGAAGCTTTTAAAAGCTTAATTATTACCCAAGTAGAAGATTACATAGCAGATGCCTCACAGAGAGATCTTAAGTTAAATTAATAATCTGCAAATGTTCAGAAGTTTTCTTTTCAAGACAATACACCATAATCCTATGACAGATGCCTATGCCTATACCTATATTATAGCCGCAATTAAAAGCAAGTAAATATTTTTTAACATCAAAAGTTCTAAATTGTTTTCCTTCCTCTATTACTCTATATACTAGGACCTCTCGAACCAATAGCACGTGCAGCAAAATCTACTATAAACTAATGACTTCGAGATTTGACTGTTGAAATGTAAAACAAAGCGTCATTAAATCAAAATTAAATTTAACTAAAACATTACCATAACTTCTAAAAAAACTGTGAAACCAAAGAATCTAACAGTAGAAAGAAACTGGAACAGTATTGGTGAAGAATTTGTTATTTCAACAATTTGACCAACAAGTTCAGCTGAACTGCAACTCTGGCGAAAGCAACCACGTACAAAAACATTATAGTTTCTAAAAAATTACTTATGTTAATTTTAAGAAACTGAACTACTCCTACTTATAAATTTAGATTTTTACTGACTTATTATTGTTGTAATATTAATTTGTAAAACTCGGGGTGTTAACTTCGTACATACGTATAAGAAATTGAGAATGCATTAATAAATGAGTATCAAACATTTATTATTTTATTCGCCACAGTTAAATGAGGTTAATAGGGTGGTTGAGACTGGTCATTCACTGTAAGAATAACAACAGACGTCTAAGACTGGAGACTCTAGACCAGTATTTAGTAGAGCACTGCTGTCAAGATTAGGAACGACACCTTCTAAAATTACCACAAGTGGATTATCAGGATGGAAACTTATACAAAATATCAAATTGGATTTCTGAAAGCCATGCTCGTCAGAGTACCTTGGACAATTCCAACAAGGGTATAAATGAAAGTCTTGTTTAAAGATCACAACACTGATCTACCAATATAGCTGTTGACCAAACTTTGAAAAGTGCCCCAAGCTGCAAGACAATCTGAGTTACAACAATACGACAAACTGGAGGCACAGCCTTAAAGAAATCAGTTCACAAATTCATACCCCTTCCAACAAATCCAGAAACAAACCATAAACCCAGCACAGATGTCATTGCAACTTCTTGAAAGACCAAACCAAAACAATTCATTCATTTAAAGATTGGAACGCAGTACTCTTAGTTACATTTCCCCTCAACAAGTACGCAACCGTCACTGCGGCACATTAAATCGAGTACCACCGTGGTTGGATAGAAACTACTGCCACTGGAGGAATACAGATCGATGGAAGCATTTTTCTGATCAGATTGATAACAGACAAACTGAAGATTGGGGAAGATACTATTGCAGTTACCACGATACTGACACAAGTGTTAACATCTGTGTCAAGAAGACAAAACATCTAATAAGGAAAAGCCAACACAAGCAATGGACATATAACATACAGGAACACGACAAACAATTTAAATGGTTAACGCAAGGACTAAAAGAAGTCATCAACAAAAATAAAAAAGCAGGTGACTCGGTAGATTTCTCACATCCACATTTGGAGTAGACGGCAAAGTGTATCAAGACAGATGCACTGACAACAATCACCAGGAGCTTGTGAAAGCATCTAATCATCTGTAGTAGACCCAGTATACTTAATTGGTGAAATAGTTCGACATACCTTTGAGATGCGCCAGCAAGAAAAGTAGGACATCGGATTATGAAATTTAAGAAAGACTTTATGAAATTTTAACGTTGATTAGGAAACTTTTGACTTGTGTAGAATTTATGAATTTGGATTAGAAATAATGTAGTTTTTAAATAATACAGACTGATTAGTTAACATTAAAGATTAAAACAATAGCAACTGTCAGCGAAACCGAAAACAGAATCGACAATCCACTGGCTACGTTTAGGAACAAATTAAAGAAAGGGCTGGAAGCTCTCGCGGAGTTCCAAAATAGTAGATCAATCAATCAACATACACATCAACACTTTCTATGGCTTCAAATTACTTAAAGGAACTCAAGCTTATTACTTCCAACCTCCGAGTTGGTAGAGTACGTAGTATGCCAGATGTTGCAGAATATATTGATCGGGCAGATTTTCCAATGCCATCTTCAAGACGACTGATGATGATTACACTCTGTATGCATGTCTTCAACCTTGATTCAATTAGGAAAATATTCCGGTAGGATATTTTAGACAGAAGATTAGTAAATAATACTACGCAGTGGAGGAGGATCCTGAATATGTTGATTGGATAGATTTTCCAATTGTTTAATCTTGGATTAAACAGATTATTTTCTTCATTTAAAACATAATTCCAAGTTCCTATAAAATTAAGTCTTCATATTAAAAATCTAATATTTCAACAATAATTTAATTTCAATAAAGAAATCAAGGTCACTGCAACACATAAAAATGCAGTCACT